>JAVLVB010000182.1:1287663-1358690 GCA_032876305.1 Orestias chungarensis
GGGGGTTTATATGCTGAAAACTGATGTTCTCACCGTATTGAATTTAGACTTCACTTTTCTTATTCTTACCAGCAAGCGTCTGCATGAAGAGTACTCCCCCAGTGCCACTGCAATGTAAACAAAGATCACTGCATAGCTGATCATAAAAATGGGGATATCTTCTGCTGTTGTCCGGTTAATTTCATCCTCCAGGGACCTCTGTGGGCATAAAGAAGGAGAAAAATGTGTGTGAGAGAGAGGGAGAGAGAGAGAGAGAAAGGGAGAGTGAGGGAGAGACAAACAAGACGTGATGAATTGATTGTGGTCACAGTCTGAAAAAGATGAGATAGATGCGAGAACCCTATGCCCTGCAAGAAGAGCGCTGCTGCAACATTACTTTATCAGCAAAACTAGTGATAACGGTCTCTTTTTATGGGTATGAGGCGATAATAGCCAGTAAGGTAAAGGTTTGGTGGTTTGTCCTTGATAACATGATCGAGGACGGCCCTGAAATTATCTCCAATGCTGATGCAACAAGTGGACAGTTAGGACACATGAAAATAAAGGACAGTGGAGGTCTGTTGTGCTACTTTACCTCAGCCATGTATGCGAAGGTGAAGTTGGCTGCTGGGTTTCTTTGGTAGTCCTGGACAATTTTGAGAAACTCTGTCTCCCACTGCAGAGCCACTTTGTACTTGGGATTGTCACGTGCGTAGTTGTTGAGGGAGAAGGTCATGATGAAGGCTTCGGCGTTAGTATATTCATCATCTGGACGGACATGAGAGTCACAATGTTCAAGCTAGCTGAAAAATGTCTCATCTGTTCAAATGCTCTTGCATTTATTAACTCTGTACCAAACATAGATATTTACCTTTGTAACCACCCACTGCTAGAAAGGAGAATACTGGAGCTCCATAATCAGCCATGCAGCTCATTCCCAAAGCAGTGATGTCTTTGAAGGAAAGCGGAGAGCTTGAGAAGAAGCAGAAGAAGGAGAGGTCCTGAGATGTGGGCTTTGTGAGGAAGCTTTACAACCCTACTAATTACATCAATTCATACTTCAGGCAGTAGAATAGATGATCCCTCCAGTCTACCTCTTTGGTCACCCCTAGCTCAGTCATATTGGCTTTAGCATTAATGTTGTCCAGGCTGTTCTGGAAATATTGTGGCAAGCTGTTTACCGCACAGTCGGTGAGGGAGGAGTTGGATGGGTTCAGCGGTGCGTAACACACATCCTTCAGGGTTGCTGTACGATTCAAATCCTCTGACCAGAACTCAATATTCTACATCAATACAAAAAAAAAAAGAGGAAACAGTAGGATAAAGTAACTTGTAGTAGATTTTCTAAAGCACCCTGATACATTGCTTTACGCTGCTGAATTGCTACCTGTATTTTTGTCTGGAGATTTAGTAGCTCTATGATGAGCTCTTTGGACATGAGCCCGCTGAAGTTCTGCATCCCAAAAAGCAAGGAATCATAAAGGTGGCCTTTTCTTCCTGGTGCTGTCAGGATCAGCTGGTTAGTTCTGAAGAAGGGAGTGAAGTGTTTGTCGTGGAAGTCTTTCTCCTGCCGGGCCCTGCTGTTGGGAGCGGACCACAGCTCAACCGGATCTGTGGTGAGCTTGATGGACTTGAGGCCAACAGAGAAAACACTCACGATGATGGCCGCCACCAAGAGAACCTTGAACGAGGGGTATAAAAGTATTTATCATTCTGATCTTTTTCTGTATTTAAGTGGTTTAGATTCTTTTAGACGTGCTTACTGTGAGGGGATAAGAAGCCATGATGGTACCCCAACGCTGAAACTGTAGACTCATGAAAGCCTGGGCTGCCAAGCTGGTTTTATCTGCCCATGTCACGCTGGATGGATTGATAACAGGCTGACCCACTTCATTACTGTTCTCGTCTTTGCTCTTTTTGTTTCTTCTAGTTTTCTCAGGATCTTTTCTTTTTTTATATTTCAGGTAGCAAGATACAGAGAGGTAAGTCAAAAATGTAATTATCAGTATACAGAGTAAGATAATGGAGATCACAAGAAATCCATTTGCTCCCAGTAATCTGAACGGTCCATGGAGCGGTGGTGGGGGTGGCACACGAGGGCACGAATCTAGGCAGTCCTGGCAGGAGCAGGCGATCCCGCCTGATGTCGTGTTCTCATCACACCCTAAAGCTTGGCCATTGTAAGGAATGATCCCCTCTGGTAAGCCTGCAGTTTCATTTTCGTTCAGCAGATAAAAGTCAATGTCCAGCGGGGCCAGGCCATTGCTGGTGTCTCCCTGGAAATCATACCAACGCTGGGCTGTGCACAGCTTTGAGCCGTACCGACCACACATGGTGGCGATGGCGAAGCCTCCTGTGGCGGGAATCCTGACGTTCTTACAAGACTGGAAGGAGCGTTGAGCAAAGGTGTTGCTGATGTACGCCTGGTAGGCGACCACTGCATCCCTCGACCTGCCCAGGTGAGTAATGTTTGTGACTCTTGTGACATTTACCATCTGCGTCTGATCGGGGCCGCAAGTGGTGGCACAGTACATGTGGGCAAAGTTCTCAGCACAGGAAGGGCAGCGGACCAGCACGGCTTTAGACAAGCTCAGACTCCTTTCCAGAGATGAGAGCTGTTGTAGTGAACAGCAGGCATACGTGTTGCCTTCTCCCCTGTCAAACATGGGGCACACCTGCAGCAAGAATGTATTACATCTTACAACATTTTAATAACAATAGTACAAAATAAAAGACTCTCAATGTGCCTGAGCTTGCTTTAACAAGAGGATGAACCAACCGTTTTGAGCTTTATGTAGTGTTCCCCTGTAACAAGTCGCGCTGCACTGTAATTGAGACATGGGACAATAGGAGGTATAAGGCTTCCTTCCACTGTTGGATTTGTGCCACACTCCTCATAAAAGGCGCAGTAACCTGGTCTGTGTTCAACCTGTGCAGATGCCTGTGGAAAAGACAAGTGTATTTTTAGTTCATCTTTCCATTCATTCATCACAGACCTAAAAGGAATAACTTACTTAAATCGAAAATGAGTCCTGCTGTCTCAGTCAGTAAACACCACATGTATCGCTAATGTAATAAAGATTATCCATGCGTTGATTTCAAGGACTAATAATTGAATCTAGACAAATACATGTAAAATGCCTCATATTATTCAGAATAAACTTCTGCTGATCCACAAAGTCTGTGGCACTGAGATCAAGCTTTTGTTCGGGACTTTGTAGGACTTGAGCTAGTTTGTAACTAATTTAGATGTACACTTTGAGTCAATTGTAAGACCTATTTAACATGACCTTTAATTTCCTGCTTAAGTTCTTAAATTCTACACATCAGCATCATCGTATATGTTTTTCTTTTTCTACTTGTATCATGTGAAGTGCACCTGTTCCTCATGCAGCAACTCCTCACAAAACGTAATGCTAAGCTTATAGTTTTCTCTTTACTTTTAAATAAAACCACATTTATTGTGGCCAAATGCCTGCTTTTTTTGTGTATACTACATGTTGGTTTGTTTTCTTTGTGAATAATGACAGTTTTTCATTAGCTCCAGCCAAAATAAGCCCTCTCGCGTTTGTTCTGAGGCTGATTTGCACAGTGTATACTAAAACACATTCCTCTCTGGGACACAACATCCATTGCTTTCTAAAAGGTTTGATCACTGGGCATGCCCATAATGTTTATACTTGAAAATAATTGGTTAATCAAGCAAATCTGATACATTTGAACTCAATGTTAATCCTATTTGTATAGATTTTTCATTATTTTGCTGATATTTCATTTGATTTTTTTTTTTTTCCATAATGTTACACGATGAGGCACGAAGTTTGTTTCTTAAAAACATATCCACAGGTGTGCCTTCACCAAACTCAAATGTTGTGAAATAAAATAAATTCAGAGCGCTTCAAAGCTAAGGCATCATGTCTTTGGTTTTCCCACACTGATGTTGCATTGTATGTAGACTTTTGACATAGAAGACATTATTACAGATTACCTAAAAATGTAGATCTTTTGTTGTTTTGTAAATTTAAATAATCCTGACATATTGGTACAAAACTACCTCACTGCATGTAGGAAGAGTGTGCAAAAAAAAAAAATTTATGAAAAATGCTTTGTACTCAAACGTTACTTCATTTGTGTAAATTCATGACAAAAATTTCAGATGGTTGCAATACATTCAGTTTCAAAACAGACACATGAAGATTAAAATGCCTTGCTCATTTATTCAAATGTGATGAACTAGTTTGTTTAAGGGTACGTTGTAAAAACTAATTTGAAGTTAAATCGAAGTTGAACTTGTCCTCTAGTAGGATTTTATACAATACCACTTTCTATTTCGAGAAACACATCGCAGTTTTTATTCTTCTTAATCTCAAACTTGAACTCCAACTTAATCTCCAACGTTAACTGAAACTTAATCCCAACCTTTTCTAACTAGATTACACTATTTATTGGAAAAACAATACACATTGTTCATTAATAGTTAATTTCCAGAACAAACAAACATTACTGAAATACCTGGATAAATATGTTCTTGAAAAGGTTTTAAGGTAAATTAGTCCTATATTGAAGTAACAATATTTCTCACAGAAGTCCTTTTTTGAAAAGAAAATCTTCCTTTACTTCAGCTCATTTATTTTGATTTTTTTTTGTCTGTTTACAAAATTAAAAAGTAATTTCAGACAACCTTAAAGACAGGTATAGACAATGGATGAATAAATGGTTATCATTATCAGGTGATTAATTGTGCATCAAACGCAAACAGAAATCGATTAAAAACTATTGAAATCTGCACTCAAAACCCTAATAACAAACTTTCTTGCAAATTTCTAGTTTTCAATTAACAAATTTGAGACAATGGGACTTGGTACATTGAAAAATATTGCTAAACATAATTGGCGTTTAATTTATAATAACATGATTATAATAAATTCCTATTCTATTAAATCTATTAAAATCTTTCTTTTTAAAACAATAAAGGCATTAATATGATCCAGATTTATATTCAGCAGAATTTATTTAAAGGAAATGCAAGTTAGAGGAGAAAACTGAATATGCAAGTACAAATTTACTAGTTACCAGTAAATCTCATTACTTACCAGGACGGCCGTAAATGTGACAAGAGCTGCCGCGTGAAACATTATTCCTGCCGTGCTTCAGCAACACGTAAATCAGAGTCCTCACTCTCAGGAGGCTGAAGAGTTTAACAATCACCGTTGTCCCTTTGAGAGACGCATCGAGCAAAGACAGTGTTGGTGTTCAACGTCTGAACTGTCCTCGCTCCTCTATCGTCTGTCCATCTAAAGGAAGGAACTTGGTGGGAAGCAAAACAATCCTCACTTTTCCAAAGACGTCACTTGTGTGCGACGTCAGAGCCTCCCTTATCTGGTGTGATGTTGTAGACAACCAATCAGAGCAGTAGAGGATCAATATTCCTATTTGATTATTAACTTGGGGAAACTAGAATATGGTTGCCCAGGTGACTGAAAGCAACTTAGTGGAGCTATTTGGGAAACACGAAAACACCCAGTCACACCCAGGATTTTATTATGGATCAGACTTTATAGATAATGACGTCTTATTTCAGGTTGAGAATTGTTCACTCAAGACATATGTAGTTTACTGGAAGTAAATACTGTACATTTGCCTTGTTTTCTATCTTTATAAACAGAAAACATTCTCTAAAACAAAATCAAGTATGTCACAAAGTAATATAAAATATAGAATTTTCTTTTTAAACAAACATTTAAAAACATTTTCTTTCTTATTTCAAGAAACGTTTAAAATTGCAATTTTCTTAGTGCAGTGGAAGAAAATTTTGATTGAAATAAAAACGTAATAGGATTTATTTTCCTTCTTTTTATTCTTGAGTCTTTATTTGACAATAGAATAGAAACGTATAGGAAAATATTGAAACAACATGTCTAAACATTCACCTGGAATTAAAAACTTGGGCAAATATTGATCTTCCAACTGGACAAAAACCCCAATAATCCAAATAAGTTAAAAAAGTAGATGTTTTGGAGTAACAAGGTTCTCTTTTGAATTGTATTGAGTTTTAGGGGACAGTTGGCCAGCAAATAACACCAGTTACCCCAATTCAGTCTAAATGAAGGATCGTGGAAGATCGTGGCAGGATTTCCCAATCATGTAACCCTCACTCATCCATTCTTTGTCTCTATCCACTAGTTTCTCATCAGAATTGTGGGTTTGTAGCTCATACCTCCAGCAGTGATAGGGTGAGAGACAGGGTAAACAGACTTGACGCTATTGTCTGTCTTTGTCCCAACCGATTTACTTTTAACATGCGTTAAATAATAAAGACCAGTTTAGGAATATCTGAATTTGCCAAATGTAATATATTTATTCCTTATAGAAATACCTCCATCATTATTTTGTCATTTTGTAAACAGAAATATGTTTGTTACTCATATCTGACCTTGGAAGAAATATGTTTGTTATGAACTCTGTTATGTTTTATTTACACAGCAATTGTGATTACATGGTTTGAGTTATAGGTGCAACAAATATACTGTTTGATCAGATCATGATCTCTTTGAAACCCTTAGGCCCTTTCTAACACAACATTTTGTTTCCAATGCCTGCTAAAACGTATCGATATTGGGCTGCCCACATACATTCAGACAAGACGTTATATAATTTCGTGCTTCGTATCTCCTACTTAAGATCGACCTTCTGAGTAATGGTGTTATCATTTCATGCCAAGGTCAGCGCAGTGATAATGGCAGGCAGTCCAGGCTTTGCAGTTATAACACAGGAACATCTGCATGATCGGGGCGAAGGTGCAACTTGAATTTTGTGATAAAAGCAGATGGTGAAAAGACCAGGTCAGATAGAGAGATTTCTCTGGTTTATCAAACGCTGATTGTAGTTGCAGTAACAGCAGAATTAGACACAGTTTGCTAATGCAGATGGCAGTGTGCAGAATTCAAAGCAGAAGAACCAAAATGACAGGATCTGGTTTTGTCTGAAAACGAGTCTGAACCACTGCCTAATAATGAACCATGCATTTTGCTCACTTGTGGTTAACAATTTGCTAAAACTTTTCTTTTTGCAACAGGACAGAGAACAATTGGTGCATTTATCAGGCAATAATTCAGGGTTCACAGTTTATCAGACTGATTTTATTTATCTGGATTTTGAAATCTTTAACAGCTAATTTGTTTTTGTTTTATCAATCACTGTCATCACGACCCCTATTGTATTTGAAGTAAGACCAAAAAAAATGTATCAACCAATTCAAACATGAACAGTACAATTATTTATGTAATTTAATCTGAACAGCAAGTTCTCTTGCAAATTTCAGGTATGTTTTTTTTTTGTATCTTGTTCAGATTGTGGAAGTACTAGATCATTTCAATGATCCAATTAAAATATAAATGACTGAATTTCAAATTAATAAAAAATTGTTATTGAATTGTTATTAGTCTCTGTTTGACCACATTTAAAGTAATTAGACTAATATTAAGGAGTTTTTTTTCAGTATCTCAGTTTAAGAAGTGAAACACAATATATATTACGGTAATTACACACAGGCTGACATTAATAAGCATTTATATATGTTAATTAACATGATTTTCCAGTTACAGCTGATGAAAACACAATTTAAGATTTGAATCGTACATCAGATCGTTGACAAAACGTGATGTACAAATGTGGGCTCCCTGATAAATTTGCTCAATAGCAAATGAAATGTTTATATTTTTAGAGAACCTTTAAAATGACAAATGACCCTCATTGGGAATGCATATTCTAATTTATTGGGTACGACTGCATCCTTGTGAAACAGGCGAGTCACTTCCAGCGTGAGGAGGGGCTGCGAGAAAATGTGATTTGCTGTAATTTGTAATTTGTTGTGCCAACAAATCTAAAAGTGCTATAAATTAATTATGTTTTAAATGATTGATAAAAAACTTGCTGATATTTTTCTTAATTATGTGTTCAATAAAAAATGGTAATAAAAAGTTCAACAATAACTTTAGCTAAAGAGAAAGTGCATTGGTTTCCCGCCAAAATAACCTGTTAGTAACTTGGAAAACGGGCACACTCAAATATTCCCTGAAGGGAACATGTTCAGCATTGACTGCATTTCCTCTTTACCTCTAATGTTCTTTTACTTTAGGGTTAACAACATACAGCAGCAGAGAGGTCAGAAAAAGAAACATCGTTAAAAATTTTTGTTTGTTTAATTTGCTATAAAACAATTTATTTATGGACGCTGAGGTAGAAATGTCTTAATAAAATTATACAATGCTTCATATTACTCTTAGGAATATTTCTTTCTCATTAAAGACGGATGTGTTGTTCTGCTATTTAAAAAACAGCAACAACTTATTCAACTTTCTTCATTAACATGATTCAAATATTTTATATGTATTCTTGCCTAAACAATAATGAGCGTAAATTTAAATATGATCGATCTAAATGTTGATTTAATCAGTAGGTGATCGACAGTGTGATAGCCGTAAAGAGGCCTTACATAATGTGAGCTGTAGAAAAACATTATGTCTTTTATCCTTTAGGGTTCAGAGAATCCCAAGAAAGGCTCATCCGAATAGTTTTTGAACTCAAATCTGATATTTAGATAACACTTTCCCCTCTTTACTGTTTCATCCTTATTTCTTATTTATGGAGCTTTCGTTGCTCATGCGTTTTTACATGTCAGGCTGACTTTGTGGACTCAGATAACAGGGGTTGATCTTCCATTATCAGATAAAAAACAACAGAAACGATATGAAATGATTGTATGGCCATACATTTATTTATTTATAATTATCTCTAACTGAAATTAGACCCATTTTACTGCACTGAGAGAAAAATCTCAACGATTATTTTGCAGTGATGGGTTTTAATCCAAATGTTTCACCTAGACAAAGTGCTCCAACCAAAAAATGAAATAAAATCCCTATTTATTTTAAATGTCTTCTTTGCTAAATAATTTGAAGGAACAGAAAGAGATATAATAAAAGAGGATTTATGCACAGTACTGCTTGTGTTTATGAGATTAGATTATAAAGGAAGTTATTTAAAAGTAAGGTAAAGATGTAACTTTAGATTAATTTAAATGTTGCATATGAAATCTCAACACTAGAAAACCATCCATTATCTACTGCTTATTCCGAGAGGCCTAAACTAAACTGTCCTTAGCCACTTCGTCAAGGTCATCAGGATAATCCCAAAGTGTTCCCAGACCAGCTGACAGATGTAGTCCCCGCAGCTTGTCCTGGATCCTGACCTGATGCCTGATCCACGCCTCATTTGGCTCCTTGGTGGGAACAGGATGCCAACTGTAAGGCTCTCCAGGATAACTGAGCTTCAAACCCATTCACAAACACATTTACACACTATTTAAACTCCAAACTGCAAACATGGCTTTATAGAAAAGATTGTGCTGCATTGAAGAACATTTGAAGAACCAAATGCACAAGTTCATCTCAAAAAAGGCCATATAACAAAAATCTATATCAGTATTTTTTAGGTAGTTTGTTTTAACTCCAGGTTGGATAAACTTGAATGATTAATGATTGAAGAATGATGTGTATCCATGCAATTAGGGAGGGGCCAAGGATGTTAACACCTTATATTTAGGGATGCGTAATTATTAGGTACCTTCCTTTTATTTGATTTGTAAAATGAGCCAAAAAAAGAAATTTGAATGACTTTGAAAGGTCCAGAATTTTCAAGTCTCTTACAGGATTGCAGCACTCTTGGAAATTCTAGACTCACAGCACCATGCAACTGACTTATTGACTTATTTATTGTAAATAATTCTCACTTAAAAAAGATTTTTTTTTCAAAAGTCCGATGGGAAAATGTGTTTTAATAATAGTTGGCTTAAAAAAATTGTGCACATTTTGATTAGTTTGGGTGGATGCAATAAACATGCAGACTATTCAGAAAGACTCCAGGCTGAAATCCAACCACAGACCTCTTAAAAAAAATAGAAATAAATCCGATCAATTCTTCATAATTAAAACACTGTAAATATTAAGTCAACTTTTCCATCTAAAGACAAATTCGTTTATGTCGTTACAGTTATCTTACTCTAAATTAGAGAATAATTAGAACAAGGTTGTAAATTGGTAACACATTTCTGCAAAAGTCAATTTCATGTTGGGTTCAACCAAACTGGAAACTTTATTCATGCTGATGATTGAAAAAAACAAAAAAAAAACAGGAGTAATTCTCTTCGGTGTTGTACATTTGAATTAAAACTTCTTTTTTATTTGACTGGGGGGTAAAAAAGCTTAAAAAGGCTTCCATATTTGAGTTTGTGAAAGTAGAAATATCCTTTATTGTCCCTCTGTGGGAAAATGCGGCTCTACCAACAGAAAATGTTGTCGCAGCTCTCTCTTGAAAAGTAGAAGTTTCTTAATACGATTAGAAAAAAATTAAACAGGCAAAAGGGAAACATGCAAGTTCACCCAAAGACTAAAGTATAAAATAAACTAAAAGTCTATAATGGGTAACTGTGTACGAATGTGGTATTAGGAAAACATCTCATTGTACAATGTGTATAATGACAACAAAAGGCTTCTATTCTATTCTACGACATCATAGAATTTGTGATATTACCTGTAAAGAAACCCAATTTTCATCCTCCATCTTTTTAGTGTTCCCTCTCTGTGACCTTTAGCATCATTATTAAAGCAGGCGTCATCATCCAGAGCAGTGAGAGTCCATGATTGTTGTAGTTTATATCAAATGGAGAAAGAAATACATACATATTGGCTCGGAATAATTGTGATTCGACATATTATGCAGGTCTAATTAAAATTATACGTTATGAAGTTAGTGATGACCAACAGACAAGGCTGTAGGTGCTTTTAAAATCTAAAAATAAGGTTTTAAAAGCTCCGGTTACAGTTTAACGCAAAGAAAAATACGTCCCAGCTCACTCGTCTTGTTGCTGCAACCTGCTCATCAGCTCCCATACTTTTACAACAAATACAAAAAGGTACAACATTCCTCCAAAGATCGTATTACTTCAAAATTGCGAGTGTTTAATCTTTATTTTGCCTTAAGTTTATGTATCAATATGTAAAGAAAAACAAAGAATAATCCTGACAGGTAGCATCACTGTAATTACCAGCATTAGATTATTTTAGTGTTGCTTTATAAACATGTTAAACGTTTTTAAACCCTTTTTGCAATGCCGTTATTAAAGCAATGGCATTATTGAGTCGTACCACAAGATTTGTACTGAGATGCTTGTGTTGAAAATGTTCTCATGATCGGCAGGTCAAATAGAGGAAAATGTTTGTTTTTCTCCCGATTACTAATTAAACGCATTAACAATTCTCCGTCATTTTAGACATAAAAACCCATCAACAAACAGTTTTTATACACATTTCAGCACTTTGAAAAAATCTAACTACAGGGAAATTTGATTTGATGAGTACATGTGATCAGCTAATTTATGAAAACTTATTTTCTGTTGGAAAATAATTTGTGACATAGTTAACAAGGAGACAAAAAACAGAACTGGTAAAGATTAGGATCTCACTGTAATCTCATCTGTGCTGCTCTTTTCTATGTTAATTTCAGGTGAGAAAAGGAGCCTGCTGCTACTCCTCTTTTCATTCCACCTTCATATAGTTTGACAACAGACCATCTCAATGTGTTTTCTGCAACCTACAGGCTAGAGTAACAAATGAGCTTCATATTTGGCCCCTGATTGAGGCTCTGCCACAGAGATGGATCGGTATGTTGCTGATGATGTATGTTGTAAAATATTAGCTCCCCCCGTTCTGTGAAACTTTTGTATCCTGAAAAGAACCCAGCTTGTCTTTAGGGAATCATGAATTTATTACAGTAGATGTAACATTCAGGGCCAAAAACATTGTTAATTCCTACAAAAAAAAACCTCTCTGAAATAATGTAAAATGCATGGCTCATTTGAAAAGAAAAAAACACATTAGTATTGAAACAACTCAAAGACATCAAAAAAAGTAATAAAAAAAACGAACAGTTTTAAAAGTTCATGGGTAACATTCACTACCTTTAAACTTTTGACATACAGTGAGCTGAAAAGACGGGGAGGAAAACCAAAACAAAATACAGGGATGTGATTTAAAACCGGCGCTGCTTGTTATAGTCTCCAGGCCCGGGCAGCCCTCTAGGAAAGCCCCCCTGGCCTCCTCCGGGCAGGCTGCTGGCTCCGGACCCCGCCATCATGGGAGCGCCCTCCGCAGCCATGCCAGCGGCGCCTGCAGCTCCCGAGCCTCCGCCCAGGGAGCTTCTGTTCATGGACATGCCGTGGGCGCCCATGTGCATCCTCATCTCCTGCTCCCGGTTCTCCGGGAAGCCCCCCCTGAAGCCCTCCTGCTGCCTCTTCAGCAGCTCCTCGTTGCGCAGCCTCATCTCCTCCTCTCTCCTCCGCCGTTCCTCCTCCTGCCGCAGCTCGGCCTGCTTCCTCTTCTGCATCTCCTGGTTGTGCAGCTCCTCCATCCTCCGCAGCTCCTCCTGCCTCCTCAGCAGGTCCTGCCTCATCAGCATCACCTGGTGCTCGTGTCGGCCCGCCTCCATCTCGGCCTCCAGCTTCTCCTGCGCCTCTTTCATGTTGCGCTCCACCATGTCGTACTGCTGCTTCTCCATCTCCATCAGGGCCTTCCAGCGCATGGCGTACTCGTACTCAAAGGAGCCCGGCTGGGCGAAGCGCGGCGGCTGCTCCCGCTCCTTGTGGTACTGCTGGTTCCTGTTGATCAGCTTCTCCGGGAGCCCCTCGTCCTCGTCGAACTGCTCCATGGGCTCCACGGTGATGGGCCGCGGGAAGGCGGTGAGGAGGTAGGCGGTGTCGTTGCACTTGTCCAGGGCTTTCCTCGCCGCCGGCTTGGCGGTGAACTCCACGATGCCCTTCCCCGTGGGCCTGCCGCGGTCGTCCACGATCACCAGGGCCCGCTCGATCTGGCCGAAGACGGCGAAGGCCTCCTCCAGGAGCTCGTTGGACACGAACTCGGGCAGATTCTTCACCCACAGCGCGGCGCCGTGCGTGGCGAACCTCACCCGGATGGGTCTGCCTTTGAACACGAAGTCGTCCAGCTCGGCTCGCGCGATCTCCGCGATGATCCGGGTCTCCAGGCGGATGAAGCCGAAGCCTCGGTCCTTGTTGACGAAGATCTCGCCCGCCTTGCCGTACTTGGAGAAGAGCTTGATCAGATCCTCCTCGGTGACTCCCGCGGGAAGGTTGCCTACAAACAACCGGCTACGCTGCGTGAAGGTTTTCTCTCCGGGCTTCCTGAAGCTCTGCGGGTCGAGCGTCAAGCCCGCGTTGGGGGTGGTCTGCTCGCTGGGCTCCGGCTGCTGGCCGTTGCTGCTGGGCCCATCGCCTTTCAGGTGGTTCCCCGGGCGGCTGGGCCCGTGGTTCTGCGGGGGGCCTCTGTATCCTTGCATGTTTTGTCAACAAGCGTGAATTAAAAGTCGACGAAAGCCGCGAGAACAGCAGAAAGGCCCTTGGCAGACGGAGGCGCACAAAGAGCAGTGAAAATGGCGGCGCTATTGTGACCTCAACGGCGCGCGACGGACAGCTGTGATGTCATCTCATTGCGACGGTATTTTCTTTTTTGTTTTTTTCCTCTTTTGTTGTTTTTTTTTTTAAAGAAAATACCAATATTTTGTAAATTTACAAACAAAAAAACAGAATACACGTACAACAAAGTTAAAATGCAAAGAGGATGCGATAGTAATCCAATAATTACATGCTAAAATGTTGGAGAATACAAATAAAAAAACTAACTGAAATAAAAGGCCTTGGGTTTTAACTTTTAAATGGTATTCTTGAGTTAAATAAATAAAGTGGAGGGCATTATTTATTGTGCAGTCTACTAAGAGTTTTAAGATACAACAGAATGTCATGATGAAATAAACGTTGCCCTGCAACGTTATGTTATTTTGCAATATTTATAGAAAATGTTTATATAAAATGTTACAATAAAAGTGCAACAGAGCAATATATACTTAAATTCTTATAGGTCCCAAAAATGTAGCTAAGCTATAAACATGGTTGCAGATATTGCGTTAATCCGGTTTACTACTTAAAAAAAGGGTTGCAAAACATTAGTAATGCATGATATCAATCAATCAATCAATCAATAATACTTTATTTGTCCCAAAGGGAAATTAAATGTTGTTGGAGTATCTCATTCAACTGAGGAGTTGTTGTAGATGGTAATGGCTGTGGGCAAGAAAGATCTTCCGTAGATAAATCGCTGATATATGTAACAAAGATGATGATGTTAAGAGCTGTTCATCCATTTACCTTCTAGTATCACATCTATCGTGTGAAAAACAATGGTAAAAATCCATCTAAGTGTGGTATATCATTGAAAAAGTAACTTATTAATCTCGTTCAATTCAAAGAAGGAGTGCAAAGGAACCAAAGGGATAAAGGTATAGGTTAAGATTTCCACAGTTGATGATTAGGAAGCCATAAATCAGGAAGGCACACCAGCAGCTCTACCTCCTAAGGAGGCTCAGTCGAGCTGGACTCGGGAGCTCAGTTCTCACCTCCTTCTACAGATGTGTGGTGGAGAGCGTATTGTGATCCAGCATCAACGTGTGGCATGGAAGCTGCTCTGCTGCAGACAGGAAAGCTCTGCAGAGGGTGGTGAACACCGCACAGAGGATTGTTGGAGTCAGCCTCCCCAGCACCACAGACATCTACACCTCCAGATGCAGGAAGAGGCCTACCTGCATCAGGAATGATCCCACCCACCCAACACACTCACTTTTTGTCCCGCTCCCCTCAGGCAGGAGGCTGCGGAGCATCAAGTGTAAAACAACCAGAGGGAGAAACAGCTTCATTCCTGAAGCTGTGAGACTCTTGAACTCCACCTGAGCAACCACTGCACTGACACTTTACATGGACAAACACATTTTGATCACCTTCACATACCCGCACTGAGACACTTTTAAAGACTATAGTAACTTGCACTACGAATTCATTCATTCGTTCATTCATCCATTCATGCTGCTACTCCAAACCCCCTACACCCTTATATTCTGTATATTTTCTGTATATTTTGTGTTTATTACATTTTATTTTATTTTATTTAACTTTTTTAACTTTGTTTTATCTATTTTAATATGAGGTCTTGGGTGGAACTGGACCTTGAGATTAAAATTTTGTTCCACCTCATGTACCTCATGTGTTAAGAATGACAATAAAGTCTCCTTGAAATCACTTGCTGATGGTTCACTGTGTTTTCTGTTATTTAAGATTTTCATCAGCTGATAAAGATACAAAGGTTTTGTTTGTGTTTTTGGGTGGGGGGGGGAAGTTAAGGTGCAGTAATATTTGTTTTCTTCTTTTAATGACCAAAATCAATTTAAGATGGAAAAATCCCAATAGAATTGCTGTTTTAGTATTGACCCAAAAACATAATATTTAAAAGTTGTTTATATCTTTCATATTCCTTTGTCTAGGATTATCTAAAGTAGTAAAAGGGAATATTAGTATTGCATTTTATGCTCAGCTTCGCCAACATATTTGATCAATTTCTATTTATAGTACAACTGATTTAAAAATCGAACACAATTACTAGAACACTCATTCTGATTTAGGAACAATAAAACAAGCCCTTCTTTTGTGTACATATTTTTAGTTAACACTGGATAAAACTTCTAACAGAATTAAATCTAACATTGTTCCAACTCTGTATTGTTTTTCTATGACTGTTAACAGTCTTACTAATAAAAATCCTTTTAATCAACAATTGCGATTTCCCGTCACTAATAGTGACTAAGAACACATTTTTGTTTAATTTAGTAGCCATGTCTATTTTAGAAGTAAATTAAAGTTATTCATCGTTGTTTATACATTAAGATTAAAGCCATAATTGGCTAGAACAAGGTGTTTGGTCTGTGATGCATTTATTAAATTATTATATATTATTAGTATTAAATACAACCTGCAAATAATTAAAAGTGAATTTCAAAAGATTATTAGAGCTATCCCCCTAAATATTTTATGTACAGCTAAATGTTTTTATGAGGACCCTGTTTACAGAACCCCTGTACTTCCTTGGCTTCTGATTAATGGGCTCAGTATCACAGATAAGAAACTAAAAAATTAGGGAATGCTTTACTAGTACTTTTTTCCCTTTTGTGTCAAATCCAAATTTTATATTGCATTTCTTCTCTAAGGTTCAAAGGGAAAAAATTATTTAAATCTTCCTGTTCCTCCAAAAGCTAAGGAAGTCCACTTCAAAATCTTCTCAGGTGTTTACTCCTCTAAGGAATTCCTCAGACTTTGATTTGCTATTGATGATAACACTTGTTTATTCTGTGACGGTGATAATGAATCGACTGAACATCTTTTCTATGATTGTGTATATTGTAAAGCTTTGTGGGATGATGTGCACTGGTGGCTTTTCCCTAAAATTCCAAACTTACCTGAATCTTCTAAGAAAGACATTATCTTTGGGACTCTTGAGAAAAGAAAATAAGTTTGAAAGGCTACTAAATTTGATAAATTTCATGGGCAAGTTTTTCATTCATTTCTCAAAACCAAGCCATCTTTGCCCACTTTTCACAAATAACTGTCACCTCTTCTCATCTCTAAAATTCATGGACAAAGAACAGGCTGCAGAACTGTATAATTTCATAAACAATTTGAAACTATTTTTTGTTCTTTCTGTGTGTGGAAGCATGTTTTTAAGATTTATGTACATCTTTTGCCGATAACATGTTTGTTTGTTGAATATGGTGGTAATAAAAAAATAATAAAAAATTAAGGCTTCTCTGTGACAGGTTATCGCGAGAATATACACTCATCTCGCGAGACCTTGATGTCAAAGTCTCGTTTCGCGGGAATTGTCTGTTTGTGTACAGCTGGAGAACAGCCGGGGAAAGTAGATGTAAATATCACATTTTAAGGCGATCAGAGGCTAAAACAAGACCGTATTTCCTACCAGGTAAAGTTGTGCATTGTTGTTAAAAGAACCGAGACCGCCTTGTTGTGCGACGGTTCGCCTTATTGTGTAAAACTAACGTCGCTGGACAAAAGCAATAACGGTTCAAGTGAATTTTCCAGGTCCGCCATGTTCTCCGACCTGAGTGCTCGGAGGGAGGGCTCCTCTCTGCTCCGCCGCCCGGCCTCGGAGGAACAGGGCCCGGTGTTTGAGAGGACCTCGCTGGACTACAACCTCGTTGCCGAGCGCTACAGCGTCAAGGAGCGGAGCTTCAGCCGCCAGTATGCGCACATCTACGCGGCCAGGCTGATGGAGATGAGGCCCCTGCTGTCAGAGAGAGCGAAACACAAGTGGGGTGAGACCACAAGCGACGCCTCGTCGCCTGTCTGGAGCATCTGGCTCGCCACCAAACGCGTACACCTCTCTCTCGTCAGGTTCGGATGTTCGCATCAGGAAGCTGTGTGACCTGGAGACAGGGGAGCAGTGTTGCATTGTGGGAACACTGTTCAAGCGGATGGAGCTGCAGCCATCTATTCTGAAGGAGATCAGTGAGGAGGTGAGCAGAGTACTTATGGGGGGGAAAAGCAAAGTAACATCTTTTTTTTGTCAATTGGTTTCCTTAATTTAGTTTTGTTAATTGCTATTAATTAATCTCTTGGTGAAATTGCACGTTTTAGTCTTAGTTTTTCTTTACTGCCTGGTTTGCACATAAACAGAAAAGACAGAACTATTTCCATTCTCATTTAGTTTCCTTTACAGCTTTGGCTGTAAAATTTAGGAGGTTGTGACCACTGGGAAATGAACCTGTCCCAGTCTAAAGGTGGCCTCTAGCTGGTTTTCTCCCCTGGATTATCCTGTTTGTAGCTCAGTTCCTCTTCCTGTTACATAGAAGCTATTTCCCTGTTACTGAAAAGGAGCTTCTCCAGTGCATGATGGTGTCACCGCCGTGTTTTGATGCAAACAGTGGTTTGCAGTCTCTGTTTTCTGCTACATATAAATTCCCCATCACACCAGTTGTACTTATGTTTATAATTTTAATACGGTAAAGCACCACTGACACAAGTGATTTGTGGATGCAGTATTATGCTGTAGGGATGCTTATTCTTCAACAAGGCTGGGATGAAGGTTCAATATTCAACCAGATGATGACTACAGCCAGAGCTGCAGTTTCTACATTACCCCCACCAAAAAGACCCATACCTATTTGAAGAGTTTTTTTATTTTTTTTGCAGGGTGCTTTGGGGTTCTTGTGTCTATGGTTTGTGACAAAACTAATTGTTTTTCTTCAGCACAACCTCCTGCCTCAGCCGGCCCGGACCAAGTACATCACAGAAGCGGATGAACTGATTCTGGAGGACGAGCTGCAGAGGATCAAACTGGAGGGCAAAATTGACCGAGACAAGTGTGTCACAGGTCAGTTTATTACTGGACCTCACAGCAGCTTCGAGAACACGTCTTCATGTGATTCCCGTCTACCAGGTAGCGTTATTGCCATATACGGGGCAGAGAAGAACGACGGCAAGTTCACAGTCGAGGACTTCTGCATGGCCGATCTCCCTTCGCAGAAACCCAGACCGGCTCTCGGCTGTGACAAGTGCGCCCATTCTTGTACTTTTGAAGATCCTGGTCTTTTCTGGTAGTACCAGCCTCTAAATGATCTGTCCACCCCAGGTTTGTGCTCCTGGCCTCCGGGCTCGGCCTCGGCAGCAGCCAGGCGGACAGCATGTTGGGTCTGCAGCTGCTGGTGGACATGGTAACCGGTCAGCTCGGTGACACGGGGGAGCAGAGCGGGGCGGCGGCGATTTCCAGGGTCCTGCTGGCCGGAAACCTCCTGAGCCAAAGCACTCAGGACAAAGACGCATCAACTAAGGCAAAAACAGATAATTTTGTAGAAAGGTTTCTTTTGTAAACTGGTTGACATATTATACACTGAATGTCTTTGTTATTCAGGCCAAGTATCTTACCAAGAAGACTCAGGCCGGTAGCGTGGAAGCCATCCGGTTGCTCGATGAGCTGCTGCTTCAGCTGGTGGTGGGTATCCTTGGGCGTTAGTAAAAATCTCTTTATTGTATTGATCCTTGTGAACATGTGGGGCGCCCATAAACGGCTAGATCGGATAATTACTGTCATGTAAATATCCAGATCACGATATGTTAATAATAAAGACACAATAATAAGGTTTCAGTTGAGATTTGGGAGTTTATTGACGTTTGATATTGGACCTTGTAACTTTTATCAGGTTGTTGTATTATCGTCTTTAGTTGTTGTAAAAAGATGGTAGAAGTCTTAAAATAACTACACACACAATTTTAAACATTAGACTGCAATAGAATGTTTAGTTTTTAATCTAGTAGCTGAGACAGAACGGATCAGTGTCTTTGTTTTTGTTTGTTTTGTTTTATTGTGTATGTGATGTTGCATGCATCCTCCACTTGTCTGTTGGAAGGCATCCGTTTCCGTGGATGTGATGCCGGGACAGTACGACCCCACCAACTACACCCTCCCACAGCAGCCCCTCCACAGATGTATGTTCCCACTGTCCTCCGTCTACCCCACGCTGCAGCTCGTCTCCAATCCGTTTGGAGCCAACATCGACGGAGTCAGGTGGCCGCCGGTCCCCGCGCCAACAGAAACGCTCGTTTAGAGATGGTTTTTAAATCTGGTTTGGTTTCTCTTCTCGAAGGTTTTTAGGCACGTCAGGTCAGAACGTCTGCGACATCAGGAAGTACAGCAGCATGGAAAGTCATCTGGAGATATTGGAGGAAACCCTTCGACTGCGGCACCTGGCCCCCACGGCTCCTGACACTCTCGGTTGGTTGAAAGGGGAGAAGTCGTGTGGATTTGAGAGTCTCCACATATACCTCTTTTTTTACCCTCTTTGTTTTGGTTTTAGGTTGCTACCCATTTTATCAGAGAGATCCTTTCATCCTGGATGAATGTCCTCACGTTTACTTCAGTGGCAACGCTCCAGTATTTGAGTCCAAGCTCATCAAAGGTTGGTGACTGATGTGTTTGCAGGCTTCCTTTACAGCCTTGGAAATATGTAGGGTTCAATTAAGTGGTTTAGATCTGCATAAGAATGTTTGTCCATCTTTTGATTCACTTTTTTAGGTCTTCATTTTTATGCATGTTCTGTATATAGAATCTGACAACTATAGAAAAATCTGACAGCCTTGTATTAAATTAGCCTAAAAAGGACTTGAGTATAAAAGTGGGAAGGAACCCTGTGTGTGCGTAAATGCCACACAAATTATCAGTCCAGTCCGTTTCTATTTATCATTTTTGTGTCCTGTCAGGATCCGACGGACAGGAAGTCCTTTTGGTTACCGTCCCAGACTTCAGCAGCACCCAGACTGCCTGCCTGGTCAACTTGCGCACCCTGCAGTGCGAGCCGGTCTATTTCTCGGCATTCACCGCTGATCAAGACAACGAAAGCGAGATGAACGTCAGCAATTGACAGCAGAACTGTTTCCACCCACATCAGCTGATCAGTTTTTTGTTTTTGTTTTACTGTCCAGGTCAAAGTTGGTAAAACTGATAACTCTCTAACAAAGACTAGGTGCTATAAAACAGACACTTGTCCATTGTCAGTTTTATGAGAACCCATTAGTGCCTTTGATGGCGCCGCCATCGTGACCTGCTTTTCACGCCGTAATGACTGGAGCTGTAAAAAGTGTTACTGACAATGGTGAATAGTTTAGTTTGTTTTTTAATGTGTGTTCACAATAAACTTCTTTTTCATTAAGCATACATTTACAAAAGGAACAAAAATAACAGCGTGGACCCTTGGCAGATCTTTCTATTAACATGTATTAGTTTTTTAGTGTAACAAAGACTCTCCACTGAGGTTACATGTACAGTCTCATGACTTTTGTTATAAAAAAAAAAAGATTGGACTGATAACAAAAGCTACAATTACAAACCTGGAGATGTTTAAAGAAACGAACCGTGTGATTTATGGTTTAATAATCGTCGATCTTGTACTCGTAGTTATAATCCAGGACTGGTGGGAGTGATACTGTCTCCCCTAACGGCCATGAGTCGTACCACGATGTTGTTGGGGCTGCTGCTGCTGCTGTTGTCGTCGTGGCGATCGTCGTCGTTTTTGTTCGTAACCTCTGCCTGAGACGGCGGAGGCGTGCGATCCTGACCCGCCTCCTGCGTTCGCGACTTGAGGAAATCCCGTTGTTGCCGTCGGTCACGCGCTTGGAGCTGCTGCTGCTCAAAGGGTTTTGTGCTCTCGAGTTGCTGTAGCTGAGTCGGATGGGCTTGTTGCCATGAAGGGCCATGATCTGTGAAGACATCAATGTGAACGATGAACGTTTTCCCACATCAACTAACTTTGTATTTTACTGTTAAATAGGGAGATGGAAAACAGAAGATCGCAGATGATTGTGATGGTTTTCCAAAAAGTCCATATTTAGAGATGTAATTTCAAGGTTGTGTCTCTACTAAGTCTAAATATAATTATCATGAAAGTTGCATGGAGATTCCTGGTTGGATGACAGTCTGGACTTGGAACGTTTTATCATAACCATGAATATGATGTGATCTGAACCAGGGGTTCTGCATTTGTGTTGCTCCTGAACCCAATGTATAGGCAGGCTGCTAAATTTTCTCTCATTTATATTGCTTTTTTTATTATATATATATGCCTATTCACGACACATTTAAGTTTAAGATGATAAGAAAGGTCACTTCAATCGAATTCAAAATCTACTTCTCAATTTGTGCAAGTTATAAAACAATGCGGTTTATTTTTTCAAAGCAGTACATTTCTTACTAATGCTGTCCTTCCCAGCCTGTCAGTTAAGGTGGGCTAACGTTTTGTTTCTTGGGCTCATTAGGATGTTTAGAGGTTGGGATATTGTATTTTTATAATAACTCTGCTTTAAACTTTTCCACAGGCTGTGTTCCCTGGTTTTCATGATGTTGTTTGTTCACCAGTGTTTAGCAGCCATGTGAGGCCAATCAAGCTATTCAAGGATATCAGAGTAAGATGTATGATACACTTTTGAGATGTTTACATCTAAAAAAAAGTTCAAAATCGATGCATTTTCCTAACAATTATGTAAACGGTCTGTCATAAAATCCCAATAATATACCTTGAAGTTCATGATGGTCGTGTGACAGAAAGTAAAACATGAAAAGAATGCTTTCTCGAGTTGGGGGTTAGAGTGTCTCACCTGTTTGATGCGATCCCAGTTGGACTTGGCCAGGTTAAAGCTGCAGGAGGTTGCCCCGGGCTCGTAGCCCACCACGCAAAGTTTGGTCTCAGAAGAGAAGCCCTCGGCCTTCACCGTCACTCGGTACTCTCCCGGGTTCAGCAGCCGCCAATAGTCTCCTGTTGGGGCTTCAGTAATACAGAAAACAACGGAGAGACATGTTTAAAAATCACCAAAGCGGGAAGGCATGGAGTTTTAAGTGGAGAAGAACCGTCTTCACCCGTGGTAACGTCATGGTTGATTCCCTCCACAGAGACTGTGGCGTTTGCGATAGGATTCCCCTGCTGATCTTTCACGATGCCTCTGATGCCACGATGCACCTACAGACATAACAGTCAAATAAAATGTCTATAAAGCAAGCTGCAACTGCTTTTTAAATGAACGAATGTTTTAATAAATATGTGCAACACTAATGCAACAATCATGCTTAAAAGACCAGCCTGAAAAACTGCATTTCTAACATTTAAGGTTGTTTGACTGTCTTTCCTTTAGTTTGGCAAATAGTAGTTTTGATTTCCTTTACTAAAACAAAAACTAAACAAAAAAGTTCTCCAAGTCAAATTGATATTGTATAAAATAATATTTCTAGCCAACGACAGGAATTTGGGAAGAGGCAACTGATTTAAAAATGAGCAACGGTTGAATCCCACTTAACCCCCTTGGGTCAGGCTACTTTCTGGTGACTCACCTGTTCCATGAAGGTGAGCATTGCTTCTCTGTTTTTCTCCCATTCTCGGGCCAATTCGCTCTGATGGGGGAATTTATCACAGCCCAGGAATATGGACAGCTCGTAGCAGTTGGTATGAAGGTAGCTGAAGTCATTCATACCTGGACAGAACAGCCCAAATACATGTATTGAAACTTCCTGTTTTTCTCCACTCTGGGGAAAAAATCAAGGACAATTTTTATTCTATAGAAAATCCTTCAATTTTGTCATTGAAATAAAACTCGGTGAACTGCACATTTTTTCCTTGTTATTAAATATTTCAGTCAACTGTGGGTGAAACTATAATGACAACATCTGGCAACTGAGCCAAAGTTGTAGGGAGTATAACATTACAGAATGGGGAAAGCATTCAAAAGTTGTATATGTGGATTCAACAGCTACAGACCTTAGGACCTACTGTGACCTTGAGCGTTGACATATCCTGAACGGTGTTTCCATGGCTAAACACTTGCAATGCAGAACACGAAATGGTGCTCGCCTGACTATAGTGGTGTTCGATTGCTACAGCTTGGGGCATTAGTTTTACTTTGGTGCTGAATTATTTAAAGATGTAGACAATTTAAAATTTCTTCTTTTGTTGGATGAGTCCAGGGAAGTCCAGTACCTGGTCAACATGACTGTCCATGTGCACAAAGGAACATCATATAGTTCTAACCTTAACCTGTCAGAGTACTTTAGAAATTGATTCAACGTTTTTAAACTTTAGGGTTTATTTAAACTGAGATTATTAGTCAGACTATCTCGTCCAATATCAGTGCCTGGTCTAATCTGTGCTTTTGGAACGAAGGTCTGCTAATTTCCATAAAGATGTTCCTGAACTTTAACGCTGGACATACAGGACTGGGAAGTTTTTAAAAGGGAAGTTGATAAAGTTCTTGTTTCTATGACCGCAGAACGTTCACTGTTGTAGCGCTGTCCACCAGGGTGTGCTACAAGCTCAAGCAGTCAGCTGGTTTTTACTTACTCCCAGTCACTGGCCTCCACTTGGCCCGGTTGACCATGCCGAGTGCTCCTGTGGGTGTATCGCCGTGGCAGGATCCGCGGAAGTTGTGGGTCATGGTCAGGTGTGTGGAGGCATAGGACACAGCCAGCCACCTGAACAGAGACTCGTCCGGAGTCACCCGGGGCTCATTTTCAGGCTCAGCGTACTGGTATCCAGCGCCCTGGCCTCCATCCTCTTCATCTTCCTCCCTGTGTCCATAACCCTGGTTGTATCCATGCTCGTACCCAGGTTCATATCCTTGGTCATGTCCATGACCTCGCCACTCTTCCTCTGGGTGTTCATATCCTCGACCTCTCCAGTCCTCCTCTGGCTCCTCCTGGTACCCCCTTCCCCACTCGGTTACATCAAAACCATCCTCCTCATACCTGCGGGGGACATTGTTAAATTTAAGCCTTTAAAGTTTATTGGTTTATATACTAGGAAAGGAAGGAAGAATTGCAAAGCAAAACAAGCTTAGGGGAAAAAAATTAGGCAGAGATCAAGAGCAATAAATTCATGGAGGAAATGTCATACTGTCTCTTCTTGCGGTTGCGGGTTTGCTGACTCTGGGCAGGCTTGTTGAAACGTAAACTGTCATAAGGATAGGCCACAATTGTCTCTCCGCCTTGGAAGTTAGCACCCAACACAAATGGATAGCTTTTCATCCAGGAAATAATGGCTTTGGTTTCCATAGCAATCTGGAGCATAACCAGGAAGATAAAGATTCGACAATTCTTCATTTTCTAAAGGCAAAGATGTTCTCCAGATTCTGTCTGCAGCAGGCTACACGTGTTTTCAATCCAATACAAAATCTCTAAAACAACAGAAAGCATTTAAGACACATTAGTGAGTTATTTACCGAGGTATTAGACACAAAGTCTTCTGGAATGGGCACATGGTGGTTGGGTGTGAGTTTAGGCACCATGCCTTTATCCTCAGCATCCCACAAGATGTTGCTGAGGTCAGGGAAGTTTTGGAAGATGTCAAAGCCATCCTCAGTAAAGTGTCCCGTGGTCCAGCTGCTCAGCTCTGAGCCCTGCACATGGAAAGTGGAAGAAATCAGCTGATTATTGCACTGACCAACACTGCTCATCATCAACATTTAGCGGCACACATGATTGCGTTTCTTTCACTCACCACCTCAAAAGCTCTCTCTTGCCCGTCAGGGTTGAGTGACGGCACCAGGTGGATGCGTATTCCCTCCACCAGGCGCTGAACTCTGGGGTTTCTGTCTTTGTATTCTTTGCAGAGGTACTGCATCAAGAGCAGGATCAGCTCCCTCCCCACTGCCTCATTTCCATGGAAACCAGCCGTGAAGCGAAACTCAGGCTCACCTGAGGAGATGAGTGAGGAGACCTGCTATTCTATTCGACCAACCTGATGTCCACCTGGCCTTTTAAAGGTTTTGATTGATTGATTTGACTTGATTGCAGAAAGTTTAGAGGTCTTGGGAAAAGATTTCCTTCCCAAAAGCAAGAGAGTTACCCTTAACGTACAGCCACAGCTACAATGAAGGCCCTAGATCACAGCATGTGTATGTGAGTGAACGGCCCAGTCAAAGTCCAGACCAAAATTCAATTGCTACTAGTATACAGTGAAGGTTCTAGGTGAAATTTGGTGTGTGAAGGCACTGTGACATAGTTTGAATAAACACGTAGGTTTGTCATGCACATATTCTCACCTATTTCATGCTCTGTGGGGTTGCCAGAGATGATCATCGCCATAATTTCCCTCCCCTCAGAGCTGCGGCCCAGGTTGTAAACATTGGTGATGTTGGGGCACTCCTCATGTACAGACTTTATGAGCTATAATAATATAATACAATGTATAAGAATAAATTATATAATAATACTTTTAAAGTGTTTTAAGTAGCTTGGTTAGATAACAGACAGATGCAGAGATATTAGAGAGAAAATCCGCCTCATTGGAATATACTGTTCAAGTAGTTTCAATTAGAGCTACATAAACTTAGGGAAATTAAGCATTTGCTGTTTTACTGAATAATGTGTTCAAAACATCAGAGGTGACAAATAAGCTTTGGCCATTAGTTAGTCATGTCGTATCCTCTCATCCTTTATTACCTACAGAGGCAAGTGAAGTAGCTAAAACTGGCACTCAAGTAAGAGTCGCACTACTTCAACAGAGTTTTACTAAAGTAAAAGTGAAAAGTAACTGTCTGAGAAATTATTTAAGTAAGAGTTAAAAAGAGTTATGTAAGAGGGCTAGTTGATTTTTCACCAACCTATTGTAAAAACAAATTAATTATTTTGGCTCTAATCATTTAAAATGCCATTGTACAGGCAGAAGTATAATTATGTGGACATTCTGGGGTTTGAAAGACTAAAATGAAATAAAAAAATAAAACCTATAAAAATTACAATTACAAAGTATGTCAAAACAGGGTAAATTGTGACAATATAGAGTGCTTAGCATATATTTAATTGATTTCCAGATCAACAAAAAAGAGGTCTCGCTTTAATATACACTGTAGGTTCATCAGGGAAATATCCAGGATATTATCTATTAATGCTACTCAAGAAAGAATAGCCAAACTTTATAACAATAATATGAATATTCTGTTATAAGTCGGTTAGCAGTAAAACTACGCCTATCGTTTCTCCAAAATGTCCTTAAGATTTTCCAACCGTGTAAAAGTAACTAGTTACAATCTAACTCTGATTACCTCTGACTTGCAGTATATTAGTTTGCCATCACCTTTGTCAGCTGTGATATCGACTGAAGTGACTGAACAGGCTGAATATTTTAATTATTGCTATACAAATTGCAAACGTAGTACACTAAAACATTCAATATCTGCCATGTTATTTTGATGTTGCCACGATATATTTATTAACTCTGTGCAGTGAATTAAAGTGATCCTCTTTCATAGAACTCACTTCGATCATCTCTGAGTAACTGTGGTGTTTGAACTCCAGGTAATGCACGGGAGTCACTTCGTTCTGCCTGTAGAGAGCGTTGCCTGGATCTAAGAGAGAAAACTGATTAAATCCCCCTCGTTAGCATGAGCTGCACTGTGTTGGGGGTTATGTGAGGGTTTACCAGGCCCAGGGCAGCCGAGGACCTCGAGCCTCATACACAGAGAGCCATTCCAGCTCTGAGGGATGATGCGGATGTAGCGAGCCAGCACAGGCTCCGCTAGTCGGTTCATGACAGGAGTGTCTTTGTCACTGTTTCCAAAGAACAGCTGGATGGGAGAGGGAGAGCTGGTCAAACAGAGAGTCAGAGGCAAAGGAGGAGAAGGCCAAGGAGAAGGTTTAGGTAAACTCAACCCAGTCAGCGTATCCATCATGAATGGTGGTCCATTCTCTGCTGTCATTGCTGAAAGCCAGGAAGTAGGATGTCACGTAGTCGCTCCTGAAATCAGTAAACAGAAGATTATCATGTAGAGTTTGTAGATGTGACGAAAGCGTCCCTAACATGGTGTGTTTTGTTTGTTCCTTACTCGTTCAGCGAGTCTCGGCCTTGAGTTATAACGCCAGTGAACTCGGTCTCCCTGCGAGTGTCGATCTCAAACCAGTTAATTCGGTCTTCTGAGTTTGCACACCATGCTCCACCTCTCGGGTTGTCCTCGTCCTCATAGCCCTGGGAACCACAGAGACCAAAGTGCATGTGACTGGACCCTCTGCTTTACTGGCAATTTGAGCACTAAACAAAAAAAAAAAAAGCATGCTGCATAATTTAATTTAAACGAATGCTTTTCAAACTTTGAAACAGCGGGTCAAAGTGTGTTTGTGATTCAACAACTTGGTTGTTTATGGGAATCTCTGATTAACGGAAGGGACTGGCTCAGAAATGACTATTCTCCAAAGCTACTGTGGTTCATTCAGCCTGCAGCCCTGACTGCTCACCTGCATGTTGAGGCGTGCCCTTGCAGGGGAGAAGGTGTACTGAGACATAGAGGAGGCTGTGAGCTGGTCCGACTCAATCTTGTGGGACTCCATCCCCAGAGGGGGACATTCTGAGACATCCAGAGACACAAAGAAAGAGATGCAATGAGATAGAAGTCGATTTTGACCATCTATTCCAAATTTAAAGGGACACAGACTCACTCTTAGGCTCCTTATAGACACGTGGTCTGTTCCTCGCTCGCTCTTCGGCCTCCTTCAGTTTCTGTGCTCGTTCTGTCAGGGGTCAGAGGGACAGTCTGATCGAAAATCCATCATATCGTTTTTCCTGAATATAGTTTTTTTTTTTTTCTCTCCCCACAAACAACCTATGAACTTTTTGCTTGCATTAAATCCTCCTGAGGATGTGACGAGTGCAGAGAAAGAAAGGAAGAAATTCTAAAAACAAAACCAGATGTTATGATTTAGTCTCCAGTTAACTCTAATAAAATTCAGTTCATCCTGACATCAAACAGAAACGGCCCAAACCACATGAAAACTAAGGAAAAGCAGACTTTTGATTTAGAGCTAAATGTGAACATTAAGAAGTTGCAAAGTTGCTTCTGAAATGCGACTTTCTATCCTGTTTATACGCCTAAACTACCAACACAAGGATAACGTTTACCTTCAATGATTTTGTTTTACAGTTTTCATGGTATATATTTAACAAAAGAGACATTGATTTTGTTGATGTTGAACTGAGGGGGCCATCTGCTGCTGATGTTTTGCCTGCAGATCCATCTGCCATTCCAGCCCATTCTTAGGCAGCTCTGTTGGATGAGACACTGACGCACGAGAAACTCGTTGTCATGTTCAGCAAATCCACTTTTTATTGGACAGGGGTTGAATTTTCCCGATAGAAGCAGCCATTGCTACACACTGGGGTCATAAAGCTACGGTCAGCTCAGGTGCTTAGTTGGTAACAGTGTGCCACCGGTAGCTTGAGGTGTGAAACAATGGAGGATGGAGCCACAATTTCCATTTTTATTTTGCATGTGTCTGACCCTAGCATCTAAATGCTGCAGCTGAAATCATGATTAACGCAACTAGACAATATTTTTTCCGGTCGGACGTTTTCCAGTTTTGGTGAACCTGTGTATACTGTGACCTTTGTTTCCTGTTCTTAGCAGTCGGGTTTGGTTGAGAGAAGGTTGGGAAGTTTAAAGTTTCTGAACACGGTTGATACACAGCGGATATTACTTAAACTGTGGTAGTCTCCACACAAATTCAATTATGCTTAGGGCCCCATGCTGCAATGCACCATCTCCTCCCTGATGAGTAGAAAAAGATATATACATTTTTTTCTGACTCACTGAACTGTTTTCCATATGGGAGCATTGTAACTCTCAGTATGTAGGTCAGTGTAACAGGTGATAACATTAAGCTATGGAAACATCTGGTCTGATTTAAGATAAAATCCAGTCTGGAGCAGACTGTGCGTGGTGGAGGTGACCTTTTAACCCAACTCCCGACTGATGTATTTATCGTTTGCTCTGAGCTCTACACCCCAACCACCAGGTACCTTGAGAGCACACCGCAAACACGTGGCAGCAGTGACCGACTGAACCGAGAATGAGCTTTGAGTTCGTCTGAAAAGCCCCTTGTGGTGCCCTCCTTTCTTCATAACTCCAACCCGATCAAGCGGCTCCCTCGCCGTTGGTCTGTTTGTTTTTTCTCGAGCTAACAGGAGATTTCTGAACTTTTAGCGAGCCTGATTTCCATTCTGTTTTGATTGGATAAACTTTTGTTCCTCTCATGCAAGTCTAAGCTGAACTCTTTACGACATCTGCACTACCTCTTGAGAGAGATAAGACTGAAAACAGTGAACGTGTTAGAGTTGTTTTGTTGTGCGTTAATACTTCTGCCGCTAGGTCACAGGCTGTGTTCCGAGCGTTGGCGGCTAGATTGTTTTTTGACATAATAGCAAACAAAGATAATTGCCAAATGGCTTAGAGTAACTCCACATCTGGGTCTTCTTACCTCTCTCCTCCCCCTCCCTCTCTTTCTTGGCTCGTTCCCGTTCGTTCTCTACCCACTTTTCGTCTGTGTCGTAGTCTTTCCTTCCTGCAGCAGAAAAAAAGGGAATTGGTGATTTCGTAGACATGCCCATGAATGCATGCCTTTCAAGTTGATTAGATGAAAACATAAAGGAAAAGCTCATCAAAGATCAGCTTTTATTTAGTAAAATGATTCACCTTTCCTGCTTTTAGACAGAGACAGAGGCTTGCAAAAGTGTCCAGATCCCGTAATTGTTTTATCACTTGACACGATACAACCACAGTCTTTGGGGTTGTAATGTGTTTTATTCAGATTTTATACAATAGACCAACACGTTAGGCTATTTCTGTGGAACAGAAGTATATATATATATATATATATATTTTTACAAATACAAATTTAAAAAGAACAATTTTCCTCTGATGGCTCAAAATTTAAATCCATTTTAATGAATCACCCTCAGAAATGCTCCGATTATTAATTACAGCACACATTAAAGAGACCTCCAGATGGTATTTGAGGCAATAAAAAAAACGCTGGCCTTTTGTGTTACACCTCACTAGCTTTGTGCGTTTATAGACAGATTTTCATTCACACTCTTCTTGCACAATAAAGAGTACAAATTTAAAATCTATCTCTGGGCTTTGTCTGGACCGTTGTAACACATGCAAGAGCTCTGTTAGGGGTTATTGTTCAGCTCGAGGACTAAAAACTGCTTGAATCTCAGGTCTTTTGAAGCCTCTAATAGGTTTTCTCCCATCGATCCCCAATATTAAGCTCCCTCTTTCCATCAGCTCCTGCCAGTTTTCTGTCTGTGTTCCTTAAAAAAGCATACCCGCCCCACCTTCTTCCACATCTTTGCTTTATCCCCTCCATAGTTTGTGATAAATGACTAATTGTTGTCGTTTTAACAGATTTGCCCTGCTGAGATCTGGATATCTGCAGTATATGATAATTTACACAGAGTCTCTTTGCTCTTTGTATGGGTAACTTGTCCCTCTACTACCCTCTCTGAATGTGTGCTATTCCATGTCTTGGTAGGTGTGTAGTTGTACCAAACTCTTGGAAATAAAGCTCTGTGACATATTTGAAGATTGGGGTTTTGATTTATATCCTAACCATGCTTTAAACTTTTCCAAAACATTCTGTTTCTAGCCTTCATGATGATTTGTTTGTTCTCTAATATTCTCTAACAAACCACTGAGTTTTTCACAGAACAGCAGTTTTGTTTTACTGGATGTCTTACGGGTCAAACATCCAGTAAAGAGGCAGTGGAATCAAGTACAAATATGTTAGAAGGGAAACAAATACTTTTGAAAGTCACTGTAAATATGTGGCTTTTAGTTTTAAAAGCTTTAAACAAACATGGTAAAAAAAAATAAGAAAAAAGATCACCAGGTATCATTAATCTGGTAACTTTTTGTTTTACTCCCTCTAGTTTTTCTGTGTAATAAAGAAGATGTGGGGATTTTGGGACATTTTCGACCTGTGAATTTTCACTTACTCATTCCATATTCATCATAATCATCATACCAGGTCTTCTCAAAGGGAGCAGATGTTGTGGGTTCTTCTGCGTAAAAAAACAACAAAAAAAACCCAATATCAACAAAACAAAGTTAGAAACTCCATTCCTACAAAAACCGCTGCTTTACAAGTGAGACTTTATGAGATTACATCGTTTAATCAGCAGTTTTACATGCTAGCCCTGCCCCGATCTCCTTGACCACAACATCAGGTCTGCTTAAGTGACACCCGCCTATAATCAGGTTTTTATAAAGCTTTAATTTACATTTACAGGAATCATAAATTAGTTGGAATCTGATGACAGGGCTCCCAGGGATGCAACAACAAAACCATAGACAGTCTTGTTGACTTTGTGGAACTAGGCAAACCCACCCACTCTTGTCTGCAAATGTAGGCTAAGGTTGCTGTAAAAGACTCCCTCTAATGCCATAACCATGTGCTCATGAAAGCCACAAGTGGAAAAGACATTTCAAATGTCCCGTACTTGTGGAACTGTCTCACTAGAGAACTGCTCTTTGACAAATTTCCCATATTTGTTTGTTGGGATGTTATTTTTTCCCCTCATTTTTGTGTGACAGCGGGCACCTGGGATGGTTTCCACTATGATTTCAGGGCTTGCCTCTGTGCTGTCGGGAAATACATCTGGAAGCTCAACTGCAGGAGGCGGAAAAAAAAGATATTCAACATGACAGAAAATGTAATACATTGTGAATGAGTCAAAAAGCTGGAAGAACAAAAGTTTGAGTCACAATACTGGAAACACAGAGTAATGACAACATGTTGGAATATCATCAACACAAAGTTTTTAAGCCTCTGTGGGGGAAAAAAATCAAGCACTTGACGATCTTTTCGACGATCTCAGGTGGAGGCAAAGAGCAGCAAAGCCTTTACTTTTACGTGTACTGATACAAAGCAAAGGGGATTAAGAGTCCCAAACATACGTGTTACATCCCAGTAATCGCTGCTGTCTGTCCCACCCTGCCCAGGGGCCTCGGGGGTCGGGTCTGCCTCCTTCCAGTAAGTGTCATAGTTATCAGTCACATAGGGATATGGCTCCTTTTCATTTTCCTTCCAGAGGTCATCGTAGTTGTCAGGCGTTGAAGTTGACGGCTCTCCTTCTATTGGTTTCCAGTAGTCATCATAAACGTCAGTCGAGGGGTCAGGTGTGTCTTCTTTATCTGGCTTCCACTCTAGGTACGGGGGCTCAGTGCTTGGGGATGAAGTGGTTTCAGCCCCCCAGTAGTCATCCTCTGATTTCCAGTAGTCATTGTCTACCAGAGAGACAGAAAGAGGACAAAACTCAGATGAGCTGATGTTTTTGAACTCAACTCCACGACATTCTAAACATGTAGCGTTACATGTCTGGGTAGCTTAAATGTAACAAGGTATGCTAGCCGGCTGAATGAAGGAAATCATGCTGTCACAAAGACTACATTCATACCGGGGAAATTAAAGAAACATTATCCATTGTTCTTCTAACATTACTCTTGAATTGAAGCTTGAAAGATAACAGTGGGATGTCTGCTGAACTCAGGTCACCAGTGTGGGCAGCTTAACTTGGCATCTGACAGCACATTTGGTCTCATTATATATCAAAGTCTGAGTAAAATATATAACCTAAGAGTTTTTAGTCTTGGATTGACCCAGAAGGACATGAGCTAACAGTCAAAGCTGCAGTCCGCCAAAATACATACCTGTAAATTTGAACAACATAACTAAATTGACCAAATTAAAAGATGAAGATAAAATAAATGTAGCATAATATAAGGAAATCCTGGAGGACAGCTTTCCTTATTTATTCGTAAGAGAACTACAGTATGGGGAACATTTGTTTTGAGTGAGAAGATGACACAAATTATCCAGCTAAAGCCACAGAGAAATGGCTTGAAGACACCAAAGGTCCATGTTCTGAATTGGCCGAGTCAAATCTTAGACGTTAAACTTGAACAGACTTGTAAGGACGAATGGAATGAAACTGCTGCATCCACATGTGCAAGCCTGATTGAAACGTATCAACACAGACTCCATGCTGTGATTGCTTTCAAAGGTGCATCTACTTAATACTGTCCTGAATTGGGTGAATATTGATTCAATGATTTATTTTATGTGACATACGTTTAATTTATCGTCATTATTATGTAGAAATTAGTTCACACATTGAGAAAAAAAAGTCTTTGTACAGTATGAGCACTGCCAAACAGAGGGTTAGTTTTCTATGCAGAATAGGATAGTCAAGAGAACAGGCAGTTTAAGTGAGGAGGATGCCAGCAAATACCTACAAGAGGAAAGCTACTCGCCTGAACCTGCCTATACAGTCAGAGCAATACTTAAAACGTTTATTTGGGTGCTGACCAGAATCAGGATAGTAGTCAGGCTCAGCAGGGGGGTCAGTGGGAGGTTCTGTTGGGACCGCTGGAAGAAAGACAGAAACCAGATCAGAAGAACTCTCCCAAGTCGAAGCAAATTCAATATGACAATGACTGCTCACTTGTTGTGGTGGGTGGGAGAGTTGTGGTCGTGGTCTGTCTATCTTTCTTCTTTCCCCTCTTGTCAGTTTTTGGCTTTTTGGTGGCGTTTGGATCCTTTGGTTCTTTATTTTTCTTGTCCTTCTTCTTCTTTTTGCCTTCCTCCGGTGTTCTTCTCAGCCTGCTCAGAATGCCTGGAGGAGAAAAAATTAGCACTTTCTGACTGTATCCCGACACTATGAATCGAGAAAAAACTTTTTTTTTTAATGCATTGAAAAGTTTCGATTATTGTAACGTATGGAAGGAAGTTAGTGCTGTTAAGAAGAAACCAGACACCTGGATTTATCCCAGTATTTCCCCCCCCCAGTATCTCCTTTTTGAGGTTTTCTAAAGCTCTGCTGAGCCGTCATGGAAAACACTTCTCTCTTTTTCCAGTGGCTGTGTACTATTAGCTGATTTCAACAATGTTAAACCCTTTAAACACGCTCAGTAAAATATTCTCACCTCAGCATCTTCAGGGAAGCTCAGTAAGGCATGTACATGTTCTCCTGGATTTTCTTTTGATAAAGTGCATAAGTAATACCAGGGTCTGCATGAATGTCCTTGGGCTACACGAGAGATTGGGATAGATCTGTATCTCTATTAAAAAAATAACACTAGCTACAAGGGCTGTCTGGTGTCTGGTGTTAGAAAAATAGATGACCCGCTGGTGGACAATTGAACATCTGGACTTTCCACTACCATCACATGCTGACTGATGGTATGTTTGTGTCTGTTTTATTCTTTTGCACTCAAACTCCAGAGCTTTTCAAAATATTTATTTTACATAAAAATCTGTTTTTACTGGGATTTTATTTAAAGTGGAGAAAAATTCATGGGGGTTTTCATTGTATTTGTGTTCAGCCCCGTCTTCTTGGACATCCCTAAATGAAATCTAGCAGAACTGTCTTCAGCGAAAACTTATTGTGGAAGGATTTAAAGTCGATACAATATTTCAAGCTTTGAGCATCTCACAGAGTGTTGTCACAAACTTTTTTTGCCACAAGCCACAGAGGACATACATCAATCATGTGTGACATATTAATATTAAACCGTCCTGACGCACAACAACCTCAAAAATCCAGCTTGGGTTCTATCTGAAAGATTCATATCAGTTATTACATGAGTGATTCCCTGAAAGTTCACTATTCAATCAAAATCTGGATTGAAATTTTGAAATTTTTATTTACAGATCATCTCCATCTGGTGGTTTTGCATGAGCTATTTTACAAAGAGGAATGGGACAAAGTTTCGTCTCTGAGTGAACTGCAGCAAGGGTGGGTCCAGATGGAATGGATTCAGCAGGGTTTACGTTTATTTAATGCAGGACTTTTAATATTTAAAGTTGTAATATAAACTCATGCTACCTTTTTTTTCGGGCAACACATAAATTACTCACTTTCTATAGATCTCATAATTATTATTTTTTTTTTTTATGGTTTAAATTTACAATATGAGAATTAATTTAAAGTGAATGAATGTTATTCAAGAGAATGTGTATCTCAACAGTTTTACCAGAACATTACTGAGCTTACCCGTCTGTGAGATCCCCTCTGTCTCTCTCTTGGCTCTGATGCTGCTTTCCAGTGGGTGTGGGTCTCCTGCGAGCTCTCGCTCGCTCTCTGGGTCATCCAGGGACTTGTCTCCCAGGTTATCCTCAGACTGCGTCTCCTCCAGGAGAGAAACTATTCCCCCCGCACTTCTCCCTCCTCTGGGAGTCAGTAGGCAGCAAAGGGCCACCAGAGCCACAGACACAGTCGTGGTGTGGCCTCTCATATCTTCTGCAAAAATTCCTTTGGTTTTGGAGCTTTGTCAGCTCACTCCAGTTTATCCTCTGGAAACTTCAGCTTTTGCCCACTTCTCAACCCGTTCCAAACTTTTACCCCAGCAGGGAGGTCTCTTCCTTCAGCTCCATACGCACCCACATCCACAGTGTGTCATGTCAGCAGGGCTGAGACTGGGCTAAACAGAGACGGAGGGGGGAGAGGGGAGGGAGAGGTAGAGAGGGGGAAGTCTGCAGAGACAGGAGGAGAGAAACACTTACAGAAGAGCAGTCAAATGAATAGACAGAGCACCTAATAAGTAAGGTGAAAAAACAAACACAAGGCCAGAGGATCCCCTTCACCTGCAGGACGAGCCACAACAGGTGTGGCACTAAGACCTCAGATTGTGGGGCAGAGCAGGTGGGGCCCATCCGAGACCGCTGGGTTTTAATGCTCCTGGTTTAAAAGAAGAGTCTGTCTGCTTTGTGTCTGCAGCTCCTGCTGAATTCCTGCGCAGAGAGCTGCAGCCCTGCGGAACCACCACAAAGCTGAACAGAGGGGCAGAGGAGCGACACCTCGGACACCGGGTTACACAAGCAGAGTTGGAGGAACGCAGGGAAAAAATGAGCACAGAGGGGAAGGACAAGGGGATTTAACAAAAAAAAACAAAAAACTGATTAATTGACAGAAAGAGAGATCTTGGGTTGATAAGGTGTAGTTTTCAGGTCAGGGGTTTCTGCTAGATTCTGGTTCTCTGATAAAACAGGCACCCACATTCTTACATAGTAGTTCGATCCCAGAACTAGGGTGCAACGAAAGTTTCATTTTAACTCAATATATCGACATCGCGAAACCCTTTTTTACAGGCTGCGCAGTCAGTCAGGACAGAAGACTGAGGAACTGATGCGCATTTAACAGCTGAACCTGCTAAAAATGTTTAGCTCATATAATCTTAAAAGTATGTGGGCAGAAAAGACCAGAACTGTTTGACAAGGATTGGACTAGGGAGGATTACATTTTCCAGAAGCGTGGCTGTCCAGAGCTGTGAAGAAATGCAGCCGATAGTTTCTGGATACACTGAGGTCAATCGGGGGTTGTTTAACCAATGGGGATACAGCTAGCAGCAAAGCTCATGTCACGAAACATTGTTTTTTTTTTATATGTGAGCTACATGAATAACAGGTTAAACATCAGTATTTTGACTTTTCACCCAACAAACAAGTTTAATATTAGCATTAGTGAGAGATAATGTTCTCAAGATACCATTTTCACCAGCTATAACCGGAGAGCTAGAGCCTTACGAGCAAAATGGTAACTGAATATTTAAAGCAAAGTGAGACTTTGAGCTGATTCCATTTATTGTACATATATATGCCTGTATGTAATAGTAGCAATAAATAGTCAAAAATCAAAACAGAAAATGACAAGGCCTATATAAATATCTGTGTTTACAGTATTAGGAGAGCGTAAATCTCTTTTGGCAGGGTGCCGTTGTGTTGGTTTACTTACTGCAGCGATAAAAATATTCAGCTCTATCTACTTAAGATAGAGCATTAAGGCAACAATTTCCATATTTTTTTATGTGGATCAAGCAAAGCTGTTCTTTGTTTAAAGTACTTACCAATGTTTTTACATGAAAAATATGATCAAAGTAAAGAGAATGTAATCTTTTCAATCAGATTATTCAAAACTAAACTTTGTATAAATTATATACCCCCCCCCCCCCCAATGTAGTGAATAAAATTAGCAAATAAAACCAAATTGGTTTTAAGGTTGTTCAAAATATGACTTTTTCCACATATATTCATATGCATAACCATTTAAATTTGTATATTTTGGTTGGATATTCCACTGGGGAACTTTATTGTTTCTTAAACTCTTTTCTACCCTTTTTCTACTCACCTTAATGACGTCTGGTTGCTTAAAATCCAAGCTGCTCCACTGATGCTCGGGAACGGGATGATTTATGGGTAATTTGGTGTTTTGAAGTATGAAAATAAAAGATGTTATGGTTGTTTTTGTTATGTTGGAAGTTTAAATAATAAGCCTTCAGTGCTTAACTTATTTTATGAAAAACAACCCGACAATCTTGTATCTTGAGCAAATGTTTTAGAGCTTAGTACAACATATATTTATGTAAAGACACCAGCTTGAATTTTTATTGTCGATTTCACATATTCAGGTATGTAAAATTTATTTCATCACAGATGAATTGTTCTCAGTGTGCCTACTTCCCGGTGGATAAATCACTTTGAAAGATTTTTAATCGCTAATCTCACATATTCGAGTGTATGGTCATATATTTATCAGATATGACCATAAATGGTCTTTTTAGTCCAAACACAAGCAAATAAATATTAGGCCAAGCCAGTAAAACACATGGAGAGTATGGTTAGTTCAGGAGAAACCAAAACTGAACTCTATGGATGTGCAAACCGAGTTTTTGTATGCATGTAACCTCAAAACCACCACTCCAAAAGAGATGTTTTGGATATACACCTGAAGTTAATAAAACACAGATTAATGGAGAAATGTAACCAAAAGTGTGGTTTTCCAAAACTAGACAACAGACCCAAACACTCAGGAAAGGATAGTATTATCTGGTTCTGGAGAAAGAAAATAAGATTTAGATTTTGGCCAGTCAATCGTCAGACTTGGATCCAATTATAAAAAATATTAATCAGTGGAAAAGACAGAGGATCAGGGAGCACAGGAAGAACCACCAGAACCAGACAGTGTGGAAAATAGGCCTGCAATGCTGGTGTCTATTTCCTACATTCAGGAGAAAGGTTAAATTCAAGAAAGGGGTTTCCTTAATACATTTCTATGCTAAAAATGTACATTTCTTTTTACCTATCCCTTCATTAGTTAAGTAATTTCCCCTCGTTTTTTTAGGATTACTTGAGTTTTTACCGATATTTGGTTGAAAACTTTTACGTCAGGAGAAATATTACTTCCCTTAATTTACTGAAAAGACATGTTAAATACTCTGTCTGACAATAGAAAGCGATCAATAGTGATCAGAAGTAAATCTGTAACACACAAGAGTTCAAACTACTGTGACTAGGTAGGTGGGTCACTGCTGGATACAGCAAACATGTCAAAACTCAAAACTCCAGCATTCATAAACCTGACGCTGGTGTTCATGCTTTTCTATAAATTTCCATATGTAAGCAGTAGCTGGGAGGTGGGAGTGCATAATGTTAGGAGTCTGTGCACACAGCCTCTAACTGAGCGTCAGGATGTGCTGCGCAGGAAACAATGACATCAGAGTGAGAGAGAGGCCTGGAGTTGGGGGAGGGACGTCGGTAGCAAAAGTGAGAGAAAAATGCAGTAATCCAGCAGGCTCACTAGGTACAAACGGATAGAAGCTGATCTATTAACTCCCTCCTGCTTGGTGTAATTCATTCTGACTGGTTCTGCACACACCAGCTGGATATCTGATCTGGGAGGGATGGCGGGGCCTTAATGTGTTAACCGTTCATAGGGCTTCTGAGTGTTATAACTGCATTTTTCATTAACCTGGAGCACGAAAGTGTTACCACGCATAAAACAGCTTATACAACAGAGTTATTACATAAAGAAAAACTGAATTTGGCCGAGAGAGAACTCCATCTGGTGCCCGCTGTGATTCAGCACATCCAGCTCATCTGGTCTTGTGGACCGGAGTCTGGTCGGGGACATGATGAAATGGCATGAGGGATCAAGATGCCCGACTTTCCTTACCAGAGTCTAAAATCTCCTCTTGTGTGATGGATTGGAAATATCCCTTAAGCTTTTCTGGACCGGCTTGTGCTTTGTAAAGTTAAAGCAGATGAGTTTTTTGTTTTTCTTCATAAAGATGAAGACTGGCAGCACAAGAGCTTGGACTCTTAACACCGCCTGTCAAATGCAGGCACTTTGCCCAGATGACTGAGAATCAGTGGGTGCTCAGATTAAAACAACAAAAAAAAAAAAGGTTTCACAAGGTCTTCTTCTGATTCCAGCATTTTTAAATAAAATCATCAAGTATAGAGAATCAAAGTGTGCACTCTAGTGGCTAAAAACAGAAAAGCTTCTCCAAGCTCTCCAGGACTTCTTAACTGTCAGCCTATTCTGAGCAATCTTGTTAACCAGCGCACAGTAGTGTTTAAAAGAATAAATTCTCTGATAAGATCTGATTTGTTCTGTATTTTTTAGAAAGTAACAATGTCAGTCATCTGCCAACAGTAGGGTAGTCATTTAATATCAAACCGCTGTTTCCTATTTTAAACTATTATGACAACAAACAGTAAGCTAATAAGCATTATCAAATATTAGAAGAGAGTTGTGTATTCCTCCTCAACATCTTGAAGTCTTGTGATAAGATAATAAAGCTGCCCATGAAGAAAATGAAGTTTTTTCTTCCACTCAACTTTCCATCATTATGCTTGGTGCAGTGCTTCAATTTGGGAATGACCTTGTGTTGCTTACTAAAAAAAAAAAAGTAAAACAAAAATTTTGAGTTTTCTTTAGCTACAAAGCCATACTTCTCAAAATAATCCACATGTATTTTAACTTTTCAAAGATATTCTGATTCAACAGCATACAAGTGACACATTGTTTTATGCAGCTGGATTTGGACAGATACCAAGGAAGACTTAGAAGCAGGTCCATACAATACATTTAATGTTTAACAGCACATCCTGTATTCAGAAATAACTCAGTATAAAAATAGGGCATCTACAATCAAAGAATAGTCATAAAATGCTTTGATGGACATGAAGACTACGGCAACAGTGAAACACCTTCGTACTGAAGATATTGAGAGAAGTGATTGTATTTGCCGAGCCACCGCTGCGCAGCGCAGAGGTTCAGATCCCGGCTATCAGGGCGTCCGACATCCTGCAGGAACCCGGTTTTTTTTTTTGTTCCTTGTTTTTTCAAATAAAGGAATCATAAACAATGGTGAAAGTGTAAAGAACATAATGACTAAAAGTAAAAGGTTTCTTTAAACCTGGAAAAATAATCTGGCCATAGTTTGGACACTGAATATATATACTAATGTCGAACCATACACTGTATTATCATGGCTGTTAATTGAAGCTTATATTCTTCACAATCATATATTAAAACGTTTGTGACTGGTGGGACCTTAAGTGTTTTCCTCACATCGAACACCAAATCACAGTCAAAGTATACTGTACTATCACTGAAGCCACAAACGAAACCAGCTCATTTCAACAACATTGGCCAATTAAAGCTCGTCTCGAGTAAAAAAAAAAACCCAACAAAAAACGGAGCTTTAAATATGAAGGCAAGTATACCGAGCGTCTGGGCCTCTATATAGCGTCTGTTAATGTAACACATATAACATTCACCAGCTTCTGTGTTAAATGGCTAAAATATTTAGGTACCGAGTGTAAATGACACATTTCCAATCGGGTATGAAAACAGGTAAAAGTAGAGGGAAGCAAAAACGAGCCTGAGAGGAAAGGGAGACATAACAACAAGAGAGGGAGTCTTGAGGTAAGCGATGTGTTTTAGTATAATGCCCTACTGACAATCATACAGTTACAATCATTAATTCTCTATGTACAAACTTCCTGATTTACACACGCAGCAAGCGTGTCAGCTTAAAACGTCTCCTGACTAAATACGAGGTCGTAGCAACGGTGCGGTTTACAAAGCCTGTTTCTGGAGCTCAAACGACAAACGAACAACACGGTATGGCTATCTGAGGTGGCCTACTTCCTCTCGCATATGTCACGCACACTTATCTAATGTCTGCAACAGTGCAAATTATCCTGACCCGCTCGATCAATCCCGCCCTCCATCAGGTATAGTCTTTAGGATACTCTAAACAAGAACAGGAAACGTTGAAGAATGACTTAGTAGGTGTTGAAATGTGTAGTGAATGAAAGTCTGGTAACAGCCCAATAAATCAATGAAAAGAAGAAAATCCGAACCAATTTGCCTATTGTCTAAGCTCTGTGACATTTGGTATTTATGTTTGTTTAAATGAAAGAAAAAATGCACTCAACCACAAAGGCCTCTTTAAATGCTCACTGCACAAGACTCCACTGCTGAAAAAGAAAAAAAAAAACTAAAACTGGTTGCGCGACAAGTAGATAAAACATTTGGGGAATTTAGTGCGACATGAGCGAGGATGAAGTGAGAAATTATTAACAGGGTAAAAAGTCAACCATCATCTTGCTGGCTGACGTTTTTAATGTTGTTAAAATAAAATAAAAACAAACACAGAGAAAAAAAACTATTTGAAGTACATATTGCCCATCCCTAATTAGAAACGTTTTTATGTTCACCTGACTTGAATGAGAATTAAATCTATGAGCTCGATCAAAGTGCATGGAAGATGTTTTAAGAATTTGAGTAAAATAATCCATGCATCCCACTAGTTCCCCCCCATACAGACGCCGAATGTTCTCATGCCCAAAAAATGAGTTTTTCTTTGTGTTGGACTAACTTTGGTTGTGACCAGGATCTGATTAAACTTAGTGTTGACAGTCCTATAAGTAAATATCTACTTAGAACAGCTGATGTGCTCAATATTTAATTCCCGCCCCCAATAAGCGGCAAGTCTACCATCACCACCTCCGAAGACATGTTTGAGCTAAATAACAACATCCTACGTCTCACCAAAACACCCAACATGCTGACTAAGGAGGCTGAAAAACAGCTATGAAATGCATATGCTTTAGCAGTAACAAGTTTGCACACTCATCGACACTACAGACCGGAACCAACACATGACATCAACAAGCTGTACGAAGAGGAGGAGGCTATAGGATGCTACAGTACTAGAGCTACCTGAACATGCTACAGATTTAGACTGCAACGATGGTTTTTCTTTCTTTTTTTTAATATGCGCACAAATCAGAAACCAGCTTTATATTTAGACGCCTGACCCAGTCCAGGCTGTAGAAATGTCTAAAACACAAAATGACCATTTAAGATGGATTCAAGTGCAGAGTCTGCAGCTCGGTGGACAGGTTTCCTCAGTAAAGCCAGCCTAATGTGCGAAAAAAAGAACACAAGCTCCCATCTTGTAGTCGGTTCCTGTCGTATGACTCACACGCATACACATTCGCTCGCAAGAGTGCACAAACCCTGAAATTAGGAAAGATTTCTATCATCATACAGCACTAGTGTTTTTGATTATCATAGAGAAAGAGCAAGGATTGCATACTGTAACATACATCTCCTAGGAGAGGCACCTTCATCGGCATCAGATCAGTTCGCTCACTGCGCACACATTCACACCAGGAACATTTGTTGAAAGACAAACAAAACAAAAAAAAAAGAAAATTACAATCACATGCTTCATAACGGAATGTAGAAAGTTCGAATCAGACTCTTGGCCACGTCTGGAACCAAGCACACACTGTAGGCATGGGCTGGCTACAGCATCAGGGTATCCCTAGGTTCTTCACAAAGGTTCTGTTTTCAAAAGCGCAGAAATAAAGAAAATTAAATAAGTCCGTTGTGTCATTTATACGGTTTAAAGTCCTTTTATTGCGATGCCAGAGAAAGTGCAGTGTGACTGGAGGCTTCTCTGGCTCGCGCCGTTGGCCCTCCACACACTTTGCTGTGCATTGCTTGTCGGCTTTCTGAAAGGTCACTGCACTTTTACGAGAAATAAAAAAACAAATATATATATATAAAAAAAAAACTGACAGTGTAGACAGTGGAAGAGCGCCACTGGAAGGTTTTATTAAGGTAGTGCCGCCTCAAGCAAGCAAGTTACCTGTGAGTTTTCTGTTCTATCAGTATATGTTTCAGATGTTTTAGTTTCAAGCTAACGGGTCAACATCCGAATGGCAATTTTAAATCAAACTTATACCATGACAACTCGCCTAACACACACCACTGAACCATCATTTCCCGCAGCTGCAGCAGAGGACCGATAGAAATCTCTCTTTCACGAAGATGTGTCAGAAGTCAGAGTCAATGGACAGATGCTTTTTAAAATGGCCATATTTAAAAAACATATCAATTTCCCCACAACATCCAGTTCATGTTTTACAACTGGTTTTAGATCCACAAACCCTGGACTGGACGTCCCCTCAGGTTTCAGTAATCCGAGAGTTAATGCAAAACTATTCCACCATCAAATCCTACTGCTCACGGTTACTCTAAAGCAAGGTCTACGAATGATTTCTGATCCCCGACGAAACAACTCTTGGACCTTCCCCGAGTTTTTCTCACCTTATTCTGCCCACTCAGTACGATACCAAACCAACTTCAAGCCTGCTGGGTTTGAAGGTATTGCCCTGCAGCTGCATGGTTTCCATTACAAAGCCTTCATAAAGCCAGCAGCTCCCCTTCAGACACGAACATGCACATTTTGGCTTTCTAGACAAGTTTAATAAAAGGAATTTGGCAGCTGTTATTTTGGCTATGAAAACTACATAAAAGTGCAAATATTCACTTCCTTTTGCTTAGTTTTTTTTTTTTAAATGACATCTTACATTAAAGACCTTTTTTTATATATTTATATATGACTGATCTATGTCCCGAGTTTAAATAATAAATTAAAGCAATTAATTATATATATATATAACTGAAAGATCACCAATCTCACTCTGATCAAAGTGCAGCACCCCAGCATTGTAGGAAGTAGTAGAGTGTGAGTAGATTCAAGCAGCAGATCAATAACTGCTGAGCGGCTGTTGCTTCGACTAAGCCATTCACACATACACGTTTTAATTGTTTACAGCATAGCTCTCATGCACACTGACTCTAGTTTAGATTAGTCTGGCCTCTCCTTCAATGTCTGCCGGGAGATCACACACTCCTGTGAAGTGCATCTCCTTTCCCCTGCCTCCCTGTCCGGCCCCAGCTTTAGGCCCTCTCTCCCCCAAACTGGGTGAGGGCTGCTGAGCCTGAGGGTCTGGCGATGTCCCTCGGGGGATTACGCCCGTCTGCCTCTCTTTCAGGAAGACCTCTAATCGGCGGAGCATCTGCTTGGGGTTCTTTTTGGCAAACAGCTCCGCTTCTGTGGGTTACAAAAAACACAGAAGCGCTCAACTCAATGCGTTTAAAGTTTAAGACCCATAGCTGTTTGGTACAAAAAGTGAAAAAGCAGCTATTGTTTTTACCTTTCAGCACAAAGCCAGAGTCAGCAATTGTCTTCTGCTGGGTCTTCCACAGCTGGTACACATGTAGAAATGTGGCAACATAAAACTCATTCAGCACACCGACCACTTGCTGACGACGATTACACTCCCTGATACAAACACAGAAAACAGGAGCTGTCAGCGTCTTCAGCATTGAAAACTGAAAGAAGCTTAATATGTTAATTTAAAGGTCGGGATATTAAACTTGTTTGTCAAGAGGTCTGCACCATTAAAAAAAACAACTCTAATCTTTCAAGTTTTGATGAATATTTTGATGATGATTTCTGACACTACTGGCTTATGCAAGCATGACGGTGCGTTCCCACGGAAAGTGTCAAAAGCATCTGTGGTCGCTCTGATCGCTCACATCGCGTCGCTTGCCGACACGTCAGGAAAAACGCGAAGCGGGCCTCCAGCAGCATGTAGGCACAGCGTGTCACCTATTGCTAAAATCGTAGATTAGCCTGTAGTTTTCATTTATTTACATGTTGCCATAGGAACGTACCACTCACCAGACACGCCAACGAGGTCCGAAACCTTCCTCCAAGCATCATTTTTCTTTTTGCAATCTCGGTATATAAATACCGTGAGGTCGTTCAATTCTGGGAAACCAGACACTGCAATTATAAATTTTTCCTCCATTGTCCCTTTCAGCTCTGTTCTCTCTTTCCGCTCTTTTCTCTATTTGAAATCCAGAACGGCCCACGGTTGGTTGCTGCTTCGATCGCGCCACTGCTCATTTCCATAAAGTAGATCCTTTCTCAACTTTGATAGAGCTGCTGCCGACACTCAAAACGCGTGGCTCAGATCGTTGGCCGCTCCTCATCGCTCGTTTGCATTGAAAAGGAATGGCAGCCAGGCGCTTGCAACACTCACGTCGCTTTCAATGGGAACGCACCGTAAGGAAGGTTGAGAACTAGCAGAGCAACAGAGAGGGACACGTCTTTCACCCAACAATCAGAACATTACTTCATGAGATTCGGCCCATTTTGCCGATGCCTTACCCAGTGGAGCCCTATTTATATTTGCCATAGATCAACAAAACTAACAGGTCTGCCAGCGGGGGGCCCTCCGCTTTCACAGATGAGCAAAGGGCCATTATGAGTTTGAAGAGGCCATGGAGAACGTAGCATTTAAAACTGATGAACTAGACCAATTTTGGTTGTGGGTCAGTAACGGTATAGGAAGGCAAATTATTGGAGGGACATACAAATATGTACAAGTTGGGTAAAGGTATGAAAATCCTTTCACGCCATGTGCTAATGGAGTCAATCCAGGATTCTTAAACAGGAGATCTCTCAGGAAACATAAGCAGAGTGTCAAACGTTAAGGTGTGGATACAAGCACATAGCTTTTTTTTGAGGTACAACAGCATTTTGAATAATTGTCCCGTTTTCCTTTTGGTTTTTTGGGAGACATTAAATTTGGTCTTCTTTGGGATGATGATGTTTTAGTTCTAAAACCATTAGTTTTAGATTTCCCCCATTTCTTTCATTTTGTGTAAAGCAGATTAAAAAAGGTAAAGAAAAAAAACAAAGGTTGAGGAGGTGTTACTCACTTGGACAGGGCCTCCTCTCTCAGGACTTGCAAAGCAATGCGGGTCATGTTGATGGACATCACACAGAATGGGAAGTTCTACAGCAGAAGAAACACACGATAAGTAACGCACTGCTTTAAAGTTTTCTTTAGCCACTGGCTAATTTAACATTTAGTTAACGGCTCAACTCTGAGCTGCAAATCACTTTGTTAGGATTTGGTCTGCCGATCACCGACCATGAGAAAAATGGCTTATTCTGATCATCCAAAGATCTGACTGATCTTTGGATGTCTACAAAAAACACAAAACAGTTCTTGGCAAAATGGTAAAAAAAGCTTCGCCTTTAGCAGATCGTTTAAATTATAGATTAAACTTCTCTGAATGATCTATAAATATGCAAAGGATGACATAGTAAGAGATAGTTGGCTAAAACCTATATTAATATTTATCTCCCAGGTTTAGACTGTCAATACCTGTCTTACACACAAAACAAATAAGACTATTAGCGTTCTTACTAAATTACAATTACAGAACATCTATCGAAGTACAGCCTAAAGCCACAACCTGATTGACTCAAGGCTTTAAACAAAAGGTCAAAAACCAAACTAAGATAAATAATTGTTAAAAAGTACTATTGCATCCATTTCTGTCTCACAAGCTATACTCTAGAACTGTCCAAGAGTCAAGGATAACTTACAAGGCAGGGCAAAAATATATTAGACATTTCAAAATTTCCACTACTTACATAAAAAGAAAGAAAGAATGAAGATTGTCAACTGTGTTTTGTGATTGAATAACACCTGTGTAGGATGCTGTGACAGCTTGTAGATATCTCTGGCCAACGGGAGCGTTTCTGGGTCCATCACAAAGTACAGAGTGTGCATCAGTCCAAGAAACCCGGTGCCGCGTAGGTCAGTGGCTGGGTCGTTACCTGAGAAACACCCAATAAACCACCGTGTAACGTCTTATTGGTGCCGTTTGGCGTTACTGATGCTTACTTTATTTGCAGAGGACAGCAAAACTGTATCATTTTAGATAAAAAATGTTTTATACCAAACTCAGCTAGTAAAACATGCACAAAGTCAGCCCAATAAAAAACCAACCTCACATAGAAATTGTTTGTGAGGGTCTTACCCTGAAAGCCAACGTTTTCCCAGTGTGCACCGTAGCGAGGACAGTCTAGCCTGGTTCCAATCAGCCTTTTATATATGGTCTGCAGGACTCGCATGTGGACTGGTTTGCTGTTATCCACAGGAACTACACACACACAAAGATCAATTTGCTGATTTATTCAAAACAACTGTGGATTTAATGCCTGTAACTGTGGCTAATTACATAACCACAAACACAAACTCACACTGAGCAATGGCAAAGACAAGATCCCTCTCCTCCAGGAGCTCCCTGTGCAATCGCGGAGGTCCGAATAGGAAATGTGCAATGGCAGCCAGACCGGTCCTGCAAATAGTTGGCTGGATGTTCTTCTACAGATGGGGAGACGGGGGAGGATAAACAGTAAACACCTCATTAATAATGAACATTTTATTTCAATAACACTGTATACATGCAATTTGTTCTAAAGGAAGCTACTGCGGTTTTTAAAGATTTCCAAGAAAAGTTATATTGGTTGTGCTTCACCTAACATTTTAGTTTGCTATATATATAGCAAACTTAAATGTTATGTTATTTATATACATGTCTTATAAACATATATAGTATAATACAGCACAACAAGAAGTTTACTGATGTGCTGATCACAGAATAGCGAAATAAAATTTGAGTTATGAGGCCTTTTACATGATAAGGTGGAGACACAACTAAATATTGTCCTTTTTTATTACCAGCAAATCTCCAAGGTCTGTGGTCTGGAAGTATTGCAGGGCTTCATTGAAGGAGATGAGTGGTGTCGGGTTCGAGTCCTCAGTTAGAGCTGTTGGAGCGTTAAATAAAAAAAACTTTGTTTTAGAACAGAATCCCTACTGCAGCATCCAGCAAAACAAGAGCATCTGCAAGAACTAGAGCTGGTTTGTTTAGAATGTCCCAAAAATGCTACACGGGCTGCCTTAACGATGGAAGTGTGTAAAAACTACTCTGCCATCAAATAACTGTCTTTTTTTAGAAGGTATTTGTCTAGATTCTCAATAATGCTCACAGTAAGTAATATTAATAATGGTCCTTGTTTTAAACTTCAACATTTCTTTGCAACTATGCACAGGCTATTAAATTCACCAGCAAATCGTCTAAAATGCACAGATTCCTTTAAGCGGCGTATATTTTCAAGGGGATGTTAAAAATAATATTGTAACCTTTCTAAACTGGCTTCATACAAATATTGAGTCAGTTCAACATCTTATTCATGCCATCTGCTTTGGGCAGTGAAGCAGTAAGATGCAGGTGACCTGGTTGGATGTTATCTAGAGCCTCCCACTCCTGCCGGGCCTTTTCCAACTCAGCATCTTCTTGGTCCTCTGTAAAACAACAGCAAGCATAAACTGAGAGAAGAATAAGCGCCATTTCCTCTTTTCACACCATACACACTCCACTGCAACCTTCGTCCAGGAGTAGCATAATCTTGACGAGTCCGTTAGGTAGAGATGATGTAATCAAACCAATAGGATATTGGGATAAATCATACACTTTTATAATCTATATAAGGAGGCATTTGCTACATTGTGGAGATCTTTTTTTTATTTTTTTTTTAACAAATACTATACATGTGGTGACCCACTTCTCTAAGTACTAATGCTGTTTTTGGGTTTAGATGTATGACTAAGGTGTGAGTTGAGTTGGCGTTAAGTATGAACTGGTAATAGTTAGGTTCAGGCTAATAAAAAAATCCATGACAAATGAATGGAAGTCAATGAAAAATCCCCAAAAATTTATAGAAACATAACATGTATGTGGATGGCACGTACCTGTGGGACTGTGCTTGTCTCCCCCGGCTGCCAGGTTCTGCAGTAGGCCATTCTGCTTTAGCGCAGAAATCTGAAGAATAAAAGCACACGGAATTACAGAAAACCCCATTAGCATACGTAGTATGTGTGTCAGCACCACGTAAAGGGAGATACTTTAAATAAAGCTTTATTACCGACAGAGAACTGAATGTTGCGCGGCCATTAGAGTGGTCTTTACCATTGTGACCCATAACCACTCCATTACTGACCTACACGAAAACAGGAATTAACACAGTTACTTAGCAACAAATTATTGCACAAGATCAAAAGTGAGATGACTTTTAGCTTACAGGCTTGTAGGTGGAATGTCCATTGGTGATTTCCTCTGCAGGCTTCCTATCATGTGACAAATCTTTCAGACCCTAATGAGAGGGACAAACAGTTTCATACCTTTAAACTGCTTATCATCACAAAATATGAAGAAAAAAAAAATATGAATTTCAAAAATATTACATTCAACATAACTGATTTTTTTTTTTTTTTACAGTAACACATGCAAAGACAGCCAACTGGAAGAGAGTTTATGATCTTAGGGTTTTTTTTTGTGTGCAAAACCTTCACTTAATGAGCAGTGCATCATTAACAATATGATTATCCATCTGTCTACAAACGCTGCACTGCACAAGGATCGAGGCCAGGCTGCTGGAGGTAATGTTATGGCTACAAAACCAAGTTAGGGATAAGAGAAATGCGATGTCAGCTGCTGCTGCAGCAACCTGCCGAGCAAGCCAGATCAGAGATTACAGCTAAGGCGGAGGGACATCAGCTGACCTCAGGCTGTGAGCTCAGCACGGGCCGCAACCTGCTCAAAAGAAGCATTTTTTTAAATTGATAACGGCTTAAGACGACGCAGGATGAGAATATCTCCCCATGTGGGACGGAGATGGTGCAAATACGGGCAAAGCAGAGTAAACTTTGTTTGGTTTTGTTGATCAACATAGCAGGTGCTCCTAATGGTGTTAAATCAATGTAAATCCAAACACTGCAATGAGATTAGATCTCAGATTGAAAACAAGAGGGGTATATTAAGGTACCTCTGTGTTTGATGTGACGTCAATGTTTTCTTCCATGGCACGTAAGCGTATCGGCTGCTGATGTTGTTCCTGACCGTGGCTTTTAAAGGCTTCTGAAGTCATGAAAGGAGATTTGCCGGAGAGTCGCAGCAAAGACCAGCATGGTTTCTGTGGTGCACACGTGTAGGGACTAAAAGTCTCTATGTTTCTCTCATTTTCTCCTCACGTGAGAAGAGGTCTTCATGTCAACAGACAGATTTCACAGCCAAGCCCAGATCCATCGCTATTCCTTGTCGGCAGCCAGGTTTGGGTTGGTCTTACAGGCCTTGACCGTGGAAGAATGTGCGTATGCAAGTCAGCGAGATCTTTTCAAAATCAGTGTATGGTGTCATGAAGTCTTGCCTCCTGCCCCGTCCTCCACAGCTCAGCCCCACCACAGGCAAACAGAAGCGACATGATGTCGCTGCTTCTCAAGGTTGGGCTCCCTCCGTCCAAGAACCATCATGATCCTGGCACACAGAAAAAAAACAGCGTTTGTCAAAAGCAGCGTTACTGCATGTGCTCAGCTGCAGCAGAGACGCCAAACCAGGGGGACCGCGACTGGGGTCATGCAGAAAAGTTCTTGTACAGCCCAACTCCTGAGAAGGGGGCGCCCCGTATCTGAAAAAATAAAAAATCATTTTAAGTATTCAACCAAAAACATAAGAAAAATCATAGCAACAATATAAAATTTGTTCTCGGCTACATCAAGTGTGCAAAAAAATAAAAGGCATACCATGTCCACAATAATGGGACAATACCATAAATATGGACGCTACACTTCTTTCACCTTCAACAGTCAGATTCAGTTGTTCGGGAATATTTTTCTGCCTGCAAAATACACGGACATCAAGTGGATCCAGCGCCTACTAATATCTTGAGCGTTCGACATTGTGCTGTTCCATGCTTTTGTTTCAGTGTTTTAATATTTCGAAAATGCCCGAGGGGCGACCCCTGTTTAAAAAGTTACATGCAGATACAGACATGGTGGGAAGGTCCAACCTAGTAAGGACATTATTTGTGTCTCAAGAGATGAATGTGTGTTTTGGTCTATTATGTTCCCAAAAAACAAAGAAAATAAAAGCCAGACACCTTGTAAAGATGTTGGATGGCCCCAATTGCAGGAAAAAAGGGGGTATAGTTGTTCCATCTCAGCTGTCAAATATTTCGAAGTGAATACTGATTTAGAAGAGGTTTGTGAATAAATCTCTGAGCTGTTTAGCCAGTAGAAATAATCAAGTGTTTTCCTGTCCTGCCTGTTTTAGCAAAAGCTTGTTAAATCAGGCATCATGAATTGTGCTTAGAAAAAAACCCCAACAACATAGTTTTAACTGAGCTAAAGCAGGAGCGAACTGGTCTGCTTTAACGTCAAATGTCTGTTTTATGCGCTGTACCTAAACTTCTGGTTTTACCTGTATTAGTAACTACAATAGCAACTTATTACGCCTCGAAACATCCTAGCTTGAAGGGTTGCACATGTTCACAGTTCGCCCCGAGAGCAAGGAATGTTATATTTATTAGAAATGTTTCATATTATTATTTTTTATTGCCGTCGTTCGTACTAAAACTACCGTGTTGGTCGTTTAAAAGTCAAAGTTGTCCCGACGCCGCAGCGCCTGCAGAGGCGGTGACAGTTCCAGCCGTCAGCTAGCCTAGCAACCCGTATCTGTAGCAACCAGAGAGCTAGCAGTCCAGCCGTCAGCTAGCCTAGCAACCCGTATCTGTAGCAACCAGAGAGCTAGCAGTCCCGCTGGCACAAAGACGCGGCTACAGCTCTCTACATCTAACAGCACCAACAACAACTAAAAAGGAAAAAATAAAAAATAAATGCGCTAAATAACATTTTACAGCACGCAAAACTCTACTTAAATTTTGATACAATAATATTAGGCGCGGTTTCGGGTAAGTGTAGAGAAGAAAGATAACCAGCTGCCAGGCTAGCTGACTAACTAAATAACGGAGGGGGTCTACCTGGAGCTCAACTCAGCTGTAACAGAGATGGAGTCGATTTCCAAGCGAAACGCTTATTAAATCTACTTTAGTATTGCTATTTTCCACTGAATGCGCACCAAACACGACATGCAATTAAATGTCCAGCCACGTTTCACGATTAAAAGCCGTAAAAAGTACCTGAGTTTCTGATTGTTTCTCCCTCCAATCTCAGCTTCCCTTCCCCGGTTCAGTAGCCACAGCAGTCACGGGTGCATCATGGGAGATGTAGTATCCTCCGGCAAAGACTAAATTCATTACGTCATGGCTTTATGGGAGCTGAGGTGGAGTATCCGTAGCGAAATCTTATCTAATATGGTTAAATACACAATTGAGACATCTTATTTATTTTATATATACTTCATTCTTATACTTTATCAGAAAATAACTCTCAGTCTTTTAACTCAGAAGCTAAAAATCCAGATACATTTATCCTGGAGCCTGAATCTAAGAGTTTGTCAATCTGCTGTCTTTAATCAAATCTATTCCTAATAATTTATCACGTTTTATGGTAAATTTGCAAATGTGAAGTAATTTAGCAACTGTATTTGGACAGAGAAGTTAGAAACAGGGGTTACATCCTCTTCCAAAACCCCTCTAGAGGTTTATAGAGCTCTGGGCACGGAAAATATGTGATTATTTATTATTTATCATTACTTATTACATTTTTAAATTGGTTAAAATAGCGTTTTTTTTGTGATCAGCATCCATTTTCCTTTGTATAATTAAGTCCAATCATCCATTGTCTAAACCTGCATATTCATTCAGACGTACAGGAAACACTGAGCCTAGATTTAAATCAAGGACCGTCTTTGTGCAAGGTAACAGGGCTAAATATTGCACCAGCCTATATAACAATACTATCTAAAGATTTTGGGTTAATTCATTAGTTACTATAAGATGCTGGGTTGAATAGTATAATTTATTGGATTTCATTAATGTGTCTCTCTCAGAATGTGTCCTTAGTTGGAGGAAAGGGGAAAACTCAAGCATTAAAAAAAAAGAGAGAAATAAATGAATCAATGCTGGCATCAGCGCCAAGGATTTAGTATGGCTGGAAGATTGCTTGTTTTGTCTTTCTAGACTCATTGCATAACTTCTTTGCAAAAAAAGTTCAGTTGGCCAGTTCAGAACCCCCCCCCCCCCACACACACACATTTCTCCACATTGTACAATAAATGGAAAATGTTGCGTGAATCTCATCCATGCTGGCAACATCTGCACATGCTTTTATTTTGAGGGATTTCAAGCAGATGTCAAGTATTTGCCTGTGGAAAATTCTTTTAAGAACAGTATTATATAAAGCAAACTTTGGTACTAAAAAAGGAAATCTGCTGAACATTTGAGTAAATATCAATTCAGATATTTGTCAGGAAACCAATTATAAGATATGGTTTGTGGGGGGGGGGGAATCATAGCCCTTGATCCTGATATATCAGTTCCTGTTTCAAAGTGATTTTTTGAGATTTTGTTTTTTGTGGTACAGCGTAATCACACAGATATAAAGTAGGATCTTACAAAACTTCTGTGAAACGGGAAGTGAGAGTCCTGACTCATTCTGGCCACCGTTGTCTGCGCTGCGTCCAAAAGAAATAATTATCCATTGCGAAACATTTTGGACTGAACAAAGCTACACAGATTTGGCAACGTGTTACACAACGGACAGTAATGAGGGACAGATTTCCTATTTGGAATGAACACCCTGAATTACTTGATCATGAGGAATGCGCTTCTGGCTCAAATGGAAGCGGTGTAGCTCTTGGGCTCCTAACACCAAAAGGCCAAACACTTGCTGGTTCTGGAAAAAAACGGGCATTGGAAACCCATCAGGAAGCAAGACGGTGGTTTTGATGATCAACGGCTTAAGCCATAACATTTTCTTTTCTGTCTCAGCAGAATTACAAAAAAAAATAAAAACCTGATGTGAAATTATATTATGAGGCTTGAACTTAATTTGTCACCTAAACTAGTTGTATATCTGTTGCATAATCTGCTCTATAAAAATCTCCTTGGAATTTTTTTAAATAGTTTTTCAATTTACAACAACCCTTTCCTTTTTTATTTATATGAAGTTAAAGAAAAGGATGTGTGGTTTTTGGAAAGGTTTATCAAAACCCTAAATAAAATCAAGTACAAACAAGCAAACTCATATCTTAAATTAATAAAAACTGTCTTTAATTTATTCTTATTATAAATCAAGCAGTTCTGTGAATTTTTAGAGAACATCAGCAGATTGCCAGAGCCTTGGAAACGCTTCAAGAAGAAGTTTGTCCTCAGACTTGATAAAGTGTATTATAGTTTTTTTTAATTATGTATAATTAGGTATAAATCTCATTACTGTAATAAGTTGTAATGATCATTTTTTTGTATCTAATTCAGAACCGTTCAAGCCATCATCTACAAATGGGAAGATGTTTGACACACAAACATATATATTTAACTACGTGACCAGAACATACATGTTCGACAAGATTTATTCCAGTTTCATTCGAACACAATATATACGCATTTCAAACTTCGTCTCTGAAAGGATAAATATCAGTGACACCAAGCAGTTTCTATAATCTCATGCAGCAATGCAAAAATCAATAAATAACATGCAGGAATAAAGGTGCACTTGCACAACAGGGGCAAGAATATGAACTAGGTTGCTATTTAAGGAGACTCATCACCATGGGGTGAGAGTTAAGTCTATCTTCGCGTCTTCGCTTCTCTTTCCAAATTAAGTGCGTTCCAGAAACTGAACACTGTGTTTCACTCAAAACGAGCAACAGGCCAGGTTAAGTATAGCAGCTGATTAAACACCAGTCTCTTAGTTTAGACTGTGCTTCACATATAGTGCTTACTAAAAAAAAAAAAAAAACATTTATTAAAATTTAAGTGCAAAAAGTTTACATGTCACGTTTCCAGCTTTTAATGGCAAGTCTGAATATTCCTAAAGAGTATTTTAAAAATGACTTAGCAAAATTGGAAACATTTTATACATGGCGAATGTCACAGGTGTTTTTCACTTGAAAGCTACCTGTGGCAGGTAGAAGTGCACACAGTGCACATATTAATGGTAAGACTTTTATTTCTATTAAGTTATAGATTACATTAGCGATTAGTGATTACCAGTCTTTAACTCATTATCTATTTTGCAAAAATATATATGTATATATTTAATGCTGATATTTTGTCAGGATTTCAAAAAAGCGCAATCCTCCTGGGATCTCATTATAACTCCCCTGGAGTGTTTTTTAGTGGCTCTAAGCAGATTTAGATGAGACTTTTGATGAAAAGTTTTCTCTCTGTTGGTTCAAGAAGCCTCTTGTGTCAGCAGGCGTGACCCATCTCCATGGAAACATTGTTTGCCATCCTGTTCCTGAGGTGGCTGGCAAAGTCCACCTGGGTCTGAGAGAGCACTTTGTTTATGATTGTCTTGGGAATCCATCCCTGCACAGGAAAACATAGAAATCCGGTATAAGACAGACTCTGAAGACAGTTTTACCTTAGGTTTGTGATTGCAGTATATTATTCTACCTTTAGATCTAGATTCAGCAACCAGGTTAAGTTCGTCTTATTTGGGTCTTCAGCACAAGGCTTCATCACTATACAGGTAGGCCCATTCTCAGCCCTGGGAAATGTCATACATTTGTTATACAATTTAAACAAATCCTAAAGTATTGTCAGTGCACCTTATGGCAAGTACATCATCAAACCTGTTCATTTACCTGATTACACCTTTCTGTTCGGGCATTTTGGGATGTTGAGTGGACATTCCGGCCAGGAAGCAGGTGGAGCCTCTCCGTTTGGTGCAGCGGACACTCACAAAGTCCCTGGGTCCCACTACGTTGCCCGGAGTCTCCGCTGACACCTCATGGGTGACCATGGTGTCCTGTCCGATCTTTTGAAGAATCTGGAACATTCCAGTTTAAAAAATGTCACTAACATCTTTAAGGTCTGTGCTTTGAACGTTTCACCGATTAAATCCATCTTACCTTGACTTGTTTAACGTTGGGGTTCCATTCTCCCATTTGCTCCATTTTTTCCACCAGCTCCTCGTATAGGTTGTCTGGACGTTGCTCTAGCACCACTTCCAGTTTGAACACCTTTCCAATGTCTGGCAAGACTTTGCTCAGAACCTTATCACCATTTGCCTGCAGAAAATGTGAGACGCGATTCACTAATCATGTAGCCATTACACCTAAACTTAATTTAAACCTTAGTGAAGGGGTTTTCTGCTCTGCTTTGAAACTTTACCCACCGCTACAGTTTCCACAGTCCATCCGTCCTGCTCGCTTAGGATGCTAATGGCTTTCTTCAGTGCATCCTCACCTTGCTTCACATAGGACATCTCCTCCTCATTGTACCCTTCCTCCTCCTGAATCCGAGAGCCTTAAACACAAAGCGTGTTAGTGGAGCACATCCCACTAGCAAAACTCTATCAATGTTTGCTGGTATGACATGTTTCATTGCTTATTAGATTCAGTGCTTTCACTAGAAATCTCATGGCTGGTGATAAATATATTAAATCCCAGCCTCGGAATAACTAAACAGTAAATCAGGAGTTACAACTTGATCCACAGCTTCTGTGCCCTTGTAGACATTGCCCAGCAAATGGTTGATTGTGTTGAAACCAGAAATATTAAACCTTACGTTAACATTGCAAAATGTGACTATTAGCATAGACCTCCTCAGGGATTGGAAAACAAAATTTTACATTTTTACATCAATCTTTTACTTGTTCCCCAAAATAATCTTTAGTATCTAATGATCTTCCTCCTCTGCAAATAAAAATGAAGATGACAGACAATCTTTTTTTGTTTTATTAGCCAAAAGGGATTTTCTTATTAGAGGATAAATTGAAATTATATGATTATCCTTGTCTGATATCATGGAGAAAAAAAGGTAGGAGAGAAAATAAATACAAAGGCCAACCAAGATAAATCATAAATCATTCATTTATGATTTAATTCTTTACTCCTGACCACATAAAACATTTATGTTTGTTGGAGACAAGTCTCTCTTGAAAATGACACCTTACATGTCACTGAGATGTACCTGAGTAAAGAAAGGTCAAACAAAACATGTAGAAAACCAACTCACTGAGGAGAGAGCTTCTTCGGCGGACTTGGCCGATCCAGTTACTTGGGCCTGGACCCGCCAGCCTGTTCAGCTCATGATGGATCGCTACCAGGGCGTTTCTTCTCAGACCTGGGAAGCAAAATAACTTCAAGTTTGCAGGTGGAACTATAACATCAAATGAAGTAATAAGAACAGTTTGCTTTTTTAGTTCTTCATTTTTTCTGCCAGTCTAAACCCTGGTTGCATGTTGAAAACAGACAAAAAATATGTAAGGAAGAAATAAAATTAAGCGGTAGAGAAGTTGGTAAGGGAACACCGCTACTGTCAATCTGACGAGATTCCCCCGCTCACCCGTCATGTTTCTCATGTGCCGATAGGAGATGCCAGCGCAGAGTTTAAAAGTTGCAGGTAACATTTTGAGATGATGGAGCTTCTGATGCTTTAAAATAAAAGGTATAAAAAAAATGAAAACAAAACCAAATTAGACAATTGTTGGACTATGTCCGAGATGTAAAAGTTCAGCTGAGTACCAGAGAGCACTGCAGAGGTTTCTATTTGTGGGATGCTTGAGGGTTCTTATATTTATAGGAGCTTTCCCCTCAAGGCCACCTCGCTATCACCAGATAGATAAACAGGAGAACCAACTAACTGTTCCAACGACCATGTCATCAAGGCCACCCCCGCGGACATGACATGCATTTCTCAGAGACTCGCAAACTCTGTGTGAGATAACGTCCAGTGCCTGGCTGGGTCGGTTTTATTCACACACAAACCACCGCTCCACAGAGGAGGCCGTCTGCTCCGTGTGTTGGAAGCGCCAGAAGAGAGAGGTCAGTGGTGCAGACCCTGAAAGACTCATCCATCCAGCCTCAATGATCCGTGACCTCATAATCACTGTGGAGCTCAAGGGCAATAATGTTTCTCTTAGTTGGGCTCATTTCTCCCCCCTCCAGAATGATTGATAGCTCAGAATAAGTCTGGCAAATCTTCAATGCCATTAGAGGAAATAACACGTGAGGAACTCGAATATTCTAATTGGGTGTCTGGACTCACTAGAAGCGTTTTTGTTATAGAAAGCTTTAAAATAAAATAAAAATGCAGACAAACATAGAAGGTTTTTAGACTAAACAGTTATTCTTATTTGCCACCGAAGTTTAGCTTTACATATATCTTTGCATATGCTCCTTTTTTATAATAAGATCTTCACAAGGTTGAAACAGAGCAACAGTTCTTCAACCAGTCCTCTTTGTAGAATCTCTCAAACTCTTTTTCTCACTTCTGCTCTGGTAACTTCACCCCTTTTCTCGTTGGTTTCAGATCTGGGACTGAGATAACCATAAAAGATAAATAATTTTATGTCTAATGAACTGTATCATTGACCTGTTTTCACTTTATTGGTGTGCACCAAACCTTTGTTTAAAAAAAAAAACGCTTACACTTGACAAACCAGGATGAAATACTCAAAGAAACAGCCTTTAAGCATCACAGGTCCTCAACCATACCCAGATGAGGAGTTTAGGAAGTAAGGTTGTGTCAAGTTATTGTTAGTAGGTATTCCGTTTACTTGAGTTCATATCACAGTGAACTTTTTTAAATAAAAAGTAAATATCTCCTTGGTGTGCTGGAAGCTACTCTAAGCTGGTAGGAGCCATCAATCCTCATTAATATCAAATTTGTCAGATCAGCTGCTCAAAAGTCTGTGGGGAGAAATTTAAAAAGCTTCAAGATCTGGAAAGCATAAACGACTAAACATGCTTTTATAAATTATGGCAGTTTAAAAAACTTGCCTTTAATAATCAACTAGTTTGCATGTAGTTTTATGGCAAATACATTATTCAATGTAAAAAGCATCAACTTAGATTACAGAGGAGTTTTATGATTACTTTTTTTTCTTGTTATTCCACTGAATAATAAATGCACTCTCTTTAAGTCCGTATTGTTTAAAATGATGATTGAGGGATTAACAATCGGTTTATTTTAAGGTCCCTTTAAATGTTGCAAGTATTGTTCACAGTTTCTTATTTATTATACACTTTAGCCCTGTTTTAACACATTAAGCAAAAAATAATAGAACAATATCAATGAAAGAAAAAAATATACATTGAATAACTATTGTAAATAACTAATCTTTTGTGCATAACAATATAAAAAACAACAAAAAAAAGGTTATTCTGAGTTTGATTGTAATTTGATATAAGGTCTGTTTTTTCTATTTATCCCTCACCTATTTTGGCATGTGTATAACTTTTTTTTTTACATTAACATTTTCTTTTCTCTTAAACCTTAAACGTGTTTGAACAGCTTGAAAACAAGCAAAAGAAGTTTTCTGTTTCTGAATGTTTTTCCCAAAAAGGAAAATGATTAAATACCCCACACAAATATGGTAAAAACAAATTGTTATGAGGTTTTAAGAACCTTGCTCACTTCATCCATGACAAACACAAGTTATCTAAGAGTAATATTGTTTCAGCAGGCTCTACGTCAGCCAAGCAACCAGGGAGAAGACTTATCTGATCAGAGCCAGGGCAAAAACAGAGATTAATAAATCCCTGGCAAGATTAAAAGAGACAATTAAGTCACCTTAAACTGTAACCTTGTGTCCTTCTGGTTGGGCTTCAACGCTCAACATGGGAACAAACCAGCCAGAGAGGGACTGATTTATAACACAGGCTCAGTGTGAAAACTCCCATGTCTCTAATACTGTTATGTTAATTTTTTCTCTCCTTTGGAGACAAATAATCAGATGGGAAACTGGGTCAAATGACTAAATGAATGAGTCACATTTTTGTTTTGGCAGGGACAGAGTTGCCTTTTAATGGATCTCTGTTAGAATCCCGTTGCTTTTATCTAAAGCTAATCCAAAATTGGCATATGTGTCCGGAAGCTACAGATCAAACAGTCTGTCCTGTCAAGAACATAAAAGCTTTCTTCTGGTGCGTTCTTAATCTTTGGATTTCCTTAATACAGATTAGAATGGGGTTTACATTAATATTTGTTTAACCTTTTTTCTATTTCACTTAAATGTGAGATTAATTGGAATCTCATAAAGGCCGTTCAGCTGAATGAAAAAAGTTATGAGTCCTGAGATCAAATTTCACCTAGTGGCATTATGATTATTCTATTCTGTTTAAGAGAGGAGTTGACTCTAGAAATCTTACCAAACATAAACTCAAAAGTAACATTTTAGATTGAAAATATCACATTAAAAATTATCCACAAAATGCAAAAAAAAAAGGAAATAAAATAAAAATAAAATAAATAAATGAATGAATAAAGAAAGAAAGAAAGAAAGAAAGAAAGAAAGAATGAAAGAAAAAGGAGTATGAGACAAAGCAAAGCAAGCAATTTACTAAAATAAATTTTTAACCTCAAACAGGTCATTCATTCAATTGATTAAAATTTTTAGCTCAGTGGCTATCAACCCGAAACAGAAGTGATAGTGTCAAAAGATTCAGTGGTGAGTATTCCCTTGATTGCACTATTGTATGATCAAGAAAATATAAAACTCATAAAAATCTCAAAAAACTAAATAACATGCCAGAGAACATTTGGGATTATTCTGGGACATTTTTTTAATCTAAATCAAAGTAGTATTTTGATATTTAACCCAAATTCTTTATTTCTTTAAATTGAATCCAAAATCTTTATTATCTATATATCTTTTTGTGAGGTGCTGTTAACTTCAACTTCAGCTAGATCCATGTGAAATACTAAACCCCTTTATTTTATATACTTTGTTAAGAAATGACAATGTATCAACATCTAGTATTTTGTTTCTCTGAGAAATGTGTGTCTGTTGCACTTAAAAGAAGTAGAAAGCATTTATCTACTGAACTGGATATTACAGCTAAGAAAAAAAAAGAATTTCTGTGATCCACACAGAAATTCAATGAGACCAGGAGCTGTGTTTGTAATATATATACCTTTGCATTTTTTTAATTTTCAGTCTTTGATAGGTTTACTGTTCTGTCATTTTATGTGTCAGGTTCCAAGACATCATTGATTTCTGTACAGTGGGACTCACATTTTTTCTTAAACAGCCTGTGATACATAGCTGGATTCAGGGTAGATCTCATGGTGAGACTGTCAGTTCGATAAAGAGAGTATTCAAATAGTATATTGTAGTATATAATAGTATTCAAACTATTATATAAAGTTTATTAGGACTTGATCAACACAGTTGGTTTGGCTCTCACACGCACTCAGCACTTTGCTATACATCATATTAAGAAGCAATAAAGGTCCGGCCTTGTGGTGGATCCCCTGCCACACAGTTAGTAGGAAGTAATATGTCTGGATCACTGTAGATGGTATATATGAAACATATCCTTTGTTCTGGATTGCAAATGTATTTCAGATGCCTTTGTTTTTCTCTGGTTATTGATTCTTTCTTTGTGTTTTTTCATGAAAAGCACATGTCTGTTTCTAATTGTAAAGGCATTTGCTTTCACATCATCAGCAGCAAGAGTCTGCTGTAGGTCCAACAGCAGACTTTATAAGGGAGCTGGTGTCGCGTAACCAGAACTAATGGAAAAGCCTAATCGAGTAGAGCCAAGTTGAGCTGTGCTGAGTAAGTACTAATGGAAAATCGCCGTTAGTACATGTGGTCTGCTTTTAGCGCAAACTTGTTAGGAAAGCCAAACCTGCGCAGGTTGGCCGTGTTTTTGAATATCGGCTCATATGTTTTACATGCAGTGGAATGACTGAATTTAACTCTTTTGAGAATTAAATTTTGTTCTCACACCCTTAGGGTGCCCAAATCTTCTAGTTCGCGCTACCTTCAATACCAATATGTTTTTTAACATGTGCAGTTCATTTAATATGGCTTAATAGCATTTTAGCCAGAAATTGTGTAAAAATAGCAATTTTATTTCTGTTAATGGCTAACACACTTGATTTTTCATGATTCATTAAAAAATATCAAACTTTTTCAGTTTGAAAAAGTTTTTATTTATTGCTGTACTGTTGTAGGGTCTCCTATTTTTCTTTCTTCACATGACTGCATGTAGTTAATATTTTGTAAATTGATTTTTAAAAATGAAATCCACCATAAAGCCATAAGAACATGAGTAGCTGGTAGCAGGTTGGGCTTTGACTTGGGTTTTTAAAATGATTTCATCCTTTTTCTAAGTCCAATCAGTTTATTGATATGGCATCAAGTTTCAACATGTCATGTTAAAACTAGAAAACTAAGCACTATATTGCAAGTATTATTTATATATTTTACTTATTTAAGAGATAAAAGAAGGAGAAACCATCCACATCCACTTCTTCTAAACAATGAAAACTATTATAAGACTTAACTTATTAGTGTCTCTATCTTTATTTTAATTTTATTTAGTTGTTCATGATAAAGAATGTCAAACCCAAGTCTGCCCTTGCATCTCTGCACACGTCTAATGGCCATAAAATAGAATTAGGTCAATGTCTTAATGTGGACTTGCTGAAATATGGACTCATGGTCACATCCACAGAGCAACCAGAGGACATAAAGAGACAGACACGCATTTGAGTATTCAATCTATAATACAGAGTTTATTAGGACTTGATTGACACTGTGGGTTTGGCTTTCACATGCACTCAGCTATACATCACATTAAGAAGGAAAACTCCCTCATAGATTTCCTGCGCTCGGTCTTCAACTGCTCCATCCCTTCCAACAAACTGTGTAAGTCTATTGTGTGTATTTTTGTTCCCCAGCAAAGCAAAACAGAGCATGACAGTCAGATAATAAACAAAGTGCTGATGTCTGTGTGGGCATTGCTTGGAAATCATGCTAATAAGGAGGCACTTCAGTCTGATTTAGATATATTTTTGTTCTCTTTTTCATGTAAAGTACGCAGAGGAAAAGAAAAAGAAAAACAGGCTTATGTGAAATCGGTAAGGACAACTGAAAAATTACTGCATGGATCGGCTTTCACCAGCTTCAAATAGGGAAATATGCCACATTCTCATAAACAAAAGAGAAGAGCCAGTGCTCTCCGTCCCTTTAATTGGCTGTGCTGCTGCGAGAAGGCCACTTCTTCATGTGGAGATTCTCTGGCGTCTTCGTCGCCTTCTCCTCCTCCTCAGCTCTGATGCCAAGAAGCTGGCCTGATTAAAGAAGATTCAGATAAGGTAAACCTTTCAGGTAGCTCTCGATACCCTGTGTCTTCTGGTTACAGTTTTAAGAAAAAAACAAGACAAAACAAGAGGAAGACCCTTTAGATTCGTGAGGCATTTTGAAGAGCGCGCTGAGGGTTAAGTGTAAACGGGCAAAAGTACATTTAAAGAAAATCTGTACACGAGACAGCAATGGCTATGCAGCAATATTGTTTACATGGAAAAGGCATAGGGAGAACAAGAACACTTAAGTCTCGGGTGTAGAAAAACAAGCGGCATGTGACGGTATCAGTAGAGGATGTGCCTTAATGATCAGAGGTAAAACATTTAAATTTGGTTACAAAACAGCATGAAGTTATTTTTAATTAAGTGCATGTGTTCCTTTTCATTGCATGGGGGGTAGATAACTACCAAAAAAAAAGGGTGGGGAGGGGAAAAACAGGGATATCTAATTCTGTACAGAATATTGATTACTTGTCAAACTTAAATATCAGTTCTTAAAATTCACATGATGCCAAATATAAAGTGACACTGTAAACCAAGGGACACTTCCGTGTAGAAGATGGCAGAGAAAGTGGAATGAGGTATGCAGAAGCGTAAGGGATACAGCTATTCATATGTACACTTGTTCCATGCAATGAAAACACAACACCATTCTCACAATTGCTTGTGTGTGTTCATCGACAGTGCCCTCGCAAAAGTATTCACTCGTATCATGTTTCAGTCACAAACTCAAGTGGAATTCTGTGCAATGTTACACAAAATAGCACATACTTTAAAATCGGAACAAAAATATGGCATGTTTTTTTATTCATTTATAATTTTGCTTTACAACTAATCACTTAAAAAGTTTGGCATGCATTTGTGTTAAGCCCCCTTAACGCTGACACTTCTAAATAAAATGCAGTTGTCTGTAAAAAGAATCAATCATTTACCAATTTAGTCTCTTTACAAATCCTGCTGTTCTGTGACGACCTGTCAGAGAGCATAACAAAAGGAAAAATTGCATCTCTTAAAGCAAAGAACGCATTAGAAAGGTCAAAGTTGAGGTCGTGAAGAAGTTTATAAACCCTAAGTCATAAATTAACATGGTTTAAACCTCCATCAACTTATCAATGTAAAATTGTGGCGCTCAGGTTGGCAGCAGGTTTGGGTAACTCCGTTTTGATAGTTCTGATTTGTTCTTTTTTTTGGGACTTTACTTCATAATTTGTTTGGTTGAGCATTGGGTGTTTGGATGACTATCTTGTCTGGTTAAGGATGGTGTGCAGCTGAAAGTATTCTTGCTCCTACTTTTGCACTTTCAGACAGTTAAGGTATGTAACCACAGCAAATTGTCTTTTTTTTCACAACTGGGAGCAGCTGGTTAGTACCTGGAAAAACTCAAACAACGTTCAAAGTACAACCCCAAATCTCAGAGGAGTTGAAAAGAATAACTTTGCGGATGCAAAGCATAACCAAAGAGAAGACAGAGTAGTAGGAAGTTCACATTGTCTCTTCCTTTGATCACAACAGTCAAGAATTAAAAGAGTTTGGGTCAAAAACAAATGAGGTGGATTAGCAGTGCTTTCTAATAATTGTTGTTATCCAGGATACGTGACTGAGGAATATTATCTTTGCTGCCCAGATACTGAGGTGCTAGTATTCCATGACAGCCATTAATGTGTCACACCCCAACAGTGTCTTTAGTCAGATGTTTCTTCAGGTTTGCTACAAGATGGACTGAGATTGAGATCCTTTGTGTCCACAGCATCACCATCTATGACCCTTTGTAAATGTAAATATGATAATATAAGTTGCAATAATTAATTTCCCTTTACAATAAACAAATCCTTTGTAAATTCAGGTTGATTTAAGATGGAAGGAGAGAATCACAATTGCAAACTTAAGAAAGCACAGACGTTCTCATAGGAACAAATGCTGAGACCATCAATACGGTGAAGCAAGCATAGAAGCCTGCAGTAACTCTGGAAGAGCTGCAGAGATGGAAAATCCAGATGGGAAAATCTGTTAAGAGAGTTAGTCCCCACGGAAATTCAGGAGACCTAGCAAAAATGTGCAAGGTGTGCTGATCAGATGAAAAATGAAGACTGGACATCATCCTGAAAACACAACCCTTACAGTAATTATTGATGAAGGCAGGGTCCAGTTATTTGGACGGTCTTTTTCAGTAGAAAGCTAGAAGGAATTGTGAATGGACCCAAATACAAGTTTAAAAAAAAGCGGTGGTATCAAAAGACAGAGATAATTTGATCAAGTATGTGCTGGAGGACTGAATGCAAATGCATGCCACACATTTTAAACTTTTAGTTGGTAATTATTTTTAAAAAAGGCCTAACATGGGCTGCAATGTGTTGGTCAAAGTCTCAGAGAGACACTCTGAAGCTTGTGGTTGTAATATAATAAACTGTGAAGTCAAGAGGTATGAACAGTTTTGGAAGGCGCTGCACTGTATGTGTGCGTATGTTTGTGCGTGTGTGCTTCAAGCCGTGTGATATGTCTGGAGGCTCATATTCAAACAAAAGTCTATAAAAGAGATCATGCATCCTGATCCTCCTGTAGTTCTACACAACAGCTAAGAACCTTCAAAAACAAAACAAAAAAACAACAACTCAACATGACAACAGTATCACAAAACTAGAATCTTTGGCCTGAGTGTATTCAAAGGCAATGTACATCGCGTGTTGAGGTTGCTGAGTTGACGTGTTTCTGAATGTTTAGGAGTGATCTGAGGTCTGGAAGGTGAAGTACAGAAAAAGAATAAGTTAAAAGTTGTGAAGTTGGTGACATGTATGGAGGCAGCAGGGAGATGAGAGAGATACCGGTTCAAAGGTACAGACCAGAAAATACAAGACTGAATTGACAGGGGAAAAAAACAATCCTTTTACCATCCCTTGCCCACCCTCCCTCAAACCCACCCGACTTTTATGTCCTGCGGTGGTATCTATCTTACAGTGAATCCCCTGAATATCGGCTTGTTTTTTTATTTTTATTTTTTAAATCATTCTCTGGGTCAAGAGCAACAACAGTGGCTCTGTTCAATAGTCCAACAATCCTGAGGGAAAGCAAGATTTGTCTGAACGTTTCCAAACATTTCCGATTGTCTCATGACTGATGCCCAGGATCTCAGGGCCCGGTCAATACCTCCCCCTCCCACCCCATGCCCTCCCCTCCCTTCCCAAACCATGGACTGACCATCCAGGCATTTAAAACAGGCTGTCACCAGGTGCTGCTCAGGCCGTCAGCTGAGGGCCAGTCAGCAACAGGGAAGCCCTTCAGAGCTCTTTCCCTTCTTGTGAGTGTGTTTGTGGGTTAAGTAAATCCCACATTGTCACTCTTCCACTAGGGGGCAGAGTTGGACATGGAGTCCACAGAGTTTAGGCTGGAAGACTGCACACGGCTGTTGGAGATGGACACATCTGGATGCTGTGGTCAAAGAAAAACAAAGAAATAGGTTAATCCTAATGAGTACGCCCAGATCGGAGTGCATGTGTGTTAACGTCCGCTTACATGCCTCCTGAAGATCCTGTCCAGTAGGCTACGTCTGGGTGGCTCTGGTGGCTGATTCCAGTCCAGGTCAGGAGGTCTCGTCCCTTGAGGCCCAAACACATTCAGATCTCTGAAACACTCTGTTTCTATCATCTAAAAGAGGAAATTAAAGAAATAAAAACACGCAGGAATGTAAACTTTTGATTATTTGAAAGTGAAACAGAGCATTGAGCAACGTCTTGCTCACCTCGTGCTGCCATGGGATGGGAACACTGCCTGTAGTAAATTTGGAGTAGAAGTCGTTGTCAGTTTGGTCCAAATTTACTCCCTTGACAGTGGAGAACTGCTCTATGTCCAAGACATCCTTACAGTACACTGCCCGAGGCTGGGAGTGGGCAATGAACGGAGGGAAAGAGATAGGGTTGTGATAAAAAATTAGCAGACAAGTTCATCCGAAAAGAACATTTTTATGTCTGAGCACACCATAACAACCAAACACTCACATCAGGCAGAAATGGAGGATCTACAATTCCAGCCTCCATCCTCTTAAAGTTGATATTTCTACAGAATGAGTGTGCCTTGACCCCTGCTGCTCCAGCTGCGTTACACCCAAGCCTCTGCTCTGGGTCTTTGGTGAGCAGCTGGTGGGGCACAAGCAGAAAGATGAGTCATTCAGGTTATTTATTATTTACTTGTCTCTCTGTCTGTACACAGAGCTTTCTACCCGGCCTCACCATCCTGCAGATGGCCTTTGCGTCCTCTGTAAACTTGTCGTTGTACTCCTCCTCCTCCTCCTGCACCCTTCTCTCCACTTCCTCCCGCTTCACTCGCTCTTTCCGGGCACGAAAGGGCGATCTTCCCGCGGTCATCTCGTAAACTAGGCAACCCAGTCCCCACCAGTCAGGACTCATGGCATATTTTTCATTGTTAATCACCTCTGGAGCTGGACAGAAGAGAGAACTGAATCCGATAACACATAACATTTGCTGTTTGCTACACCGCAATCCCACTGAACAGCACACCCTAGCTGTGGTTGTCAGGAAAAAAAGTTTACAATACTCAAGTATTTTATATCACTTACTAAAAGGCTAGGCCAGAAAAATGAACAATAAGATCTAAATATTAAATTAGATCTTAACCTGTTTAGCCCAGTAAGTATACATGAACATACTTGCCAGGATTTCAGAAATGTATTTACCTGTTAAATTTATATAGTTCCGTCTTAGAAAACTTAATTTACCAAAATTGTTAGTCACATTTTACACATTTTCTACTGGTTTCTTTTGGTCATGTTTTTATTTTTTACAAATGTTATTTCTTACCCATGTAGCCTACTGTCCCCACCCTGCCTCGTATGAGCTCTCCTTCAGGCACTTTGATGGCCAGCCCCAGGTCAGAAATCCGAATGTGTCCTGTAGCAAAATAGCAGGTACATCATCTGATTCTAAAGGCCAAAGGACCCATAAATGTAGTTGATCTAAAAACAACAAAGAAACTCTATATATCGTTAAAATTTTATCATAAGGTATCAGTGTGTTGAAATGGACAAACTTCTGTGTTACAGCACCAGGAATGTTGTCATTTTATTAACGTAAAAATGCTTTATAACCTTTCTTTTTTCCACATCAGAATTATGTTACAACAGAAGACTTTAAAGATTTTCAAAAACAAAGCATTAATACACAGCACTAAATTAAATAAACATCCTATAATAATAATCTAGTAATTCCTTCTACAACGTGGCAGAATTCTACATAAAGTCTAACCTATGCACATATTCGGGAGTCAGCGACTCTCAAGAGGTTCACAAACTAAAGGAGGCCTGAGGTGTCAGAGTTTTACCTCACCAAATATCGAAAGAGTGACGATGCAAAAAGAACGACGAAACTTCTCACATTAGACAAACAAAATGTCTTCTGGCGAAACGCTGTTATGGTTGTCATTTTGTTTTTTATCTACAATGGCAACAATCATATTTGCAGTCACATTATCTTTCAAGAAAAAGAAAAATATAAAATCTGTTGGTGGTTGTACCTTTTTTTCTGAGGGGCTGTTTAATTGCTTAATTGTGGTTTACAGAATATTAAAGCAGAGGTCTTAATTGTAAACCAGCAGGTAGATCGTTAAATGTTGGAAATGTCAGTTTTTTTCCAACAACAACCACCTGAACACACTTTAAAACTGGATTTGACACTGATTTGAATTGGCAAACATCTGTAATGGGACTGATCTAAACATTGCTTAAAAATGTGAGAATCATGTCATGCCAGAGACGGACCAAACAACCACTCGGATTTATACCAGTAGCTTTTTGATTGCTAATTAACAAATGTGGTTCCTCTGTCACTTGCTTAGGGACATTTCACTGAATATTATTGAGGCTGTATTTCCTTTCTTTTCTTCTAATCGAAGAATGAGATTTACGCCCATAGTAAGTGTACGTTAACCTTGTAAGTGGCTTCATACATTAAAGCCGTTAACTTACCGTTGTCATCTAAAAGGATGTTTTCTGGTTTCAAATCTCTGAAAACAACAAAGGATTTAGTCAACAAAAATAATCAACTTTCTCATTCAGACTGAAAAAACAGTGTCGCTAGTTGCACATATTTTTCTGAGAACTTTACCTGTAGACAATGAATTCCTTGTGCAAATGATCGAGTCCACAGCAGATCTGAGCAGCGTAAAACTGAACCCTGTCTTTGTCAAAGCCCGGGGTGCCCATGTTGTAGATGTGAAACTTCAGGTCACCGCCGTTCATGATGGTCAGCACCAGACACAGCGCGTCTTTGGTCTCATACGCATACGCTAGACTCACCTGAAGAAGTACAACAGTGCTAAAATTGAGCTAGATCACATAGAAGCAAGGAAACCCAGAACTGCACATTCAGCAAATTACTTTTACTCACAACAAACCGACTGTTGACTTTCTCCAAAATCTGCTTCTCGTTCAGAGCCATGGACTCTCCTTTCCTCTTCTTGATCCTTTTCTTCTCCAGTTTCTTGCAGGCATACATCTTCCCTGTTGCTCTGACCTGGCATGCACACACCTGGAAAGAACACAAAAATATATTCAGTGTGTTGCAGCAAAATCCTGATATTTTAGATGTAGCACCATCACCTTCCCTTACCTCTCCAAATCCACCCTTTCCCAGCACCCGGTACTGTCTGAATGTGTCTTTAGTGATTGGTTGCCTGACAGAACACAGAATTAGCAAAATCCATTAATAGATGGTTATGTGGTAACGATCAAGGCAAGAATATAATCTGCATGACTCAATACCATCCTGACTCTTGTTCCTGTCCAAAGGGTAGGGCTTCTTGTGTGCAATTTCACTTTTTAGACAAAGATACAATCAATGCTGCCTTGAAAGTCTTCTGTCTACGTGAAACTAGCCTCAATATGTGTTATGCCTTAAATATTGTCATGATTTAAATGAAGATATTGTCCTGAAATTAGATTGTATTCTAATGCAAATAACAAAAAAAATTAAGAAGATTAATTATCTGACATATTGAAATAAAAAATGTAATAAAATAATGAAAAAACCCAACATGTTCTATTTATGTTATTCTACATACCCAAGTTTCACTATCACAGTGGGAAATCATCAGTATTAACCACATAACCCACGTGGTGGAGATTTTTATCTTGCTTTTCAGATTCATTTATTTGCCTTGGCCTGTGACACCATATTAGATGTTGACATTAGCTTCTACTGATTTTATTAGTCTTTATTGCATTGCTCGCAGAATTTTTAAACTACTTTTATTTCTAGAATTTATGTTTTGTATCCTTATAATTGTCAGGTTGTGTTCTTTAGTGCGTTTCACAGGTTGTCCACTGGGGTCGTCTGAGCTCATCTGAGCACCTTCTTCACCAGCTCACCTGCCAGTTGCTTCGAGTTAAGGCCATCAGCTGAGCAGTACAAAAGGAGCAGTGGATCAACTACTCAGCGCCTGAGTATTAGTTGCTTACGGTAACCTTTAGACCTCAGTGCCGATCTCTAGCGTTATTGCCTTCAAGTTTTTCATGTCTCTAGTTTTTCCAGTTTTTTGTAGTTTAGTTTCTTATGTCCCTAGTTCTCCTGTTGTCTTGTTATTTATTTGATACTTTGTTTCCTTTTCGAGCCCTCACCGTCTCCTATGCTCCCCCCAGGTTACAGCCATCTCAGTGCTCACTCAGTGTCAAGATTCTCACCGGTCATACAAA
>JAVLVB010000182.1:1371097-1393778 GCA_032876305.1 Orestias chungarensis
CACATACACCCCCCTGTAACGCCTCTATTCCAAACACTGAAATTTCACACGTTTACACTTTTTTTAATCCTCCTTATTATATTTCCCACTAAATGCCAACCTGTTTATAAAGATTTCTGAAAAGCACAGCAAGCCAGATTGCGTAACATGTCAAGTGAACTTCACAACTGCACACAACTCACAGGGTGTTATTTAATCACTCGATATACGAGGACCTGCTTGGATGTAGGCGCACTAGGACCTGGCTTACACAGTGCCGCAAATAATGCCAAACAATGAGCACAGCGTCACAGTTCTTCACATGGACTGAGTGCGGAATTAGCTTCGGCATGCGTTCGGAACAAGTGCGTGTAAGTGGTTTACCTCTCGCAGAGGTGGTCTCTCTTTTTCGGAGTAGTTTAAAGAAGGCAGGAGGAGAAAGAGAGAGAGTGGGGTGATCTAGGACAGGGAAACAATGCTATCCTTTCTTTATCGTCACATGTCCCACAAAGATATTCTAGGCGTTGAGAGATAAAGACTTAAATGTGTCATGTGGGAGGTATTTAGTCTAGACGCAGGGAGAGGAATAGGATTTGGGAGGAGGGCAACCTGGTTAAATGACCAGCAGATCTGCCTGTTTTATTAATTAAAGCTCAGTTGAACTGTAATGTAGACAACAATGTAATCAGGATAGTTCAATGTTTCCTTTCACTAAGATAACTGTTGTCATTTGCTCTCCTTTTACAGAGATGATCAGAGGAAGACTGAATAAAGGGTTAAAACACAGAAATAGTACAAATCTTCTGTCTACAAATAACATGTAGTTATAAATCAAAATGGCAGGTATTTTGCATGCGGCTTTTTTCACATCAACACTTTTTATGTTTATATATATAATAAAGGAACTTGTCTTAATCTGGTAATCAAGCTCAGAAATAACTGTTTTTAGTTTATTTTAATCTATCTACCATTTGCATAACGTTACTAGAACCTATTGACAAATTTATTGCACAAGCCTATTTAAAAAAATAAATAAAATAATAATAATAATTTTGTCCAACTACATTGTTTTTAAATATCCTGGTATAGTCGACCACTAATTGAACAAAATTACGTTTTTGTGGATTTTTCTATTGAAAAACTTTTCCAAATTATTTACAAAACAATTTAAAATATGCTTATTGTTTGGTACAACAGATCTAAAATTATTTGAAAGATAAAAAATGGACAGTGGAACTATACTAGTACTCCAATAGTAAGAAAATAACAAAAGTATATGAGAATGAAACATTAGAGTTATCTTCGTTATTCCTACACAAATAACCCTCTCCTAAAGATAATACCAAGCTGCACTAAATGTTATCCTTAACAATGTGTCAGGTTTTAATGCATGTTGCTTATGGTCATTTTAAAGTTCGATTTCTAAAAAATATTAAAAAATTGTAAAAAAAGGATAGAAATTAGAATATTCTGAAAAACAAAATAGAATATATTTAAAAAAAAGCTGATATAATAGTTATAAAAGTATCATACTATGATATGAATTAAAATAAATCAGAGTGATGGCATTTACAATGTAAATTACTGGTTAGAGGAACAAACAGGATTCATGATTAGTAAGTTTATTTTACTTAAAAAGTGAACATTTACTCTTAGGTCTCCTTTCAGCATTGCACACAAAAAAATGGCTCGAATTCAGATCTAATATCATTTAGACACAATCCTCTCATACACACATATCTCTATCCAAGCAACTGTAATTACTTTTTTTGTAATAAAATATAACAGTTTTGGCACCAATATTTCATTTTAGACTTGTAACATATTTATCCTCGTATGTCTTGTTTCCTGTAATATCCTGTTTGTCCTTGGATCACGAGTCAACGTAACTTTCTATTGAAGGACTTTTCTCTCATTTCATGGTTTCTGTGCTGCCTAAGTTATATCCAACAGTTTCAAGGTCTGGCAAACCTGATGTGATGAGTAAGCATAACGACGTGAAACTTGTTTACAGGCACAAGAGGCTCTCTGAACTTCCCAAAGTTCAACAAATGCTCAAAAAATTACAAGTCAGATCCCCGATGGGTTGACGAAGAAGGCAGAGGAAGTTTATATTATCTCTTTACCTCATCATAAGATCGCCATTATGCACACAATAATGTGTGCATAATGGCGAAAAAACAGCTTGACATACTAATCTATGTCTGCATATGCAAGCACTTTAAACCTTTCTGATGAGAAATGCAGCATTGTAATCCAGCATGACGAAGCAGCAGGAGGATATTTCAGAAGCCATCAGCTTTCAGACTTAATGGCAGACTTCAAACATTGTGGAAAGAAGCATCAAAGCTCCTTGCAAACTTGTCAAGCTCTTTTACTGCAAGGACACATAAAGGAGACCACTCCTTCCTGCAACAAGAGTTTATAATATTTCTCTGGATAATATCGGTTAAGGAATAAGGTCAGTCTTTCAAAGCTGCTGCTTTGATTTAAGATACTGTTTTAGTCCTCAAAAGAAAGGGTGAATAATTTGCGCTGAGAATAAAGTAGTTCCTGAGTTGTTTTACTATAATATTATGCAGGCTGCTATGAAAGAATCCATGCTGGACTAGCCCACAGCGTTAACTCACAGAGCATTCATAGTTGTTAAGGTTGTGGTTGCTGAACCAAGTCAAGACTAAGATCTAAAAAGATTCCCCTATTGACAATTTTATGCTTTTCTACATTTAATTTTACAATTTGATATAACCTTCCTAAATTACCTGAACGTTACTTTTAAAAATCTTCATTAAGCTATCAGTGTCTTTCAGATTCTTTCCCATAAATTTCTCACATAATTTGAAACACCATTTATACACAATCTGATTGCGAGTCTTAGATAATGATTAATAAAACCACATCAAAAATAAGAAATAAAGTAGGATAATAATATTTAAATTCATGGAAGGTTGAAACGCATTAAATGTGGACTTTTTTTCCAAATGTTTCTTCTTCCTCAAAATAAAATTATGAAGGAAAACCTGGAGGGGGAAAAAGGCCATTAAATTTGTGTTGGTGTGTACCGTTGCGTCCAGCAGCTGAATGCATCGCTGAAAGTTGGGTTTGGTCTCACAGTAAAGACGAAAGAGTAGCCGTCCGATAGGCTGCTTGTCGCAGATGCTGGCATAGTCCTTCTCTGCTAAAGTTAAAAAGAGAAGAACTTAACACCGAGCATTTGGAAACACATACGGCCAAACACACCCTCTCCAGATGAGGAGACAGCTTAAGAACCTACCAATGATTTTTCCCAGTTCTGCGCACTGGCTTATGTGGGGAAAGCGAAGGATCTCCTTCCATTTTTTACTCCTGCCTTTCCTTTTTCCTCCCCCACCTGCAGCAACACAAAAAAGAAATAGTGAGAATACTCAAATGACAAAAATCAAAAGGTAACAATAGTTAACTTTTACCAGTGAGGATAAAGGCAGAGGACTAATGCCAAACAGAAGTGGGAAGAATAGATGGAGGGGGTTAGTGAACAGGCTTTCCCCTGAATGAAATCATGGTCTCAGCACGCATATATAATTCATAGATTATGTCTCACTTCCTCTGAAAATTTCTCCGTTGACTTTCCTCCTAACTCAGAAGCTTCCCTCAAAACTGGAACAGTGTGCGGGTTTATCGTCAGTGAGTGAGTGAGTGTGTGTGTGTTTGCGCTCGCTCAGACAGAAAGTCTGCTCTGACCAACTCTGTTCCCATAAGAACTCCGGACTCAGCCTGACTGGATTCCATCACACTCAGTCTTCAGACATCTAAGGGGAAAACCTTAGAGCCGTCATCCAATAATCCAAATGGTTTCTTTTTAGTTTTTTTATATTTGGCCGCTTCTACATCTCATATCCTGACAAAATCAACCTCACGTTTGTCTCGTTTGCTGTCAGCATAATCAAATAGAACATAATTAGCAGTGAAATGTATCCTTTTTAATTCTCATTTCTGACTACTTCATTGAGTTGATGAGCAGTTTCGCTGTTTTTTACCCAGTGTGACAGGCACTGAGAGCAGAAAAAGGCGAAAATTGAAACGAATAGCAGACATCTTTAAGTAATAACTCAGGAATCCTAAAAGCAGTACGTCATGCCTAAGACTAAGTAAAAGCTTCAGCAGTTTTCCCCTCAATCCAACTGTATTAGTGCCCTTCTTTATAGTTCCTGCTGCCTCAAACACATCTGTTTACCCCGATTACACAACTATGAAACACAAAGTTCATGAATTTTAATTATCTGTTACATATTTCCCTCTGTACATTATCTTAAAATACATTTTGTCACATTAGAACCACTTTAAACAAACAATCCAAACCATGAAACTTGCTAGTGGCAGCATGATACTATGGCGATTTTTTTAGTCTTTTAACATAATCAGGGTGATAAAAATGTATTTTTTTCAATATATTCCCAGGGTTTTGGGGGGTGAGGGGGTTCAAACTAAATGATGCAAAGCAGGTTTTACAAAAACACTCACAAACATCTGTGCATGTAAATGTTATGTTAATGTTAGTGTGCTGTACATTCATATTTAGCGGTCTCTGTTACCTCATAATAAAATCAAATGTAAGTAGTTGTCTTAAGAGTACACATATGTTTATTTGTATACCACAAATTTCCAAAAGGAAATTCTCTGTACTTTACATGATTTAAACATGAAAAATAGGTAAATATACTAAATAAATACATGTACAATGCAGTGGCATAATATTAAAGGGCAAGTAAACGTTAAAGGCCAAGATTAATAATGTTTCAGTTACAGTTATTATTAGAATAAATGCATTTTGCTTTAAGTCTCATAAAAATCCGCAAGAATCGAGCCTTTTTAAAGAACTTCATAAGAAGTCATGTTTGCAATCAACCAAAAAAACAAAATAATAAAAACAAACAAACAAAAACAAGTAAAGGCAAACAAAACAGGCAGAAGAAGATTTTTAGCTTAGATTAGACCTAAGTGAAACTTTTTTTAAAAATGCTATGTGTAATAAAATAAAGAAACGGTACGCATGACCGTGAACACACCATTACCAGTGGTTACCGCACAGTCGTAAGGGGATGTTTTTTCCTTTTGTTGAGGAGGTGCAGGAACAACAAAGATGGTTCAGGGATGACCGACTACAAAAGCTATGTGAAAGTTTGCAACGGATGCAGTAATTTGTCATTTTTCATGTATTTATTGTACATTTTTTACACAAGAAAGGGTTCACTGACTTGTAAAAAACCTTGTTATCACCTGAAGTTCAGTGTTATTTCGTTGTGTTATTTTGCACAACCAAACATAACCACAGTGGATTCTACACTCACAAAGTAGCCTTATGATCGTGAACAAACATGGAGCAAGAATGTCTTAATAAATAAGATAACCCCCTGAGAAAATCATTAACCTCCTGCATCTGCTCCTCATCAACATTACCGTGAACCAAACATGCTACAGACAAAATGAAGGCACACTTCCTTATTTAAGCCCCAGTTGTTCTTTGGAAGGAGTTAATGAGTGAAGGTATGCCGGGCGACTAAATGTCAACACACTTTCTCGATGGTGAAGCATTTTAATCTCTTTTATTAAAATCATAATGTCCGCCAAAACACACACATCAGTGCAGCGAAAAGGAGAAGGTCATTCCCCGTGGGAGCCAATAAAATCGAAAAATAAATGCGCCTACGCTACTGTGGGGTATCTATGGATAAAAGGCTACAACGAACAGCACAGATTTCCTGCCTCAGGTCAGCGGCGTATTAAATAATTGTACTAAACATCTGCAGTCCCACCCAGTCTTTCAAAGTGTACACAATGCTGAGACAACCACAAATAATGCAGTTCCTTCTTCTTCTCTCCGTGTCCTGTTTTCTTTCCTTCTCGCCACGCAGGGAATGTGTTTATTTTTCAACTTCTCCCCCTCCTCCTCCTCTGACCCTTAATGCTCCTCTAACTTTACTTCTTCTGTCCGAACAAAGTTTTTTTTTCTTTCATCATACTCTGTTTAAGGTCCCTATCATCTTTGCATTTTGAGACCAAGTGATGGTAGCCTTCAATTGGCCTGCGACACAAAACTATAGCACCATGTAGTACAACCTCTTTCTGCTCTAGGAATTTTATCTTTAAGGACATAAAAAAATGAATCGTGTACTAACCAGAAAAAAATTGTAAATATTCCTCCATGTTGTTACTCATTAAATTAAATTAAATCAAAATTGTAAAACTCTGCATGGAAAAGTAAGAATACCATTGCTGTTTCACAGATATTCATCAATCTTCAATAGTTTATAACTGGCTAGTGTGGCTAAATGAGAGTCCTTCTGCCCATTGGCTGGTCTGCAGCATACAGCTGTTTGTTAAAATGGTGTCAGGGTGCAAAGAAATCAGCAATGAATATTTAAAGTTTATTATTATTCTACAGTATTCTACAGCTCATTAGAATTGTATTAACTGTCAATCTTTGTAGGTGTAAAAGGCCCAAAGAGATTCACCCTAAGTTCAAATCATATGTTGGTTTGAGAAACTGCTAAATATTTTTATATTATATAAGCTCAGCCAGTATGTTAAAGATTAAGTTTGAAGCTGGGATTCTTTGCTGGGTTGAGCAAGAACAAGCTCATAGCAGCATGAGTGAGGATTGGAAAGTTGCATATGAATGAAGCAGAAACGTTCAGAAACTCTTTTATTACGAGAATATCTAAGTAGGCACAATTATTTGGCAACGATTATTGTTCAGAATTATTCCACAACCAACCAAACACACGTATTTCAAATTCTTTTTTAGTTGTATCTGTTTAAGTGATAATTCTAAACAAAAAACTATAAAACAAATGTTACGTATTTTTGCATTACGTCAAAAACACAAAAAAATGACAAAAGTTAATTTGAAAATAATTATGCATGATAGATTTGATATGTCAATATTAAAAACAAGACATCATTTTAAAATATTAACTAAATATTAACTAAAACATGTATTGCAATCAGATTGTTTAACAAAGAATATAATATCTTATTATGACTTATAACATGTTTTTATACAGACTTTGAAATACCCCGTCTCTAAATTTAGGAGTTGTTTTTATGTGCTGATTTTATAAAGTATAAATCATTTTTGTTATCCTGTTAGTTACTAAGTAACACAAGTCTAACCTGATATTTTGAAGCTTGCTTATTCAGGCTAACACCTCGAGTTTCCAGCATGTAGTCAGTTTTAAATAAGTGTTATCTCAATAAGGACAAGGGGTTTGTGTACAAACAGCCTTATTTGTATGTTTTGTGAACAAGGAAAAGCTGCACCAGCCCTTAGTTAGTGACCAGTGCTTAGCAATATGTGTGTTCTTAATATGCCTGCGGTCACATTGGAAAAGAAAAGCTTCCTTCTAGCAAGATGAAGAAAGAATAATAATTTTTCCTTTATTCAAAAATTTTTCTTTTACTTTTCTTTTTGGAAAGGTGTCATTTAAAATTTAAAAGCAACTTCCTGATTAAATTACACATCATTTGTTATCTTAGAAATCTCTAAAATCTCTTCATTGGAAGTAAAGTGAAGAAATAGTCAAAATCCTTGTCTGTGTGCACAAACATGGTGTCTAAAACCAATTTTATTTAAAACTATTAAAAATGTAATAATTACATTAGGATGATAAGAAATATTGTTTAGTTCTTTGTTTGTTTTAAATGTTTTCTGCCAATCCTATAATGTTAAACCAGGCCTAATTCTAGTTGTATCCTTGCTACATATTTGGCCGATGAAGGGGCAAAACTCCTTGCAGGAAATCAGAAATTAGACCTTAGAGGAAGTTTATAAAAAGATTAGTTGTATCAGCAGAAAAGGTTTACAAATATTTCTGAAATAAGATATGAACAGGCAAAACTTAAAAACATACAAATGTTTTGTTCAATTCAAAGACTGTCAGGGATTCTGGCAAACCCTGTTTATGAAACCCAAGATACTGAAAACATGAATGTGCTTAAAAAAAAGTCTATAAACCATCCGCTCCTTGGTTTGTTTCCTCCTTTATTAAACCTTTTTTCTCTCTCCTGGCCTGTCACTTATTCTTGAGCTGGAATATGCACTGCTCTGTGGATTCCCTGCGCACAGGAACTTTGCCGGACTAATTTGGTCCATGCACACACTGCGGTCGCTGCCCTTTATTGATGTTTCTGCTCAGCAGCTCTGACATCACCGAAGCATGTCCAGTGTAGAAGAAATATAACGAGTTCAGACAGGAGTGACATCAGTCTGGCACAAGACCGGGGGGGGGGGGCTTCCCAAACATCTACTTGTCACTACTGTGACCTTTCTGCAGCATTGTCCTTACGCTCAATTTAACCAAGACGGACCGTCCTGCAGGACCCATCCGTTGGCACGTTCAAAAGCAACTGCTTAGCTGTGAGGTTATGCTCCTAGAGGGGGAACGCATAAAAAGATCCGAGACTGTTAACCTAAGCCACACCCACCACCACTTACACTATGCCCCCAAGCGTGAAGATAGATCTTCACGTGGACGGCGAGATGAAATCAAATCGTGAGAGTCGCACTGTAAACCCGGTAACCCCCAAACAGTAACGGCAGAATGGGATGTAAAAGCGCAGGCACTGTAGGAGCGCTGCAAGCACCTCACAAACTACTTTCTACACCCACGCTGTGCAAAAATTTGAAAATGATTTTTGATGAATTTGCACTCATCCCCTGCCTCCTCTGACTCTCATTTGTTCACAAACAACCGATCATCCATTTTGCGATGATCCAACTTTTGCTTTTTCTCTCTGTCAAAGCTGTTAAATGCCGGCGTCGTGGTTGAGTCATTAGTTGACGGTCAACAAGGTACCGGCAACATGCAGGCCTACCAGCAACCGGACAGTGATTCAAACCTCTTTGTTCAATCTGACTCTTTCTCCCTCCCTCCCACACCGTCAAACTGTGCGTTTCTTAGAGAAACACATTTGCATAGGAGCTGCAGGTAGAAGGCAGGAATTTTCACAAATGCAAAGCACGGGTGGAAAAATACACAGCTGGGTTATCAAGGATAAAACAGAAGCACTTGCACTGGCACTCAGCAACATCCTCTTCCTGTGTGTCAGGGATTTGCAGAGAGATTCAAAGCCCTGTATGCTTTTGCTTTATCACCAGAAACATCTTGATGACGAAGCGTTAATTATGAGTATGCTGCTGGAAAGTCAGATGCATGCTGATAAATCACCGTTTCCGGCGCTTGTTGATGCTTGTTGCATCGCTCCGAGAACTTTCTTCACTTCTTCTTAAGTTTTGCACCCCTACCTGTAGTTTTTGTAAATATATTCAAGTTTTTTATGTTTAGTAAGGTTAGGGCTGCAATATCGCTGCACTCTCCTCCACTTTTGGGTATTATTTCACCACTTTATCTGACTTTATTGGGATGTGTTTGGGAACCCCCACACCGTCCCCACCGCCATATCCCTTTGTTTACACCAGAGAGCAGCTGATCGCGGTGAGGAGCGCGGTGCAGATGCCGCGAGACAGGGACTACATCCCGGCTGATATCCTAAAGAAAAGGCACTGTGGGCGCAGCGGAGGACGGACACTCCGTCAAAAGAGGAGCAGCGTAAGACCTGTGCTTCCCGCTGTTATCACCGTTAACACCAGATCACTCGCTAACAAACCTGACGAGCTCACGGCTTTGGCGCAGTTCCAGAGGGAGTACAGGGACGCCAGTCTCATGATTTTCAAGGAGACGATACCGGACAGCACGGTCACTATTGAAGGATTCAGCCTGATCCGCGCGGACAGAACAGAGGAGAGCGGTAAAAAGAAAGGTGGGGGCCTGGCGTTGTTGTGAACAAGAGATGGCGCAAACCAGACCCCTGCACAGTCAAGGAGAGAGTTTGCCACAGAGACATTTTGCTGCCAGCGGTTAGCATGAGGCCATATTATCTGCCACGTGAGCTCAGGAACGCCATCGTGGTGGCTGTGTATATTCCGCCATCTTCTAACAGCAGTAATGCCTGTGAGATTCTCAACAAGACTCTCTCAAAGCTCCAAACACTGAATCCCCAGGCACTATACATCACTACTGGGGATTTCAACAGCTCCAAGCCTGCATCGGTGCTCCCTACACATAACCAGTATGTCACCTGCTCCACAAGAGACAATAAAACTTTGGACCTATGTTTTGCCAACGTAAAGGAGGCTTACACGGCATCTGCACTCCCACCTTGGGCAGATCCGACCACAGCATTGTTCACCTGAGACCAGTTTATGTGCCGCTAGTACACAAGCAGCTTGTGGAGCCCCGTGTGGTGAGGAGGTGGACTGCAGAGAGCGAGGAGGCCCTCAGAGACTGTTTCAGCAGTACTGTGTGGAGTAAACTCTGTTACCCCCGTGGTCAGGATATTAAGGCCATGACAGAGTGCATCACGGACTACATCAACTTCTGCTATGAAAACCTTGTACCCACTCAGACGGTACAATGTTTTCCTAACAACAAGTTGTGGATCAAACGGGACATAAATGCTCTGATTAAGGAGAAAAAGAGAGCCTTTAGGTCAGGAAACAAAAAGGCTCTGAAGGAGGCACAGAGGAAGCCGAGGAGGAACATCAGGAAAGCCAAGGCTGCCTATAGAAGGGAAATGGAGCAGCAGCTCCAACAACAAAACATCCAAGGTGTTTGGAGTGCCATGACGTCTCTGTCTGGTTTCAAATCTCCCAACACACAGACATAGGACAACAAACAAAGAGCCAACGACCTCAGCTCACACTTCCTGAGATTTGAGGTGACGCCACCAACTCCCCCACCTCCCCCTGCTCAGCTGTCTGTCCCCACCACCTCCTCTCATCTACCTCCTCCTCACACCTCCTCGAAAACACCCTCCCCCATCCCCCTCACAACAAACCAATTAAGGGGTCAACTGAGAAGACTGAGGAAGAAGAAGGCTGCAGGACCAGACAGCATCAGCCATCACCTCCTCAAATCCTGTGAGAATGAGTTGAGTGGTGTGATCCATCAAACCGACCCCAGTTTGTGAGGACTAAGGACTGTGTTTCTTACATCATGACCTGCAATGTGGGGGCCCCACGGGAAAAAGTCCTCGCGCCCTTCCTCCTCACCCTCTACACTTCAGACTTCAGGCACAACACGGACAGTTGCGTCCTGCAGAAGTTCTCCGACTATTCCGCTCTTATCGGCCTCATCACAGATGATGACGATGCGGAAAACAGAGGACTCATTCAGGTCTTTGTGGACTGGTGTCAGCAGAACCGCCTCTTCATCAACGTGGGGAAGACCAAGGAGATGGTGGTGGACTTCAGACGCTGTCCCATTGCCCCTTCTCCAGTGAACATCGAGGGAAGGGACATTGAGAGAGTGGACACTTACAAGTACCTGGGTGTTCACCTCAACAACAAACTGAACTGGTCTCACAACACGGATGCTCTGTACAAGAAAGAGCCGGCTCTACCTCCTGAAGAAGCTCAGGTCTGTTGGAGTGAGAGGGCCACTCATGAAGACCTTCTATGACTCTGTTGTTGCATCTGCCATCCTGTTCGGCGTTGCCTGCTGGTGAAGCAGCATCACTGAGAGGGACAGAAAAAGACTGGACAAGATCATCAAGAGGTCAACCTCAGTCCTGGGCTGTCCACTGGACTCAGGAGGTGGGGGACAGGAGGGCCCTGTCCAAACTAATGTCTATAATGGACAATGAGTGCCACCCCCTGAAGGACACTCTCTCTGCTCTGGAGAGCAGCTTCAGCGACAGACTGATACACCCTCGCTGTGTGAAGGAGAGACTTAGTAGATCTTTTCTTCCTACTGCTTTTAGACTGTACAACCTACAGCGCTAGTTTTAATAGTTGTAACCATGGTAACCATTGTGGTCACTTTACCTGAGATTTATTGTCCGTTCATATTCATATTTAATACTGCAAATAATTTATATAATCACTCTTGAACAGAACTTTACTGCAGTCACTTTACCTGCATTTTTTTGTACATTTGTTATACTGGGATAGTGATTGTAACCTTAGCCCTACTATTTCACCACTTATTTCCTACTGTACTGTACACTACGATGCAACACTTCAATTTCCCCACTGTGGGACAAATAAAGGATTACTCAACTCAAAATGGTACTTTTTTTACTCTGTGTTACTATTCACGAGTAAATGTATTGCAGTCAGAGGTAAATAAAGTTGATGCATTCCTACACAGGACCAGTTTATCCAAAATATATAAACCCATTGGCACAAGTCCTACTTATCTGTTAAGACTAATTTACCAGCGTTGGCAGCCTCACTTTTTTCCTCTATATTGCCAGTACATCTAACTGTTATTTAGGCCTTAAAGGTTTGTTAAAGGACATTGGTGGAAAATTAGAATCATGAGCAAGAAACACATCAGAAAGCTTGAGGTTTAAGCAAAAACGTGTGGGAAAATTAAGAATATCCAGCTAAACTGATGGGCGAGCATAACATTATTAAGAGAAGCACATCCATGAGAACTCTGCAAAGATTTCTAACTTAAGTGCATAAACCAGCCAGTAAAAGTCTGTACTATGTTTTGATCACGTTTGTCAGGGTTAACCTGAAAACACTATACCCACAGCGAAACAGGATGTTGGCACCGTCATCCTTTACTTTAGCAGAAAATGCAAAGCCAGCCAAAGTCGATAGGAAGAAGGAGGTAGGCAAATACAGTTTAACAGCAGAAAAAACTATCTGATAAATAATTTGAGACGAAAGCAAACATTCACTTCCCAGCAGAAACGCAACCCTAAGAATACAGTTAAAGCTAAAGTGAAATAAGAAACACTGTGGCTGTAATTTCAGTTTACCCAATAATATTGAAAATCCTTATTTATTAATAATATCTTTACAACTACGATTTAGTTTCTGTTGATTTGTTAAATAAATATCCAATACAAAACATAAAATTTTAGGTTGTGAGCTGATAAAAAATGTCCAAGGGGTGTGAATAGTTTAGCAAAGTAGTCTATTTGACAAAAACCTGGTTATTTAGTCGTTGGTTTTGTAAGCTGTTCCAAGCGTGTGTGGTCTGTGTGCCACAGGAAGCTGCAGGAAACATTGGCCAGACCTGAGCTGAAGGGGAGGACTATAGCAGGAAGACGCTCTTTGTTGACCTGTTCCCGCATGATGTCATGCCGCTGTCTCTGCCTGGGGTCCTCATTATTACCATCCTCAATGAGCCTCTCCATCCACGTATTCCTCATTAGGAACCGTAAAAACAACGAGACAATTTGGCGGCGGCATGGTAATCTACTTAGTGAGGAGGTCATAAAATCAAAATCAGTCAAGGACAACAAAGAGGAGATGGTATCAGCTGTGTGGACACTAGCACAGAGCTGTTCTCCATAGAATTAAAGGCACAACCAAATCTAACTAGAACAATGCGGCTGCATTTAGCCACATTGACCCGCTCGTGTGCAGGACCGTAATTCAGACAGTGGGTAGCATATTGCCCCTCGAATGTGATATTTGCTCAAAGCTTTATGAAAACCTACACAGCTGTGCCTGTTATCCTGCCCTTATGTCCTTGTAAACACCAGAGCCAAAAATAGTAGCCACCTCAAGGGCTGTAGCAGTGGCAGTGTGTTAACACAAAGTAGGGTGGTCAATCCAGTTAAAAATTGCTGGCCTATAGGAGGGAGCAACAATTGTCGCCACATCTTCAAGGAGGAAGAGACTGAAGGAAGAAAAAACTTGCTTGCGAGGACCGAAAATATGTCATAAAAGCTTGCAGGAAGTTGGGTACATTTCCTGTCTGGGAACAGTCAGGTGCCCGGTTTCCTGCACCATAAATATGCTAAATCTGGAATGTTAGGTTTGGGATGGGTGGGGGCTGTGGAATACAAAATTTATTATATAACCCATAGGACTGTGCGATCAACGGACCACACACACACACACAGACACACACACACACACCAAACACACTGCTCAGGGCATGGTGGGAAATACACACTGTTTGCTCATCCATAAAGGTCTAGGACGACTGAGCATAGTCCACATGAGGCCAGCCTTAATAGGCTGCTTTTCCCTGCTAACAAGCTGTTGTGCTGTTTGTTTGCCTCCACACATGTTCTCATACTGTGAACGGTACAACCCTGTCCTCTTTATTTACAGTACTCACAAAAAGTGAGGGATATTTGGCTGTCGGGTTGAATTTCAGGATGAGTCCAAAATGCATTCAAACCTTGACAGGTGAACTTAATGTAACCTTCTCAAAGCTTTTGAATGCACCTGTCCAACTGTTAAATGTTTCAGTACTTTTTGCACATGTTGCTCTTCTCTAACAAGGACCTTAACGGCAAAAGTCACAACAGGTGTTTGATCCTCAAATCGACGAATAAATGTCCTGGTTCAATTACAGCTGGTGTTTAAACAGTCGTCCTCATCAGGCTGTTCACATTGTGACATCATGAGACCAAGACGACACCTAACAATGGATCAACAGTACCTGAGCATTGCAATGCTTCAAACAGGACGTTCTCAGATGGACGTGGCCACTGAGCTCAGAGTGTCACAGAGTGTCATCAGCAGGTTGCAACAGAGATACCGAGACACTGGAAGAGTTACAGAAAGGCGTAGAAGTGGACGTCCTTTGGCCACATCCCATGCTGATGACCGCTATATTGTGAACAATGCCTTGATGCCCTGAGAAACCGGATGATGAATGCCACTCAACTCCAGGCACGTTTAAGGGAGGTGAGAGGCACCCAAGTGTCACGTCAGGCCATTCAAACCATTTACATCAGCGTGGTCTGCGTGCTAGACAACCTGCAAGGGTACCTGACCACACCAGCAGGCACAGGCGTCGTCGTCTTGCATGGGCCAGGGAGCATTTACGCTGGACGAGGGACCAGTGGGCTTCAGTGCTGTTCTCTGATGAAAGTCAATTCACGTTGAGCAGAAATGATGGTCGCCAACAATGTTGGTGGAGTCAAGGAGAGCGCTATGCATCAGCCACCCGAAAGCCAAATATCCCTAACTTTTTGTGAGTAGTATATTTCATTTTATTTTTTCCAGTTTATTCCCGACATCGAAGAAAGCCACACTAAGAGAAGCTGACTTATCAAACTGATGGGAAAAGAAATATGAGGTTCACAGGAGCAGCAAAAAGCCCCACCCTAAAAAAAAGGTTAAAGTGATTATGTGTCCTACTCAAGTTGTTTCCGTCTTCCCTATTTGTTCCCCTAAACGTTAACTCACACACACTCACGCACACACACTTCGTAAAAATTTTCTTGTGTCATTCTTTTGTTGCTATTTCATGTCGGTTTGTCCCCGAAAGGGCAACATCCTTGGAAAGAAGGAAATAATAATACTAAAAAAACTTTGTTAGCCTGCAGTGTCCTAAAATGAGCAGGAAGTTAATTTTAATCTTTTGTACACTTTTAGGAATACTTAAAAGTGTGTGTGTGTGTGTGTGTGGGGGGGGGGGGGTAGCTTTAGCCTTTTAGTTATATAAGATGCCATAAACTGTACTACTGTAAGGCCTGAGGAAGAACAAGACCCAGTGCCAACCACTGTAATCCCAATTTTCTAAATCTTCCATTCGGCTGGCACCAACTTTGAGCAACTTCAAACAGAGCATCAGAATCAGGAAGAAAGAAAAGTTTAACAGTTTTTAGGTACCAGAAGGGCTTGTCTGACTCGTTTAATTTTGCATGAACGACAATAAAACATAAATCCATGTATTATGCAAGTAGTCCAGACTAGAGATGGTGGTGTAATTATGTGGGGGTTAATTTCTCCAGACTTTACCCGCCTAATTACCTAATAGGCACAGTTTGAACACCATAGCCTACCTTGAATATCTTGCTGGTCATTCCCATCCCTGTATGACCTCAGTCTAACCTGACTATGATGGCTGCTTCAACCATTCCTGAAATATCGAATACATTTTCAGGGTTTTATACGCTTTCATGAACTTGACGCTGAATATCAGTGATCTCCACACTCACCAGGTCCTAAATCAAGAAATAATCTTTCAGGTAAAAGGGGAACAGGAGATTCACAACATGAAAATGCTCCCCATACAACTACATTGTACTGCAACATTTGCTGTTTAAACCTTGGTATGGATACAACACAGCAATAAAGTACTTATAGCAGCAAAATTAGCTCCAGCTTGATTTTAGCAATTTCTACCAAGCAGAAGTCTGTAAGTTAATAAGTAAATGCTCTGCTTAGCGAACTCGGCTGGCTTGCGTTGGGTTGTGATTTCCTATTCTCAGAGAGGGATGGTGTGTATTTTCTATGCACATTGTGCTGTTATACATTAGCAAAATCAAGTCGTTGTGAAAAATAAAACACTATACATTAAAAACAACAGAAAGTTGGCTTAAGATCGCTCTGAAATGATCCCTTCAAGATGCTACAATCCTTTCAGACACGCCGCTTTCAGCACGTCATTGTGTCCATGGACGCCACATCCAACCGTTCTTAGGACTGTTGTATTTTATTGTGCAAAGCGGAAATGCAACTGCACATTTTGCCGCAGTTTTACCAGGTTTTTGCTAATGGCTGCTGCCGCCAGTGTGCGGTGAGACCAGGAGGATCAGTCTTCTCTGGGGAGGGAGATAAACTGGAAACTGAAGCTCCAAGGGAGCAGCAAGTAGGTAGATGGGAGGCACATTGCATAAGCACGAGTTTAGGCACTCCTGAATGCTTGCCTTGAGAGATGTAGGTATTATTCAAACATATATAAATGAGTTAAAATGAGTCTGGTAATGTTTTTGATGGGTCTGTATACTTATGATTTTTAGAAACGCGCCAGTGCTTTACTACTGAATTCAAAAAATTTTAAATGTTTGAATTCCTCTGTTCTAACAGGACATTTACAGTCAGCGGTTATGCACAGTCTAGCTTTTTGTCCATCTTCGAAGGGGGCAGAAACTTATGAGCATCGATCATATGATTAAGCCACATCAACTATTGATGGCCTGATCCATTACTGAGATATGTGAGTAGAGATGCACACAGGAAGGAAAAACCTGCAAAAATGCACAGTAAGCAATCATCCAGAGCCTCACAATGGACGAAAGGTAAATAGGTTGGGCTGCTGCATACGTTCAAACTTTTCTCCATTAACGTTCCCGTTTAAGCCAGACCTGTCCACTCCTTTAATTATCCCCTATAAATCCCAGAATGCCTCTCTAAAACCCCCGGAAAAACAGGCGTGAACTTTTCTCTTCCAGATGAGTTACGTATACTGTATGTGTGGGTAGAAGTGGCAACAACAATAGAGATAGTAGGAGCCAGAGAACTGATTTTTTTTTTTCCACTCAAGAAAAAATGAGTCACACTCCTACTCAAAAGACAGCGAGCCTTGTGCCACTGGAGAAGTAGGTACCTTGGCGGCTTTGCTGCTTCACAGCATCTGTAAATCAGGTAAGGCCTTTAGCTTTTCAGCAGCTCAGGATTCACTTATTTAAATAGGAAATCATGGAATACTACAGCAGAATAATAGTCTGCTATACACCTTTTGGTTTCCACTAAACCCAAAATGACTTTGTTGTGTGAAAAGTCCATCTTAGTCTAATTTGTCTAGCTGGAACACCAGCGGCAGTTAGATAACTGCACACATTTGTGATGGTAGGACAGAGCTTTGTTCTGACATGCTTCCCAAAACCACTTAGCTTTCAGATAGCTTGGCTGTGATGGAGACTCTGTGACCCCAACAAGCTTGTTTCCGCTTTTAAGAGTAAACCTATGAAGTTCTTTCATTTCCTCTATCTATCTTGCTCACTGCACATGGAAAGACAAATACGAATCATTGTCTCTTCTTGTTTGAGACCAGGAACGTGTTTCCTTTAAATATTACCTGACTCACATTTGCTGTTTTTTTCTATTTTGAAAAGAGGTTTTGTTACATGAAATATTTACGCAATAGGGAAATGGGGAAAAAATAAAGTTCCTAGAAACTCTGATCAATTATTTAATATAGAGCAGAGTTCGGTGTCCCAAGAATATGAACCATCTATAACTTTCCAAAAAATAAATAATAGAAAATCCTCTTAATAGTTGTTTTTTTCAGATTTTGAGCATAGAAAGTCAAACGTTAATACTTTGCCTCACCCACACAAAAAGCATACCATAATATGAGGATGTATTTGCTCAAAACTGCTATCCATGGTTATTTTCTGAATCAAACAACCTGCCGGTTATATTGAGTCATAAAATGGTCACATGGGGATCATAAACACTTGTCAGCAGATGAGCGAGGTAAAAGTCTCCTTTGCCTTTCACACGTGCTTATGTGAAAGCCATAAAAAACTGCAAGGTAATTAATCAACCTGAACCTCTTTTGAGAGAAACGAAAGAACAAACCAGGTGTGGAGGAACGAGTGGCCTTTCAGTGACGTCTCACATTGTATGCTGCTGTTTTTTTTTGTTTTCCCTTTCCCGTGGAGGAACAGGAATGTCTATTTTTCTTGCAGAGGAGAAACTTTGCTTTTGACAACACAAACAAAAAAGCGTTTTGTGTATCATTCCAGCTCACATCAGAAACAAGCAGCCCACTAAACTGGCTCTAAATGCAATGCCTTTGGCTTTCCATCACTGGGTTTCTGTAAGTGATAAGAAAAGCTAGCTGACTTGGCTTGCAAAGACCCACTGTGGCCTCACATGATGAAGCAACAGCTCCTCTATCACCCACCCACCAGCCCATACTTCCCTCTGTAGTAGTCGTAGCTCCAAAATACTCTTCAGAGCACATGAACACAAGTCACTGTAAAGAGAAAGGCCTGATGCAAAAACAATCTTTAGAGAAACTACTCTGTTTGCTGAAGGGTTTGTAGTAATTTGAACATTCGGTCAAGTAAAAATGTTAATTCTTTAAGGTTTTACGCATTTTGTCTTGCTACAGCCGCAATGATTGGTGCATTTCAAAGAGAAAGTTCACCTGCGTGAAGTTTCGAAACCTGCATTCTCCATTTGTGCTCACTGTTTACTGTGAGCTGCATTCGGGTTGTGACTGAAGGAAAGTCTGGATGGAGCAGCACCAAAATGCTTTTGGGACGAGAAAGTGCTTGTTTAGAGTGCTTTGCAAAAATGATGTTTTCCTCTTGCAACCACAAACCCTGAACAATTTTATAATGACCTTGTGAGGTACACCAAAACATAAACATGATAATGGAAGAAAAAGTATTAATCGGTTTATAATTAATGCAACTCTGCTGGAGCTACAAAGATCAACAATGCATCTGAGAAACTCTTACTTGTGCACTCCATAAATTTGGCCATTGTACAACATTAATAACAAAAAATATCTTTTGGTAAACAGCACTGAAAATTCCCATAAACAGTTACCTACAAGGAATGAAGTCCTTTGGTGAGATATGACCAAAACTGAACTTTTTGGTTTACATGCAAATACATATATATAGCCTCAAACTAACACCATCTTAAAATTAAGCAGCAGCAGCAGTTTAGATCAAAGCATATTCTTCTGTTAGTCCAGACCTAAATCTAATCAGACTCGACAGCTGATGTTCATGGGCACTATTTTCCTAATCTGAATTTGCTCAACGATTTTTGGTAAGAAAAATGGGGTAAATAATTGTTCTCTAAATAGTCCAAGATGGCAAATAAGAACCACAAAACACTTATACCTGTTATTAACGCAAAAGGGTGCTCTACAAACGATTTAACAAGGCCATGATCAGAACTTTGTGTTGTTTCATGATATAAGAACCTCAAAGGCATTTGTTTGTTTGTAATGTCACAAAGAACTAAAAATTAATGGGTTGTGAGTACATCTACAAAGAACTATTGTAGCTATTTTCTACAAAAAAGTGGAAAAGCCCACCCAAAAATGTGTAATGTTGTCAGTGTATGACTCATTTAAGTCAACCATTGTGTTTATTTTCATATAATCTACCACCTATATTTGAGGTTTTTCCCTTTCTAACCTTGTAGTCAATTAAATGCCTCCTAATCAGTTGTGCTTACATTTTTATGTGAATATTAATCTTTCAGTTCCTTCTCTGCTTGTTCCAGTTTCAATTAACATAATGTGCGGTGATGCTTTTTTGTTGTTGTTGTTCAAGAGCAATGACAACGTTCAGAAACCACAGTCCAGTATGATGAAAACCCGCAGGCAGTGGAGTAGGATTAAATCAACTTGGCCAAACCTAACAACCCCAGATCTGTTACAGAAATTCAGGAAAGGCATCTGAATGCAGCAGTGCAGTTTTTCCCCCTTACTCTCATTCACTTGGACAGGCAATGACGTTTGCTCGCTTAGTCTGGAATCTGCGACTGCTGCCAGCTAGAGTTGTGAATGGGGTGGCAGGCAGCGTCTCTCTCTCTCTCTCTCTCTTTTTCTGTCTGTGTATGTCGCTCTTCCGCACACACACCAAGCTTAGGGTTGACTGCACAGATTTCTGCTTACGTCACAGTGGCTAAGTTCAGGTTACATTTAAACAAAGGAATTCATCCCCACACCCCTCATCTTTTAACACATGGACACATAAATCTAAAGCATACCCTGGTATTAAACCTCCCTCTGGCTACACGTCGGCATAAAACACTAAGAAGCAACTACCAAGCAGAACTTGCTGGAAAAAAAAGGAGAGCGAGAAAATAAGCTATCCAATTTAGACCTGCAGGGAATGCTGTTCTTTTCTGTCTTTCCCTTAGCTGACACAACTCGGAGCGTTGCAGATGGGAACATCTGCGTTTCCTGCTGTTTGGACACGGTGATCAAAAATACAAGCAATCAGATGATTCTGGGATGACCACGCCGGAGACATGGCTGTTTGGTTTCGCTGAATTCATCTTGCACAGAGACTGGATACTGCCAGAAGGATGGCGCTCGGATATGGCCCACTCAGTTTGTTACGTAACGATCAATTTGATTAAATAGCTTATAGGCTGCATTGAACTGGAACTGGAACACAATTCAGGTTTATGTAAAGCAGTGGTCACTAAACAAGGTCGTTAAATGTGGTCAAAGCTGCTTTTTCTTGCCAATAAAGTGGTGAAAATAAACGTAAATGATGATGGAGCAGAGTACTGTGAAAAACAGCATTACAACTCTTACAACAAAAACAAGCCATTCAGTCCATGCCTCCAGCAACCAGTCGTCTCTCAATAGCCCAGAGTCCAGTCCTTCGGTGCAAACCATAGGATACAACAAGTGGCCGGTCTCTACCAGGCTAACATTACACACAATTTAAAGAAAAAACTGTCCACTTCTGTCCTTCCTATTTTCCCCAAAGTCTTGGAGATCATCAAGGTGTTTTCTTTTTTGTTCTTCTGGTCTGCTGTGGTTTTGGCCCATAGATATTGTTTCTGTCCAGTTAAAACACCAACACTGACTCTGAAGCTAGTGATTTGACAAGTGCTTTGGATGTTGTTATAGGTTCTTTTGTGACATGCTGGATAAGTTGTAAATGTAGATACTCTTTAAATCTTGATTGAAAAGGTATACATACCGCTGTTAATTGTTGTCCATTTGTGAATAATATCTCCTACTGTGGTTCTTAAGCCTTAGAAATGGCTTTATAACCCTTTCCAAACTGACTTCACTGTCAGTTCTCGATTTTCTTTAGATGTGCTCATGTCGGAGAACATTCAACTTAATGTTAAAAGGTTCTTTATATGGATCTTTTTTTGGGGTCTTGCAATAATCCCGCATGATTGTGGTAAATTAAACCTAGGTTTATTTATGGTTTATTTAATTCAAGGGTTAAACATTTAAGGTCAGAAAACTGTTTGGCCGTGGAATGCATTCAAAGCAAAAAAGAAAAAGGGAAAACACTTTTTCACATTACTTTAGATCCAAGGCACAAGGTTTGGTTGATACAACACCTGTTCTGCTGGGTATATCAGTAGCTTTTTATTTTTTTCATAGCTGTCACTCACACTGTTTTACTAATTCGGGATGTGTGAGGACGCTGGCATAAACAACCCAAAGGCTGTAGTGTAAACTGGGCCTTCCTGTTGTGCGTCGCTGGGAGCTTTTGGGAACGGTAAGGCTCGCCTTTCCCTTCAGCTCCAGCATGAGATGATCACGCATATATAAACAAGAATAAACAGTCTTTATTTACTCCGTTTGCAATCGGCAGTCTGCTGCTGGTCGGCGAGCTGAAGCAAACGTGTGCACGTGTGCCGCGCTCCGACATGAGGACATGCTCCCAGCACAGAGGGGAGCCGCAGCGCACTGGCACTGCGCAGTGTAATACAAAACCTCTAATGATTCTCATTGGTAAAGGATTTGACCAGTAATGGACTCACAACAACCTGCGACATGTTTCAGCGAGGGTCACGGCTGCAAATCTGTAGAGGCAGTCTGCACAGAAGCATTTGTAGAGACGTTGATAAAGCTGCTCAGAAACTGCAAATATTGCTTCAGAGGGGCCGTATTTATTCCCTTTTCCATTCACACACCCAGAACAAGGACTGAGTGAGCCCTGACGGAGCAGCTGGGACAACCAAGATGGGCTATAGCTCATTAACTGCTCTTATTAATTCATGAAGCTGGATTAACCCGGTCTTGTTGTGCTTTGCTGACATAAAATGAGCAGGCAGTCTGATCCACACGCAAATGTGCTTCTGATAGCTTGTCTGCTTTCCAAGTATTTGTTTTATAACTCCTCCAACGCTTCCAAAATGCTTTCTACTCTGCTTTCTTACAATCACTGACATTAATACCATCTACACATATATATATATATATATATATATATATATATATAT
>JAVLVB010000182.1:1406091-1419184 GCA_032876305.1 Orestias chungarensis
GTTTATTTCATTGTATCCTCTCAGATCTTTCTTATATTTAATGTTTATTTTATTGTATCCTCTCAGATCTTTCATATATTAAATGTTTATTTTATTGTATCCTCTCAGATCTTTATTATATTTAATGTTTATTTTATTGTATCCTCTCAGATCTCTCTTATATTAAATGTTTATTTCATTGTATCCTCTCAGATCTTTCTGTTTAACCTTTCTAACATTCTTATATAAAAGGTTCTGTTGATTGTTAATTTCCTTTGTGGTCAAATTCTGCTATGTTAAGGTGTTATATCTTAAAAATTGTACAGTTGAGTCATGTGTTTCTAAATCCCAATGTAGTCGTTTCCTCTTCCAGCACCATCTTTAAGTTTTATTTAATTTTTTATCCTATCCTAAAAAGATTTTATCTCTACATCCCCATCCTCTGTTTTATATCAGGGTCTTTTTCTTCTACTACTTAACTAGAGTTGTGTTTTTATTGAATCCTAAATCGCAAATACTCTAATGAAACATGCTTTATTCGGCATGGTAATGTGTCAATGTATTTTAATGTTAGTAGTAGTTCGCATTTCATTGAGAAAACAAACGAGAACGAGACCCGCAACAAAACCAGGGCCTAGTTAGGCATGGGGTAAGTCCCAGATCCTCTTTTTCATTGTATTTGCAGAGATGTAACTTTTAGGTTCAGCTCTTCCTATGTAACCAGGTTCGCTTTCAGGGTCAGATGAAGGCACAACAAATAAGAAATCAGACTGCTTCGTTTCCAAAACAACAAACAGAATTATCTATTACTTGTGGTAATATCAGCGGGAAGTCAGCACCGTTCTGTTTGGTTTATAACCCATGGTAAAAAAAAAATTGGCCATGCATTTAAGTGGATATCTGCGTAACAGTCTTTTTGCTTAATTTAATGGCTATTTTATAGCTGTCTAAAGAGTCAGGGCAGAATTTTATTGCAGTTCAGTTGCAATGATCAATTCCTCTTGTGAATCACCATTTTACTACAGGACACTGTATCATTTCTGCTTTTTGAAAAATCTGTATCATCAGTATCATCATTTCAATTCACACTTTTCATTCTTTTTTTTTCTTTTTTATTTCTAAATATTACCTATTATATGCATTTCTTCAGATTTGTACAGTTTAAACCCTCATTTGTGAGTACTTCATGTGCGTCCCCTTTTTCCACATGCATTACATTGCTCAATGTTTTGGGTCACACCTGCATATCATTAAAGTCAGGTGGTTCAATCGCCTCCATGTCCACATGTGGATAAAACCCATCACCTCTGCAAGAACTCAGGTCAGTTAATGTATGGTAGTTTGACCCTATGTGAAATAGTTGAACTGGGGAAATGATGTCACAAAAAATATGTCCTAGTCAACTCCTTAAACTCAGCCACAGGATGGCAAACCATGTAAAATCAAAAAGAGTAGGGTCAACATCTTAATAAAAAATATCACACAAAATTAGGGTATTACTGTTGTTTGCCTGGTAGTGACCCGATACTTTTAGGATTTATATATCAACATCAAATCCATAGTTTAAAATCTGTTTTACTGGAATAGTACTCAGTAAACTTGAGAAATTCCCATCAAACTACATAATAAAATACATGCATTGTCAAATAGTTTGGGATTCTCGTCGTTTAGAATGACGTCACACGTGCCACCAAAGATCGTCTATAATTTTCTGTGCTGATATTTATTGATTTAGTTACTGTACAAATACGGCAATGGTTCTAACGTAAAATCAGCGTAGTCAGCCATATAACATTTCTGTTATTTGACTGTGAAGACATTTACAGCAGATTGAAGAGACAATCCTTCTGTACTGATTTCTGCGATGCCCTTCAAATAAAAACTGAAGTGAGACATCTTGATATTTTGCGCCATCACCTTTTTAAAGAGACCGGTACCTATTTCCTCTAGTCTCGTTCATCGTTTCCTGGCTTCAACCTGATTACCCGAGCTTCAGCCGAAGAAACGAGACGGCTCAAATAAGTGTCTCTCGGAGATTTTAAATGTTTTTGTCTTCTTTTTTGCGATGACAGATGACGGGTTGGCCGACCGGAAACGAGCGTAGCGAAAGCACATAGGCGTCAGACGAAGCTGAAACCTGGCTGGCCTTCGACTGGCAACTCGGGAAATAACCACGGAAACTGGAATAACGCCATGGTCGGTGGACGAAAACGGCCTAAATAACGACATTTGGTCTAGAAAATACGAAGTAACTGTTTTAACAAGAAAACAAACAGCTAGGAGAATCAGTGTAGCATTTGTATGGAGGTACGTTTGGTACAGAGCTGCTGGTGTGTTAGCCGAACGGCTAACTGAGCTAGCTGGCATTATGTAAGAGTTTGAGCTAGCCTGGTTGTTAACCCCCTGTTCAGGTTTCGGCTGTTTTTACTGTCGGATAAAATATTTTTTTAATCCGATTTCATTTTAGTTTTAGCTGCTTCCCGGTCCGGGGTTTGTCTAAACTGGTTCAACTCCCTAATGATTGAGTCACCGTTATATCAGATGTTTGCTTAGTGACAGGCAGCCTCATGTTTTCAGCTTCCACTTCCTGATATCATTACTTGTTTTAATGCAGATTTGTATCTGTTGTATACTGTGTTTACAGGATGCTCCTCAGTATCCAGGGTACCCTTCACATTACTGGTATCCACAGTCTCAGTCCACTGGACACTATGCAAACGCGTATCCTTCTGGATCAGATGTGCAGCCTCAGTACAATCCACAGGTACGCCTCGTTACGCAACATAACCCAAGTTATGACCTTAATCTAATCCTCCTGAGTCTTTCCTGATTGGTTCTTTTTGATTCAAGGTAATGCCAGGAGGCTACCCAAACGTCTACAACACTGCACAGAGCCACTATCCTGCGAGCAGTTTTCACCCGTCCAACCCTTTCTACTGCGCTGACTCTCAGCAGAGCTCCTACCCGAACCAAGGGTGTCCAGCCGAGCCGGGCGGAGGCCCAACGGGGCAGTCGCACACTCAGCACCAGCATCATCATTACTCTGGTTCCCATTGTCAAGAGGTGAGGGGAAATCTTAACTGTAAAGTACGTCAGTCTGTCCTGTGCTGCAATCAAAATTGGACAGTCACTCAAAAAACAGATTTTTGAGTGACTGTAGTAAAGAAAAAGACAAAATGATAAAATAAGCAAGTACCCAATCTTTAGTTGAGGCATACAACTCTTTAGCCATATGCTGGATCTGCTTTCAGAAATATGTAGTTTATTGATTGGATATTTTGAGCTTATTATGACAAGATAATCATAATAAACAATCCTCTCACTCTCTGTAGTTGGTACTGAGGCTTGTTCTACATTTTCTGCTTAGCGGAAATCATATTGATGTAGCAGTTGCGTGTTTGTCCAAGCAACACAGAAAAGATGCTGAAGACCAACTGGATATTGGGTTTTCCCACAGGGTCCTGGATACCCATCTGGACTGTACTCCCACTACAGCGATGGTGGCCACAATGTGCCTTCGAACCCCCCGTATCCGACTGGGCAGGCTCTCCATCCTGGCCCCCAGGGTGATGCTTGGGGACAGACGGGTCCATATGCTCCCTCACAGCAGCAGTGGCACCCAGGGCAGCAGGCCTCACAGAACCACTACGGAAATCCTGTCCGTCCAGCACATCCTCCAGCTTGGCCAGGAACTGGAACTGGTGCCCCACCGCCCTATCAACCAAAGGTAATAATCTCTGCAAGTAATTTGTTGATGCACATCGTGGGCCTTGCAGAAATATTCATATTAATTTTTGTCACTATACCACCAAAGTATTTATTTATTTTTGTTTCAAAATTTTTATTAGGATTATTGAAGTTGGCCGACATCAAGTGCAGCATATTGATAATGCAAAAATAAAATGATTAAAAGTGTTTTGTTTCACCCACACCTATTTTCACCTAGTAAGCAGCAAACATGACATAACATAGAAGCATTGCTGGCACAGTTATTTAGTCCCTTTATAGTAACTTAGAGTCTTGGACTATTTAAGATAATCTATAACGTAGTATGAGCAGAGTGGAAAAGGACAAAATATGAACAGTCATTAGTTATGAAATACAGAATATGTCTAAGAACAAACCCAGTTATAACAGTTAAAGCTCCCTGTAGTAAGGTGCTGGATGAAGTTCAGTTCATTTGCTTTTATTAGTTTACGGGGCAGATCTGCAACATCCAATATGGTGGACGCGATGATGTGACGCCGCTGGGACCAAAACGTGTGTTTGTTACGGTGGCGCACGGGGTGATCAAGTCACTACGCGACGTGCTGGACCGCTCACTTTTGACTTTTATTTCCGCACTAAAATGCGTGAACAGTAAAATAAGTGGAATTTACATAATTCTGCGATTTCTGCACTTAGATTGTAGTTATGCTGTGACTATGCGGCTTTTTAAAAATTATGTGCACCCCCGCATATCGTCCACCCGTTCCTTGAGTTTTGCAGGATTTTCTGCAATTGCAGAATCGCGTTTTTCTGGAGGGACGGTTCAATCCTCAAACGAGTACAATTAAACAGTCAACACCATGAAGACCAAGGAACACAACAGATGGCTCAGGCATTGGCTGATACACATGTTTGGAAGAGGCTTGATCCAAAAAAATGTCAAAAGATTCGAATCTGTAATGCAGAACCAATAAGTCATGCATGAATTTGGCTTTTATGGAAAAGTGGTAGAAGGTTAAGCCATTGTAAGATGATTGGAGCTTAATAAAGGGTAGGGCTGGAATGAAAACTCTTAAAAGCTGCAAAAAAAAACAACTTATGTTGGTTGAGCGTTAAATATTTCTTAAACGTAATTAGAGCTTGAATAGTTTGCATAAAAGCATAATATTGAGAGGGAATTCAACTGGCAAGCCGTAGAAAAATTCAGAATGTATTGTCCGCAAACATTCTCCATTCAATGTTCGAGTTTAAATAATTTTACAGAGCTGGGTATAAAACAATCTCCCTAGATTTGCTAAACATACGGTAGATAATTCACCTGCATTTGCCAAAGAAGGGATTTCTATAAGCAAAAATACTGATTCACACCAGACTAATCAGATTTTAGTTTGTAAGAATTTGGAAAAAAATGTATATTTACAATCGCATACTTTTTCATGGTGATTCGTAACAAAAATCTTAACAAAATATATTTAAGTTTAAAAGAGTTTGTATTATTTTTGTATGAAAATGTAGGCTTTTAATGAATGGCTGCTATAAAGGAACAAGTCAAACTTTAACATGCTGTGTTTGTGGTATTATAGGACCAGCGAACCCCTCAGGTGGGACCGAAACCCAGGCCAGCAACATCCCCGAACCCCCCCAACGGAAAGCCTGCTGAAATAAGTTCCCCTCCCCAAATTTACAGCAAAGCTGGGCGAAGTGATCCCAATCCTTCTCAAACGGAGCCCCAAGCAGCAGGCGCTCAGGCCGGACCTCAGCCGCTGAGCGACAATCCCGGGCTCGCTAAGGTCCAGCAGGTCATGGCCAGGGTCCAGCTGCTCCAGGAGGACGTCGACGAGTTTGTCGGGAGGAAAATGGACAAGAGTTACCGGTGTCTGGAAGAACTGCTAACCAAAGAGCTGCTGGAGCTGGACTCTGTGGAGACTCAGGGACAGGAAAACGTTCGACAGGCACGCAAAGAGGCTGTTCAGAGAATTCAGGGCATCCTAGACCAGCTGGAGAAGAAAGCTTTCTGAGGCGGACTTTGACAATCCGCCCGGCGATGACTTATTTTTGTTTTTGTTTGCTCAGATCTTCCATGGACAAACTGAGGGTTCGGTTTCCTTCTGCATAGACGTACCAATGTTTCCCAAGATTCTCATTATGATTTAGTTGACCCAATGGACCCCAGGAAAAGATGCGCCTCTTTTTCAAAGTGTGTGCTGGCAGTAAACATAAAACTGGTATATCATAAGTGACTTTTCCTCCTCCTTGAGGATGCTGACTCATCACACCATCACACAGGGTCCTTGTTTGTGCTCAAGTCGTTTCGCACGTTAGGATCATCCTCAGGCTATTTGGTCTGATTTCATCCGATCATTCGTGGGCCAACACACCTGCTGATTACCAGAACCTTTGCATGGTCATGCTACTGTAATCTCTTGTGCCGGCTTCGGTATGCACTTAGTTGCTCATGGTCCCTCACCTCTCCACGTCTCGGCATCAGTTAGCACGCCGCTTATCTTACGCTCTCAGCCTTGCATGCCCAGTAGTGTCAGATGAGCCCTCACACATCATTCAGTCCATACTTTAGCAGATTAAGAAAGAAGAAAAAAAAAGAAACCCTGAAGATCGCCGTTCTCGTTACTCCATCCTGAGAAGCTGACGCCTAAAATCAGACCTACTCGTCAATGCCATGTATTTCAATCTAGAAGCTATCAATTCCTTTTCTTAGAAGTTGAGTTGCGTTCACTTTTTTAGGTTTTAAAGATTTTGCTTCGAGACGGCGTGAAATCCACAAGTATGCACAAACGTTAAGTTGGAGTTTGTTCACTATTTGTTTGGGGCACAAATTTTTGTTTGAGCTGCATATGTGCACCACTAGTCTGTCTTTGTTTTGTAATTTGTTTTTGTTTTTTCCTCATTTCAAACATTCTTGTCATATTTGATATGGTGATTTTTTTTTTTTTTATATATATATATAAATATGATCAGAAGGAAAATATTAAACAACCAAAAGGTTTGCATGGAAAATCTTTTTGCATTGTTTATTTAAGTTTGTCGTAACGCATGTTTTCTAACACAAGATGTAAACCATCTCTTGGTCGTCTAGCACTGTTGCGACCCAGAAACCGCTTCATTGTTTTATGTAACACAGTTAAAAAGGTTATTTGAGCTAAAATAACGCATTCAAAGTTTGTTGTAACATAAAAATAGGAACATAGTCGTCCTCCTTCCATCAAGCGGAAACTTGCCTGTCACTCTTTAGCCAGCGCATCTTTAAATAGGCTGCTATTTTAATTCAAAAGCATAACGCACAGCCCTGAAGGCTTCAGACATGCAGCCTAGATTTAATGTAAGGGTCAAATGTCCTGAAAACACTCAGACGTATGGTTTAGTGGGGAGTTAGTCGGAGGAGAAGACCCTTGACTGAAATCATCCGTTCTGTTAGTCGCGCTGACTTTAGATGACTTCTCTGGAGTCTTAATCATGATAAATAGTAGTGATATTAAGCTTCTGTAATTTATTTCTATATGGTCAATTTTCTGAATTTTGAGAAGAAGCAGCAGCAGCAATGTCCTACACATCCAAACTTCCCCCCTCCTGGAAGCATGAAAAACCGCGTCGAAAAGTGGAGATCGATCTGAGTTCCCCGGGCTTGGCGGTGGTCGAGCTGGAAAGACTTCTGTTTACAGGAAAAGCCATCATCAGCCACGCAGATGAGGTGTGGCCGAGGCTTTACGTTGGGGATCAGTAAGAATCTTACCTTTTTGTATTGTTTTGACGTTTGCCTTGCCTGTTTGTGTGTAAATCATAAATCAGTTTTAAAAAAGGAAATGGGAGACACGGATTACTTACAGGAACTACAGCTTTGCTATGTGAGAGTTTCCATTCACACTCGGCCATGAAGGCATGCCACAGCTCCGAGCTATTTTACCCTTACACTTGCCTTAGATGGTCTACATATTAGTCGGTCACTATATGCTTAATTTATGGTGTATTGAAAGTAACTTCAAGAACAAAAAAAATGTACACTGTCACATTGGAAGATGATCATGTCAAAAAAACTATTTCTCTCCATTATAAATTGCTTGGTTCATTTTTGAATAACAAGATCCCTCCTGGTTTTAACACATCAGGAATATGCCTAACAAGGAGGAAGATCAATTACAGCACGTAGGCTTTTATATAATGGGTGAAAGCAAAATGCTGAATGGTAGAAAAATCACAATGACCCCTCTTACTCCAACCTGGTCCACACTTCAGATAGTTATTGATACGTTTACATTTTGACATTAATTCCTGATGTGTAGTGGCCATTAGTGTAAAAAAATTATCTCAGAGATACTCCCTCTTATTAAAAAACATGTTCTTTTAATATTATTTGAAAAAAAGTAGATACAAAATTTTGTCCAAGCAAACGGTAACTCACGTTTTGTCATACTGAGTGCAGAGCCCTTTTGAATATGAATTATGACGTGAATATGCCATGATCTATATATTGATACCTTCCAATCAATCTCTGGCTGTATGTTTATGGTTGATTGACCAGCTAAAGGTTGAACATCAACCCAGTCTCAACTCTAATGCAGCCTCTCACAGGATTGCTTTCAGTATCGCCCTGTATTTAGTTCCTTCCATTTTCCATATCAAACCTATTAGTTTTGTGGTCTATGTTAAGGAAAAACCTTTTCTTCACCATGATGCTCCCACCACCGCTATCTAGCGACGTAGGATTTTCCACTTTTGTCTTCTTTTGGCTTTCAGAATAATAAATCCTTTTTATTTGTCAAGATTCCGATAAATAAGGTATTTGGCTTTGGTTTCACCCATTTTTGAAGTAGGAGAAATGTAACTGGCTGAAAATTGGGATCAGTTCTCATGTCTCTGGTATGTTTATAATCATGATTTCACATCTTTTTTTTTTCTCATAGAAATCAATTGTTTCTTTGGTAAAGTTTATGTAAAAGAATCCGTGGCTATTTTGTCACGACGACGGCAAAATAATTTCAGTGTGCAACCGGTTTTCTCTCCCCAGCCGCTACTGAGCGCACACTCATGGCTGGGCTCAAACGCTCGCACTCACAGATGCTCTGAGCGTTATTTGTGTACGGCGAGTCAAAAGAAAAGGTGGACAGGATGGGGAGAGAGAATGGATTTGTTTTTAAACACAACTTAGTCTGAATTACCTAAACAGAGAAGGAAATAACGTCCAGCTATTGAGCAGGAGAGTATGAAAAACTGCAGAAATCTGCATGCTCGTTTCACATAAATTTGTAATTTTAAAGGAATTGGCTTTAACCTATAATATGTTAACTTAGCTACATTTAAAAACTTCAGAGGATGTAAAATAAGATTAAAAGGAAACAGTATATGCATGTATGTTAGAGAATTATTTATATAAACAGGAGAACCAAAGGCAGGTTGTGCACGTATGCTTGTTTTGCTAAAGAGCAGAATAGCTTACATCTGTAAGAATTATTTTTGATTTTGCATCTTCTCCCCATTAGTTAAGAACAGATTTTTGGGGAACATTATGTACAGTCACGCCGTGTCTTGGTTGGTGTGCCGTTGTAGCATATAGTGCTTTTTCTATTTTAAACAGATAAAACTGATTTGGGATAAGGCTTTAAAGGATAATCTTGATTTAAACCTTTCCAAAACTAAATTCCTGAACTCTGCTGTGTTTCTCAATCTTTGATTCTCTTTATTCAGTATCGTTCTCTAACAGACCTTTAGACGCCATCAGAGAGCAACTGGATCTTTATGGAGATTGAACTACACAGTAGTCTGCTTTTCTATGACATGATGTCTGAAAGCAACTTATTGTTCTAGATAACAGTTGTGGCATTAACAAAAATATGAAACATGTCAAGACGGTGTGACCACATTGCAAAGGCACTGTAAAAGTACAATATTCTCCATAGATGTAATGTGCTTTTTTTCAGGTATAGCAGAGAAAACCTTGCCGATCTATCCAAGCATCACTTCACTCATGTCCTGAATGCGGCTCATAGTAAAAGTAGAGGACAGCAGAGGCATATATGAGGGAATGAGGATCACCTACATGGGAATAGAGGCACATGACTCCTGCAACTATGAAATGAGCTTTAACTTCCAGGCTGCAGCAGACTTTATCCTCAGCGGACTGAGAACTGGAGGTAAGACTGACAAAATAAAAAGACAGAAAACTCTCAAACCTTTACATTAGGATGAACTAAAGATCCCGTTTCTCTTTGATTGTCAGGCAAGGTTCTGGTGCATTGTCACGTGGGAGTCAGTCGCTCTGCCTCACTGGTGCTGGCTTACCTGATGCTGAAGCAGAAGCTCAGACTTGTGGAGGCTATTTGCGCTGTAAAAGACAACCGGGGTGTGATATCAAATCGAGGTTTCATCCGACAGCTCGTCAAACTGGACCAGCACCTTTTTGGCAAGCATCATTGAACCACGATCCGACAAATCAGCTGGAATCAGAGGATTTCAGCTGGTTCTGGACTGCAGAGAAGTGATCCTGGAAGCATATTTTTGTGGTTGATTTAAAAATAAATACAATTCTTAAACTGGGGCATTGTAATCGGTGGATTGATTGGAACGGCTCAAAAACAACACAAGAAAGCGATATGAGGCAAATTGTTGACAAAGGTTATTGTGAAAATAAAAAACCTACAGATCCCTGCAGATTCTTTATTTCCAGGAATCTTTTCAGGCTGGTTAAAAAGACAGCAAGTGTGTTAGAAAGGAAGTGCAGCTGGAGCACTCATTAACACACCTGGGTCAGGTTTTTTTAGTCTAAAGTTCCAACTTCTGCAGTCAAAGAGTTCAGCAGAAGTTTGTCTGATAGCTGGGCACTGACCTGTTTCCCTAAGGCTTCAGAGGTGGAAACTGTAGGTACTGGTTTTAAATACAAATAATATATGTGTGGATATAACTATATATATATATATATATATATATATATATATATATATATCCTGGAATAAATAATGGGAGGGGGAATTATTTAAAAATTGAAAATCCCAGTTCCTTAACTTATATTTTTTACCTAAATTTAATGGAAATTTACAAGTAATGTCTATTTCCTAAAATGAAAATAAGAACAATCCTCCTTACATTCTTCCTTAGACCACCATGTTGTTTGCACCTGTGGTTTTCTGGATGTTATCAGCAGTGATTTCCACTGGGAGATCCCAACAACTGGTGGTGCTAGCTGAGGAAGCCCAAGATATGCTTGCAGACAGCGGCGATGACAGAATCTCCCCCGTGATCTGGGGAAACAAGGAGTTTGCCTTTTGTCTCTACAGGAAGTTGGCAGACCATGCTTCTTCTGAAGACAAAAACGTCCTCTTCTCTCCACTTGGTGTATCTACTGCTTTGGCTGCTCTGTCTGTGGGAGCACGGGGGGAAACCCACCAGCAGCTTTTCAGTGGTCTAGGTTTCAACATCTCCCTGGTAGATAAGACGAATGTAAACAACGCCTTCCATGCATTTGTTGGAACTATGGTGCCCCGTGATATCAGCCAAGGCACGGCTGTATTTATAGACTACCTGTTCAAGCCTAAACCCGACTTCCTGCATGTCCTGAATCAGTGCTATTTCGCTGAGAGCTTCATTGTTGACTTTGCCAAATCTGTGGAGAGTGCCAACACCATCAACAGGTATGTGTCTGGTAAGACCAAGGGAAAGATAACCAAGCTGGTTGAAAGCCTGAATCCAAACACGGTCCTGTACCTCCTCACCTACATTTACTTCAAAGGTAAATGTCTCAAAGCGGCTCCAGATCCTTAGTTTTAGTTCTGTTATATAACCTGTATGTGACGGATTATTCAAATAGGAACCTGGGAAACTCCATTTGACTCAAACTTGACAAAGCCAGATGTGTTCAAAGTGGATGAAAACAATGAGGTTTAAAATGAAACATCCTTTTTCTTTTCTTTAGCTTCTTGTTAAAACCAACTAAAAGTGTCATTTTTCAGGTTCCAGTCCAGATGATGACAATGGACGCTTTTGTGGACATTTATTACGATGAAGCCATTAATACTTCTGTCCTCCACCTTCCCTTCATCAACTCTTACTCTATGCTGCTGCTGTTACCTGATCATATAGACTCACTGGAGAACAATATCAGCCCTGCTCTTGTCACCACATGGTTGGAATGTATGAAAGAGAGGTTTGGAGAATCTAAATTGCAGTGAAATTTGCTGAGTCTTTTCAGATCAGTGCTTAATACTTTTTTTTAATTTTTTTTAAAGGAGATACAAGATATATGTTCCCAAGTTCTCCATCAAAGCATCCAACAAGCTAAAGGATGTGCTGACTGAAGTGGGAATTGGTAACATATTTAGTAAGGAGGCAGATCTGAGTGGGATTGCAGAAGGACAGAAACTCGTGGTTTCTGAGGTAAGGAATGAGAGCAGAAGCTGGCATTCACTTTCTTGTTCTGTCAACTGTCTTTAACTCTGTTTTCGTGGGGGTTTAAGGTTGCGCACCAAGCAACACTGGACGTTGATGAGGCCGGAGCCATTGCTCCGCCTGTTACAGGTGTTGGGATCACTCCAGTGTCCTTGCTCCCAAGCCCTGAGCTGAAGTTCAACCGTCCTTTCATGGTGATGATCATCAAGTGCCAAACAAATATTTTCTTCATGGGAAAGATTGTCAACCCAAACATCTAGCTTTAATTTTACAGTGTTTTGATGATCGATAAAGAAGACACACTGACAAAAGCTGGAGCTTCAGTGGTCCATCTGTTGGCTATGAATAAAACCTTTCTTTTAGCTTTTACAGTAGTCCTGTCCAGAACACAATGTCTACAAACATGCGTATTGTATTTGTTAGTATGGGTATGTTGTGTATCTTTTTTGGCTGACGGTGGTACGTCACTTCCTGCTGTTGCTCCGCATGTCTGTTAGCGTCTACTAGCTCCGCACGCTCTCTTATTACTCCGATTTCTCTGTACTGAGACGTTTCTAAACTCACCTTCACGTTAATCACACATTTCTGTTACTTCACTGAAGTTTTTAGAAACCTTAATTGTTCTAAACGCACATTTGTTTGTGTCGTGAGCACTCGCTAGCTTAGTTAGCTTAGCTTCTAGCGGTACTATGGCTTCTCCCTCTGCTTCTCCCCTTTCCTGCTCTGTGTGTCAGATGTTTAGTTATTCCTCTGCCTCCTTTAGAGATAATGGTACCTGCATTAAATGTAGCATTTTTTTAGCTTTGGAGGTGAGGGTCTGTGAATTGGAAGCTCGGCTCCGTGCTATTGAAACACCCGCAGATAGCCGAGGCCCATTAGCTAGCGTGGAGCCAACAAGAACAGGTTGCCCTAGTGATCCTCCAGCAGTTCCCACGCAGCTGGGAAATCAGCCTGGCTGGGTGACTGTACGCAGAAAGCATAGTCCCAGAACCCAGCCTTTGGCTCACCACCAACC
>JAVLVB010000185.1:23009-50250 GCA_032876305.1 Orestias chungarensis
CTGCCGCTACTTCCGCCACTCGCTGCCGCTGTACTTCCGCCACTCATTGGCGCCTGTACTCCATCATTTACCACCGCAGCAGAGTCATCATTGGACCTTTCCCCTTCCCTTGTCACTTCCCCATACAATAAATATCATTTATCATATCTTCTGAGTGTCTCTGCATATGTGGGTCAAGAACCTAAAAGCCAGTATGACATTAATATTTTAATCCAGTGTGTTAGTAATGGTTTTGTACTCCATAGTGTGTAACAAACCATTACTATGCTAACGTTTGAGACTAGTAACTCTCCTCAGGTCATTAACCAGGTCTACCCCTGTGGCTTCAGACTGCCTGAGTATTCTCAGTTTAATTTTCAGATTTTTTTGTCCTTTTGTTTTTTGTTAAGAGTCTGTCTTTCATAGCTGAGGCGTACCTACAATAAAAATGACATTTTCTTTCTGGAAATTTTAAACTCTCCTTTTTTACAAATACTTTTTACAATCCCAGTGAAGTTATGCTGTTACATCAGAACATTCTGACTCTGACTGTGAATTCACATCTTCTGCCTGCTTTTTATCATTATTTATTTAAATAAGAAAAGCCCCTTTACCTAAAGTCACTGCAGGTGGTATATTGAGACATGTTCACAGGTAAAAATAGAACAAAGACCGAGAGCTGCTCCATTTCTGACCTATCAAATTAATGCTCATTTTCATAAGCTCAAACAAAGAGTCTTCAGAGGAACGTGCTCCACCTCAATAGTCAAAGACCAGACAGAGCTGCTCCATTTCTGACCTATCAAATTAATGCTCATTTTCATAAGCTCAAACAAAGAGTCTTCAGAGGAACGTGCTCCACCTCAATAGTCAGACAGGATCCCATTACAAGAATGTTCAAAGGCATTACTGATATTCTTTTCACTTTTCTCTACCTTTTTTTTTCTCGACTTTTTGTATGGCTGCCTGACAGAGTAAAACAAGGCAATAAACGCTTATAGTTCAATTCAATATAATCTTTCAGGTGGTGTTGCAGCTGTTAAGGCTGTTGCTTTGTAGCAAGATGGCCCTAGGCTCAAATCCCGACATAAGTTGTTTTTTGCATGCTCCCTTCTGCATGCTTGGGTTCTTTCCTGGAACTCCTGCCTTTTAACACAATTCAAAAACTGGCCTTTCTAAATACTTTGTTATGATATACTTGTGAGTTTGAGTGTACATAGTTGTTTTTCATGTGTGTCTTTGTGTTGAACGTCAACCTGTCAAGGGTTTTCAAACAGGGGTACAAATTCAATTTCTCTTTTTAACTAAAAATTGTTTGCTTAGACCAAAAACAAAGATGTGTTTTAAAAGTTATTTGCTGAAAAAACTTTTAAACATGTAGTTTTAAAGTTGTTTTTTTTGTAAATTATGTTCAGTGAACATTCAAAAAGAATCTTTGACTAGGCCACATCCTAACTCACATACCAGTAATTTATGTTTACATCTAATAAAAGAATGTAAAAAATAAAACAGCTCATTATCGGCCATTGACTAATATTGCTACTGTCAACAAGATTTATTGGATAGATAGAAATGACAGATTGCCACACATAAAAAATAACATATGTAGACAGAATGTAAGCAAGTTATAATCAAGGAAAGCAGAAAAGGAAGGAAAAACGCAAAGGGAATGGAGAGATAGGACAGGAATGTTACAAATTGAAAGAGAATCCAAGGCAGTAATGTAGGATACAGGTGAAAAGAGGAAAGGCACAGGATTGAAGCTTAAAAAACAGGCAGGCAGGCAGATATTAAGGTGTAACAGGTTAAAAAAGTTATTAAAAACTTGTTGATGCTGGAGCACAGTACGCTCTCCAACACACATCTATAGAAGGAGGTGAGGACTGAGCTCCCGAGTCCAGCAGAGGACGTGTTGTTGCTCCAGGTGAGGTTGTTACTCAGGTGCACTCCCAAGTACCTGTAGCTGTTGACCACTTCCACCACAGATCCTCCCATGTGCACGTGAGGTGGGCATGCTTGCCCTTCTGAAGTCCACAATCATCTCCTTGGTTTTCTTTACATTGATGCAGAGGTTGTTATCCCTGCACCAACCCTCCAGGTGTTCCACCTCCTGCCTGTAGCTGGACTCATCACGGTTTGTGATGCATCCAACCACTGCTGTGTCGTCCGCAAACTTCACAATATCACAGCCTGGATGGATAGGCGAGCAGTCATATGTTAGCAGTGTGAACAGGAGGGGGCTCAACACACACCCCTGAGGGGAGCCAGTGCTGCGGGTAATGGTGGGGGAGGAGATGTTGTGAATTCTCACAGACTGCGGCCTGTTGGTCAGGAAGTCCAGGACCCAATTGCAGATGGAAGAGCTCAGACCAAGTGAGGACAGTTTGTTTATCAGGGCCTGAGGAATCATGGTGTTGAACGCGGAGGTGAAGTCCACAAATAGCAAACGGACGTAGGAATCCTTCTGCTCCAGGTAGGTGAGGCTAGTGTGGACCACGGAGGAAATGGCGTCCTCTGTGGATCGATTTTTCCTGTATGCGTACTGGTGTGGATCAACAGTGACGCTGATGTTGGCTTTGATGTGGGTCTGAACCAGTCTTTCAAGGCACTTTGTGACTATCGGTGTGAGGGCTACTGGCTGATAGTCATTCAGACCTGTGACTGCGGAGCTCTTGGGGACCGGGATGATGGTGGCGGTCTTCACGCAGGTGGGGACAGCTGCCTGGATGAGGGAGGCATTGAAGATGTCCGCCAGCACGTCTGAGAGCTGATCGGCGCACTCTCTCAGCACCCGTCCGGGGAAGTTGTCTGGGCCAGCAGCTTTTCGGGGGTTGATCCTCCTCAGCGTCCTCTTTTCTTCTGCTGGAGTCACACTGAGGGGCTCTTCTCCGGGTGAAGTTGTGATTCTGGTCCTGGGGAGGGTGTCAGGGTTCTCAAACCGGGCGTAGAATTGGTTGAGAGCCTCAGGCAGGGAGGGGTCTTTGGGGCATTGTGCAGCTTTAGATTTAAGGGTGGGTAATCAGTGTGAAGGGGGTATACAGGAATGCTGGTTTATTGGGTCTCCTCTCTGAAACGTCTGTAAACTGATTGAGGATATTCACCTTTAGTATTTGATGAGGTACTTTCTTGCTCTTTGGAGACAACCACCCTATTCTATTTACTGCTACAACCTCTAAGTCTGGGGCTGGAAATGATGACACACATAATAATAGCTGCTTGAAAATTACAATTACCGTAACGTCTTCCATTTGTACCTGTCTGTTTTGGTTTTCTGATGGCACTATAAACTGTGGTTGGAGGTGACAGATGACAATGTCCAGGGTTTTTATATAACTGTCATGTGTGTGTGTATACATAAATGGAATTTTGATTTCAAATGTGTGTGTGGGGGGGGGGAGTATCATCTCAGCCGGTAGGTCAGTTTGAACGGCTTCTGGTGCGAAAACAACTTATTTCACTTTCCCCCACAAGTTTACTTACCTAACCTAACATGAGAGTATGGCCAGTGTTTCATAAAAAAATACCTATTATAAAAAGGAAAATATGTTACTGTATATGTTTTGATTGAAAACCTAGGAAGAATTCTAGAAGACATAATTATTATAATTTTTGCTTTCACGCAAACTTAGTTGATTGTGCTTGTTGTCTGAGAAATGTTATTTATAATTCACTGATTAAAATGTTCATTTAATTGAAACCTTTTCCCATAGAAATCAGATTACATGGTAAAAACAAATGACAAAACAATTTATTGTAAAATATTTGAAAAATACAAAAAAAAAAGAAAGTAAAATGCAAAACAAGGTTTAAAATGAAGCAACACTTTCACTATTTACTACGACTTGTATACTATTTTTATACTATAACTATTTACATATATATACGCGCGCGCACACACACACACACACACACACACACACACACACACACACACACACACACACTCATTAGAAGCTAACCCTGAGGCGCAGTGGCCGCGTCGAAGACGTCCACGCTGACGCAGCTGCTGGTAGAAGCCCACATGGGCGTTACAGGCCCAAAAAAAATATGAAAATTATTTAAGTTTACAATGTAAGTTGTGTGGGAAATTTTAAAACACTGAATCAGACGGACCCATCTAAACCCGCCAGGCTTGTAATGAGCAGCTAAAACACAACCAGCAAGTTAAGTTAGCAAGTTGAAGTGCTTAATTAACGAAAACTGGAAATATAACGTATTACTGTGATACGGAACAGTTAGCTAAGAATTCACAACAGTCAAAAAAAAGTTGTACTTTTATCAACTTACCGTAGAAAACACTTCCGAAAACAAAGAGAATGCACTACGTCCAATACTGGAACTGCTGGTGTTTGGAGCTATTAGCAGCTCCATGCTTCTTTCTATGGAAGTCAATGGGAGTCTCCGAACTCTCTCTCTATGGCGCTGATTGGTTAGCTTCTAATGAGTGACGGTGGAGACAGCCAATCACACAAGAGATCCAAAACACAGAAAGCCAATCAAGTGCTGGTGGGAGGTCTAAACTCAGAGAAGCGGGCTTCTGCTTGAGTGGTTGTTTGGTCCGCTTGGTCCTAGTGCTGACAATTTCGGTTTAGTGTAGCGGAACATTGTTTTTGGACAGTAAAAAGTGCAGGGGACCAAATCGGACATTTGAAAAAGTGTCCTGTGCCCCACCCCCAAAAAATGTTTTACGTCCGTGTGTGTATATATCAGATTGGACGAAACTCAAGCTGAAAATTTAAATGATAAAAAGTTTCTATATTATGAACTGTCAAAAGTAGTTTAGGGCACAATAGAATGATGTCTAATGAGGTTTTTTACTGTACAAATTTGCTAAATTTGTTCTTACACTGTACAAATCTTTAAACAGTTATTTACTTAGAGGATACTTAAAAAATGTAATTGGTGTGGTTTGGATTATTATAATCATAGCTATGTAATTTTATGACAAACACAGTTCAGGAGGTCATTCATAAGAATTTAAGATATTCCTTCTATAAACACGTGTCGATTATTCAAATAGAGCTTAATGTAAGATTTGGAAGGCTATCAGGTTGGGGAGTGGCAAGCCATGGTTGAGGTAGTGGATAATATTTATTTTAGCATTTAATAGTACAAGCCTACTGACAGAAAGATTAATGTCGCAATTCAGACGACAATCCAGCTGGCTGTAATCCCTTAATACATTAATACATTAATACATTAAATATAAACGACTCGCTAAAGATGTAACCAACCGTCTTGACCCTACTTTTCTCTTAGTACTAAACATGTTCTTGCTGTTAATATTTTCGCTATCCTTTCACAGTGGTATGGTTATTATATCTTTACTGAAGTCTTTACTGATTGTTTTAGACAGTTGAAAAACAATAGCTGTGGGAAGAACCATCCGTTTTCATTCATAGGGGAAGTTAGTAGATAGTAAGTTATTTGATACACATAGCTGCACACTTTGTGGAATAAAATAAATTTACAAAATTTACTGAGCCGCAACGCACTACGGGAAATATAATAATACAACCACAATATAAGAATTCAAGATTTTCTTGCTGAAAACTCATCATACCAAGGCACAAAAAGCTAAAACAGTTTTTTAAGAGATATGGAATTAGTTTCATGAATAACCTGATAGACACAGGCTTTAAAAAATAATAATATGCTGCGCTCTAAAGCTGTTTAAAAGTATTTGAAAGAAATATTTCAAACAGTCGAACAGATGTAACAAAATTGTACATCTCTAACATTTTAACAGCATTAAAGACTAAATACCAAAGGAGGTAAGAGACATTTACCACTGATATGGGGTTGAGAACAATTCAGACTAGAAATGTCCAACATAATAATAGCTGTGACCATAACACCTGGGAGTCTGCATTAGCAGACTTAGGACTGGATAAGCACAGAGTAGTCTACATCACTTCGGACAAGTGTTCTGACCATGTTGCTGTAATATTCAATCTTGGCTGCTAGTGCTTCAATTGCTTTGGCCCCAACTTCTTTATTGGATTGGACTTGACAGCACACGTCTCTGGAAGAATGAACCTTGAACTAATTAGTTTACTAATATGTTTGATCCATTCATTTACATTTTTCATTTACCAACATTTTTAATCTTTTACAAGGATAGAGTTTATATGGATTAATAAGATTTTACTACTAAATCCACCAACAGCGATGATGTGAAGCCTCAAGTCTAAACTCCGAAGGCTGACAAAAACTCTGTTTGGGTAAGATTTCTGACGGAACTTGGGGCAGGAGCACAAACTGGTTCTGACATAAAGCATGATACAAATATTTAGCGAATAAAACTGTTCATGTACCTTTTCGTAGAAAAAGAAAGCGACTACCAAACAAGTTTAGGTGTTTTTTCCACTAAATAAAACAAAAACATCAAATCTATAGGAAGATCTGATTATTTAGATGGAACGCTGGAGTATGTTTGTTTAGCTATGACTTAGTGGTTAATTGACAATTACTAGTTCATTATTCTTGATGAACTGAGTGAAATGTAACCATTAACTCTACAATTGAAGCATGAATGTTATTATTCCGAAATATGTACATGTTTTTTTTACATTTTAATCATTTCATTAAATGTAGCCTGGACTAATATTTTTTTTTTTTATCACTCAGAATTTACCATGGCCGCTGTGGCTGTGATGTAGTAGCTTGCAACCATCCCTGTGTGAATGTAGTGTAAATTGCTTTAGGATTGTCTGGACTTCATGAAGCACTACCATACAACCATTTGATATAACAATTACACACTGATACAAGAAATGCTTTGACATGACATGATTATTTGAATGAAAAAGTTATTCTATTGAAAAATCTCAAAAAGTAATTGAATTCCAAACGCAAAATCTGTTTATAGTCTAGAATGACTCGTTTTAAATGAGTTTCAAATACCAGGTGGTGCAAATTATTCTTTAAAAAAAAAACATTTGAAAGGCAGTTTAAGTCTGGATTTTAGATCAAATCCATTATTTGAAAACGTAAACAAATGGATCTCAACCACATCACAAGTAACTCCTGAAGCCATTTTTCACAGGCATCACCCTAGTTACTGTTTCCTTTTCCATCATATAACACTAAAAAAAACACAGCACCAGGCTCGGTTTTTGTGTTTTTCACAGTAAGAAAAGGTTGCCACCGTTTCTGTGTGTCAAAATATCAATTCTTTGGAGCCCCTCTTCCTCCTACAGCTGTAAGCTGAACCTAGTGATGCATTTAGCTGCCTGTCAGACAACTGTGGTCCCTGTGTTGCTCTCTTCAAAGAATATGTCTTTGGAGTTCTTGTCTTGCCAATATCATATTGGTGTTTGTAACAAAGAAGCACAGATGGAGCTGTCACAACTTTAGAGGATTTGAGCTTGGAGCTCCCTGCTTTCTCTCTCAAAATAACACTAAATAACACTAAAAGCCTCCGTTTTTTTTCCGGACTTGAGGAGAATATTATGACTACCGAAAGAAGGCAGGCAGATGGTCTAAGCAAATATTTTTAGCTTAATTGAATTATTTGGTATTTTTGCGAGTGCATATATAAAAACAACATGAACAAACTGCTAGTATCACATGGAATTTATGTAAAGCCAGATTTGATGTAAAATAAGGATCATTTAAACTTTATGAACTATTACATAGCGAGAGTGGCACTGGACCAAAGCCCTTGAGTATTCGGTGACATTTTAACAGTTTCTGTTTAGCAGAGTTGTTAAGAATTTATCAAATGTTTATGTAGATACCATTTTATATCAAATACACCTTATTGGTAAAGACAACCTTAGCTGAGGAAAAGACAGCAATGTATGATACAGACAACATATTCAATAAATGCTCACATTTAAATAAAAGCTTCTGTGAAAAACAAAGTGGTGTAGCTCCAAACTCAAGTACATCCAACAACACAGTCCAGTCATGTAGACATAAAACCACAAATTATCATCTGAAGTTCACTTGTTAAAACCTTTAAAGTTTTGGGATGTTGCTCAAATAAAATTAATCAGTTTTTTACTTATGCTGCTCCAATAAAAAAGCTAGAAAAATAGAAAAATAACACCCCGATTTCTGAAGTTACTCTTCTGTGAATTGTACATTAGCCAGTTGCTGTTTAGTGTTAGAAATTACATTATTCAGGGCAGCAATCAAAGTTTTGATTTTATCTACATTTAGCTGTTGCATCACAATAATAACCACATGCTAACTAATTAACTGCTGTATTAAATGGCTTTGAATAAATTAGGGCAAAAAGAAAAACAAAAAACATATCCCATGTTTGACAACCTCTTGCTGATATCTTACCTCCAACCTTGCAAGGAAACCAAACTATCCATTTGAAATCCTTAAAATCAACGGACTTCCTTTTAGATTCATTCAAAGCTTTAACACTCGTTTAGTTACCCAAACCTCATTAATTATGTAGTAATTAATGCTTCTACATTCTAAATGATAAAAGATGAAAGCAGTTTTTTTTTTTTTTAAAGTGTTCACCAAAACCTTAAAAAAAGTATCCATGTCCAGGTAAGCAGAAAACCATCTAAATCAAATGTATTACATGATGAAGTGGATGGTATAAATGTCCTTATGTTGTTCAGCCTGTTGACCAGCATATACCAGGAACCTCTCAGGAGGCACGGAATCAGAATTATAAAGTTTATTGAACAGAGAATGTGGATAGTGAACTGGAGACTGCAACTTCTGGAACGACAAGGGAAACTGCGGGATTAACGAGGGAGACCGGGAGCGCTGAGCAGAGAGCAGAGGTGGTGAGAATGAGCAAAGGTGTGAGATAATGAGGGGGACAATCTTACTTGAAACGGATATGTAAGCTGCCAGGGAGAGGTACTGGGTTGAGGGTTGCTTGGGAGGATCCAGATGGTTGGTTATCCAGGAGGTGACTAATTGGTTCTTGATTGCAGGAGCTGGAGTAGACAGACCGACCTGATGGGGCGAGGAGTGAGGACCAGACTGGAGCTGATGACCAGAGGAAGCGATGAGTTTTGCACAAGGGTGGATTGGAAGTTGGCCTGGGTTGAGCACACACAAGGAGATGTTACAAGGAGGTTTGATCTTGTTGAATAGACAGGACAAAAACGAAGACTTAGGTCGACGGTGCAACAAAGAATTCACAAGGGATCAACGAGGAAATTCACTAGGAAGAAACATAAGTACTTGCCGCTGAATTGGGACGTTACCGCTAAGTAACTGACAATCAGGCAGAGTGTGTTTGGTGCACCACTCCTCTTATGCAGATCCAGGCAATCAGCAGATGAATAGCAGGAAGCACAGGTGCGCTGAGTCACTCCAGCCACGCAGGAACTTGGGTGACCCCTAGTGGACAACATAGGAAAAACACTCAACCCTGACAATAAAAACATGGCTATTTTAAAACATAAGTAGCTACTTATGCTTCTAAAGATTTAAATATTACAGTTGACCAATTTTGTAAATATGAAGCAGTCTTTGCAGGTTTTTTGGCAATACGTTAAATTATAAATTGTAAAAAAAAATTATTAAAAGATTGAAGCATAAGTATCAAATGTTCATGTAGTAATTTAGGTCTATGGACTAACTGTATAATTTTGGATCCTGAAGTCTTGAGACTTGGATTTGCCCTTCAAAAACTTCATTATTGGCCATATCCCAGTATGACTAACTTCTAAATGATTCAACGCTCTTTCAGAAAAAGTATACTGGACCCTTATCATTTACTTCAAGATCCATTGTTTCATCCACCTTCTTAATGACTTCCTGATAGTGGCCCCCCATCCTCCATGTTGTGGGCTTGGTGCTTCAACAAAAGCTTTCTCAGAGCTGGGTGTCTCTTTATGAAGATAAAACTATTGGCCAATAACACCTTAATTGAGATTTTGTGCATCACACTTAACTTTGCCTCTTTTCAAGCATCCTTACCTCCAGAAATGATTTGTTGAAGCCCTCTACTAATTTAAACATCCTACTTGCAGACAGATTTTATAAACAACAGTTGTTCGTCTTTCCTCAGGGAAAATATTTCATTTTATATATGTTGTTGCAAGAAGCAAGCTACCCTTCTCTTCATGGTTCAGGCAATCTTGACGACTGATGCAAGATGGGAAAGCATCTCATGCATCACTTTCTGTACTCTAAAAATTGTCTATCTTGCTTCTACAATGATATGTTTACTCATCCTGATAATATTCCACTCTATTCTGACATACTGTAGCTTATTCATAAGGTTTCCGTGGTTACTACAAAGACAAGTGGTTTGCATCCAAGTAGCCCTTACAGTTCAGGTTTCCAGTCAATCAGCTCTTCATTAACTTCACCCCATCGTAATGGCAATCATTGGTCCAATAAATAAATCCTCCTCCAGTCAGTCAACACATCAGTTGTAGAAATCATTAATGAAGGCCAGTGTAGCTCCCCAGTGGTTATGCAGTTCATTCAAAGACTTAGGTTAGTTTCATCCTTCAAATAGACCATGTTCCAGCAATTCAGAACAGTTTTGCTTAGGTTGTCTAAATTATCTTTCCAAAAATTCTGATTCTGGATTTCAGATTCATCCGACTCCAGTTCTTAAAATTTTCAATCATCTTCAAGTAACTCAACCGTTATCTGACCTTTTACAACTCTTCTCAGAAGCAATCCTTAACAGCCTAGCTTATTGCTCGCTATATCGTCAAGCTGAACCAGTTCTAAATATTTTTATGCAGTCTGTCAAATGTCTTTGTCTCTCTTTAAACAATGTCCATCTGTCTATTATTTACTCTCAGTTAGTCCTAAATATTTTCTTCCTTCACCATACAGAAATACGTGTCTGGCATCTATTTTTTCTTCGAGTTGGTAGCAGCTGTTCATCTATTTCTCATTGCCATGTAACCATCTTTTTCACAGGGTTTACAAAGTAACAATCACAACCCAGCACTCATTGGTTGCCACTAATATCAAAGCTCCAGCTGTTTTTTACGGTGCTTGGGCACAATATTTCTACTAATCCGTCCATATTTACAGTGTTTCATTCACTAAGATTACAGAGTTACTCATGATAGATTATCAAAAAATTACTTGTTAGATGATTAAAAAACTATATAATAATTGTAAGTCGTCTTGTAGCACACCCCTTTACTTGCGCGTTACCTGGCATCCAGATAGTCCGTGTGGACTGAGTGTTGGACCTATTATGACCATAAAACCCTCAGCATGAAGCCTGATACATTTCGAAAAAATGATTTCTTGAAACCGTCATTTTTAAAGACTGTGAATGGATGAACACACATAAACAGGCAGAACAAAGGCTCATAATTGGCATACACAAGCATTTGAAGTTTCCACTCTTTGAAATACTCTATGGTAACACCAGTCTGCCCTCTCTGATTAAAGGGCCCCGAATGACAGTGGAGATGATTTGGGCTTTAGGTGGCCAAGCTGCAATCTACATCCTGGCAGAGCAAATGAATGGATGTGAAATCTGTAGAGTGCCTACAATATCTGCTCATTACACTTATTGTGTGGTTTTCTTGAAAAAAGGAAAATGACTAAATTCACACTACTGCAAGGGAGGGTTGTGGTCACACTAGTGATGGTAATCTTTGAAAACCAATCTCTGGTTTTCATTCTTTGATTAATCAGCAGATTATTAATGTGCTTCCATTTAAAATAGATATATATTTTTTGATTCATGAGACAAGGTTTATGTTTCTTTTGTAGATAACGACATCTAAGAAACTGTTTTGATTTTCTTGCATTAACATGGATTCTTTTGTTTCTAATTTGAAAAAATGGTAACAACCACCAGTATGGTAATATGATTGTATTACACCAGATTTTTATGATAAACTATTAAAGTATCTCACCTTCACAAGTGGCGTACGGAATGTTGTTTAGAAGCTTTTGTCTTTCTCAGTCCATGTGCTGTCCTGTGTTAGAAAATGTGTTATTTATTAAGCCACTCCACACTGACCTATGAGTCATTCATCAATTTAATTTCTAAATTACCCAAAGTGTTAAAAATATTTTTAAGTTACTTTTTTCTCACATATTTGTTTTGTCTCTTTTGAATGTGTAGAAGGATAGCAGACATAAATTACTTTAACCATTTGCACTATTTACAAGGAGACTAATAAAATGTCTTAACTTGCAGTCCAGATCATCTCTTTACTCAGTGCATCTCCAACACACATCATCTCACCACATCGCTTCTCTGCACCTGACCCTGCGTTCTTTTTTTTTTATCCTCCTGCACTTTTTTGTTCTAATAGATTCAACCTCGACCCTGTTCCTTTCTGCATTGAAAGCAGTCTCCCTCCTATAAATTCAGCGCAAACCTTTTGCTGCAGCCATTTGCATCACGTGATCCTGGTACCAGCGCACTTAGACATTTATTGCTGATCAAGATGCAAACTGCTGCGGTCTCTTGGGAAACATTTTAACCAATTTCAATATTAGATCAAACTTGAATGTGTTGTTTGAACTACAAAAAACTGAAGAAGTTGTAAGATCTAATTGGTCCTGTACATTAATTGCTGTAAAATATATTTTAGACATATAATAGACAATCTCATCACCCATCTGTCTATCTTTATGTATCAATACTAGTTATATATGAAGGTTTTTTTTGGGGGAACGTGGGTTAAATAGCTACATTAACCTTTTTTCTAGGAGGAAATCCAAACAGGCCTAAATAACTAATAAATCGGATTAACAGCGGTTAAAGAACTATAATCCAGTTTGTAGCCATAGAATCAAATCTAAATTATTCTGCTACCTTCATCAGATCGTAAGTTATTACAGGACCAGTTTTCCACTGAGTGTGAAGTGGCTAGCAAGAAATTCTGCATTTTCCAATTTCGAGACCACAATCTTTTGCCAGAGATAAGTGAATTCATGCTTTGGATCGTGAATTAGGTTCTGCCATAGAGAAGTAGATGTTCAATTAACTGTTGTGGTAAAGAAAGAACAGGCAAAGCTGTCAATGCATTTGGTGATTTCTACCCACATCTATGGCCATGGGCTTCCACAAACATTGAGATCAAAGGCTTTAGTGGCTAATTTGAGTTTTCACTCCAGGGTGTCTGGGTTCCTTCTTAGATAGGGCTTGGAGTAGAGTTGCTGATCCTCTGCATTGAGAGTTTCCAATAGAGGTGTGTCTAGCATCTTGTTAGGATGCTTCCCTGGATGCCCCTTTGGTGAGGTGTTCTGCACAGGTCGCACCGAGAGGAAACTTCGATTCTGGGCTGGCCTCAAAACATGAAGGAATTACTGCAGAGGGGTGGGCCCTAGTGGGTGGAGATAGGAAAGTCTGGGCGTCCCTGTTTAAGCTGCTACCTCTATCAGAAGATCCAAAATACTAGTAAGAAGGGTGTTTAACAAGAAGAGTAATGGCAAGTTTTTGCAACCACCTGAATGTTCACACTAACAGTGTGCTGTTTTTCCAGCACTGAACCAGTTTTCATGGAATTTTGGAAGCTATTTTATGTTTTGAATGTCTTTCTTGAAGATATTCAACAGCGCACACACCTAAGGGAGTAAGGTTTTGTTCTTGAAATGATATAGAATTAGATTTCCTGACTTCCTGTTGAGGAAATGTAATACCCACAGTGCTTTCTTTGAGCTGAGGTGAAATTAAATCAGCTATCTGAAACAAATATCACATCACTGTGGGAGCAAATAACATCAAACACTGATAGGATCTGCAGCTGTGGAATAAAATGATTCTGATATTATTTGCAAAGTTTCTGATGATAGGCTCACTCCCAGATATTTAAAAACATGACAAATGCTGTGTGTTCTGTTGTTGTTTTTTTATATCTGTGACTCAACTGAAAAGCCTCACTTGACATAATTGCTTTAGGATAAGTCCTGCCTTTACATTTAGCATCTGCGGGTGGTGGCAGTGGATTTCTTTCAGTCATGTTTAATGGAACAAACTTTTGTTATTGACATTCTTAATATTACAGCGTTGACTCATAACATATGAATTTTACAGTTTTCTATTTCCTCTGTTGTTGTTGTTGTTGGGTTTTTTTTTTTTTTACAATAATGTGTTTGAGAGATCTTTCCTTTGTGTGTTTGACTGCAGCTGCCATCCGGGCAAACTACCCAGAATGAGTTGCATTTATCATGATGCCTTAAACAGCTGTGTTTTCTCTTGAAAGGGCAAGACAATACGTTTACACTGTCAGAAGGTTCACTTAGATACATAACAATGTGAAGATTTGTAAAGATAGCTCTGGGTTCCATCTTCCTCTCATGGATAGGTTTAATTCCATTATTCCTCATCAGGTCTTGTTCTTCAGTTATATCTCTCCTGGATTGTCCTAAACCTTGTCTAAAAAATTTTTTGTTTTATTAATCAATTAGGCCTGAATTCTACCAGCTTCCCAGTAGTTTTCCCTGCACTTGGGTCCTACTGAAGTTTTACAAGAAGTATACTTTTAACATCAAAATGAAAAATGATTTCTACAAAATAATAACATGTAAAAAAATAAAAACATAAATGATTGTATAAATATTAATTTAACAGACCTTTTTTGAACAACCTAGGTAGTTTTGTTGGAATATGGAATAACAAATTAAGTAAGTGCTTATTGTCCTAGCCCTGAATTATTTACTGCATATCTGGTTTTCTTTCTGTCTTTCCTCCTGTCTGGCTACTATTGAAAAAAGACCATTAGTGCAATAAAAAAAACATTTAAGTATTTGTCTTCTAAATAAGAAAACAACAAAGGAGTTTATAAGTAAGGAATGTGTCAACAAGAGGAAACCTTCAAGGAAGGAGAAAGCAAAGGAAAAACTCATGAGAACTTAGACGGAGTCTTGACATTACCATGTTGGTTAACACTCAGGCAATAGGTGACTGGAAAGGATTTCCTATTATTTAAGAAATAACAAGCTTTATGAATTGATAAAGTCCTTGCATCGAGTTATTGACTGGCTGCATTCACTCCTCTGGAATAAGCAGACCGAAAAAAATGTCTTGTGTTGTTGTTGACTTAACAGCAATCCCTCATACTGAGCATGTATGTAGCCACATTGGAGAGGAAAAACTCCCCTTTAAAGGGAAGAAACCTCCAGCAGAACCAGGCTCAGTACAAGCAGCCATCTACCATGACTGACTGGAGGTTTGAAGAGATAGAAAACAAAAATAGAAGCAGAGGATACTGAAGAAAAGAGAGTTTAGAGCAGCAGTTGTAGAGCGTCACTGGAAGCATCTCAGTTGATTTTCTCCTCCAAGAAGCTGTCTCAGCTAACAGAACGCCAGCCCAGGTGTGGTTACTATGGAGAGAAGAACACTAAGAGAAAACAAAAGGTTAACAAGGTTGAAATAACGGTAACTAAGTAGATTGGACAAAAAACTAGGTTAGTCACTTTGAAACATCTAATATCATGAAGTTCTTAATCACCACTTTATAAGTAACATAACTGAATACTTGAAAGCCGGTTTGGTAAATGGATTGTTTAAATTGGGTTCATTTTTATTAATCCTCGAATAAAAACAACAATAGACATGAAGCAGAAAAAAACAATCCTGAGAATAATGTCAATAGCTTTTGGTTCTGATTTAGTAGTGTTGCCCTGCTTGCCCAATAAAATGTAGATGTTGAAATTGAATAGTTTCAGATTAAGACATGTTTCTTTGGCTCTGATGACAGTGATGATAGCTTAATCATTTTAAGGTTTGAAAAGACAGGAGCATAGCTTAGTGATTTTATCAAAATTGATGAGTACAAAAACTGTTTATGAATTGTTGTTTAAAGATTATTCTCATTCATAATCAAGTCTACTATGTGTACTGTAATGCATCATAAGGTTTACACTTGTGGCCATGAAAAACAGTATTAGCGGCTTTACTAGCACATATTGAACTATTTGAAGGTCAAATAAACCTGATCAATTAAGTATTTCATATAATTAAGATAAATAAATACAATTGATATAAAAAAAAATCTATACCATTTTTCCTCACTTTTGTAAGTTTGCTTTTAGAAAATAATTTAAAAAAAAGATTAATTTCCTGATTTTTTTCCACCTGTTATTATTTGAAGGTAACATAATCTGTTTATTAAACTGCTTATTTAGCTGTACAAAGCTGCTTTTACAGATTATGTATCAACAAATCACTTTTTCAAAATAAAGGGATTAACCATATTTCCGGAAAAATTGGAACAAAAAAATCACAGTATATCGTTGTTTAATAATCATGTACTATTTATTGTTTAAAATAATTCCAAAATCCATCTTAAAATACAAAGAAAAGTTTGTCATGGAATTATGTTGCATTGAACTGAAGGCTGAAATAGCCTTTATTTAGGATTAAAGCAAGAGAAAAATAACTCTCCGTTTTGGTCAATATTGGCGGCCCACTGTGGACAAAAGTGGTAGTGTATTGCCTGAAGAAGACTGCATTTCCCATGAGGACCAGTGCATAGTGTCATAAAAAAAATGTAAGTACATTTCGTTTTCAGTGGCTGTGTGAAGGATGAATAGCGATGAGGTGATGAATCTAATTGTGGCAAAACAATGTCATACAATGATGTTAAAAATAAGAAACGGGGGAATGGACAAAGGCCCTAAAAGCAGTCAGCACATTTATAGAAGTTTTGTGTGGCAGGGTTCCTGCCACCCTCCTCAAAGTTGCATATTGCTGGTGAAACTGACATGGACCCCCTCGGGTCATAACAGAGGTGTCATTCAAAAATCTCTAATTGTGCATTCCCAATGAAAGCGTTGTGAGCATCTGGATGCCATTCATTTTCAATGTAAATGAGCGATGAGGAGCGGCCACCAATCAGAGCAACACATTTTGGGGCAGCTCGCCGGGAGCAACGCGATCAAAGTTGAGAAAGGTCAACTTTATGCAAATGAGCAGCCGCGCGCCCAAAGCAGCAGCCAATTGTGGGCCGATCTAGATTTCAAATAGAGAAAAGAGCTGAAAGGGACAATGGAGGAAAAGAGTAATGATGCTTGGAGGAAGGTTTCGGATCTCGTTGGCGTGTCTGGAGAGTTGCACGTTTCTATGGCAACATGTAAATAAATGACAACTATAGGTTTTTATTTCAATAGATTGGTTTATATGCTGCTGGAGGCCCACACTTTGATCCCTTCACTTTGGACGCTTCGCGTTTTTCCTGACAGGCGTCGGGAAGCGACGCGATCTGAGCAATCAGAGGTTATGAAAATATTCTGTCAAGGTTGAAGAGTTACTTAGTGTTGCTTTTAAAATCTTCAGTGCATTGGATTCTGCCATAATTAACAAACTATTTAAAAGGTTTTTTTTCTAAAATTAAAGGCTTCATAAAATATATAGTTAGAATGTAATTAGAATTTAATTTACCCAGGACATAAACTAATATGAAGAGATGTACACAAGCAGAGCTTAGAAGAAGCACTTGTGGAGACATTAAAGTAAATACCAGAGCACAATGACTCCCATGACTGCACTTAGTCTTTCTGTGTAATGGTGTTTTCCTTTGGCTTTATTTATTACCGGGAGAATGTGTCTCTATTACCACTTCTTAATTTACATTGATTTCCAACATTGTTCCAACATCAGGTTATAGCTTTTGTTTGTCTTTCCAATCACTTTTTTTGTATCTTTTTGAAACAACGCAATCCACCAACAACTCATCTGATGATTGTTTGAATCATTTCAAGCTGTAAGGATAGCATTTCCCTTGCATTCATCTAGAAAACTAAGAGGCAGCACTAACAAGGATGGGTTTGCACTGAAGGATTCTGTGAATGCAATCAGTAAGCTTTTAAAAGCCCTTTGTATCCAGCTTCAGGCGCAACAGTCAATACCCATCAGCTTCTTCTAATTGTCCACATCTTAGGGAAATACTAAACCTGCAATCTGGGAACTTTAATTTGTTTGCTTCTTTTTAAGATGGGCTGACAGCAACTTAAAAGATATTTTAAAATTACATTTGTAGCAAGTTTTACACATTGTTCAGAGTAAAAAAAGATGTATAAAAACAAATTATATCCCACTACTTTGGTTAATTTTTTTAATTCCATCATAGTTGATCACATTTTACAAAAACATATCATGAAAAGAACACGTAATCAGTCATTTTCCTACAGCTAATGTCAGCCGTTGTTCAGTTATTATTAAAAAAGGTCCTGCGGTCTTTCTTCAGGGCAGACTCCAGCTTTCTATCTTAGCCTAAAATAATGCCTGCTAGGTAATTATTTTCTCTAGGTCCTTAGGTGTGCTGCCTGTTATTCCCTTCTAAAAACAGAAAATAATTAGGTCTGCAACATAAAGTAATTCCTGCTATTTCTTCAACCTTTTTAAGAGGAAGTCTCCTGACCACACCAAAGACAATTGGGTCAACTTCCCCTAATGGCATCAATTGGTAGTAAAACATTAGTAATGTCATACTTATTTCTGGCAAACCTGCAGCCTATTATATACAGTGGATCCGTTAATTTGTGGAGAGCGTGGGCCACAGCATCCCATGAATACCTAAAATCAATCAATACTTGAGACCTTCATTAAAACACCTATTTGCCAGGTATGGTCATGTTTTTGGCTGAGTATGTTTGTTGTTGTCCTGCCTCTCATCACCAAAGGGCATACCTGGAGGCTGCTCAGCCTGGTGCTTGCCGAGCTGACAGCTCCTGCCGCAGCAGGTGCTGATAATCGCCTGATTGCCGCTGTGGAGGATAAGACGAGCGGCTCTGCAGTCAATAAGCCCCTGAGCATTATCAACACATGGTATCACCAAGGCCTCCTGTGTTTCCTAGTATTAAAACTGATATCTTGTTTCTCAGTGCTTTTCTCCTGTGAAGTCGCTAGTAATTATTTCTCGTGTTTGGCTAACCAGGTTTCCTCCTGTAACCGATTCCTTCGTGTAAACTCAAGACCAAGTTTCAACCTGCAATAACTCACCTCTCTCCTAGTCAGATTCTGGGCTGCATCCGGTTTCTTGGACTTCCACTGGACCTCCACTGGACCGCTGCCTCTCAACCACTAATCCTGTCCAACCCAGCATCAACACCGCACCCTCCTCCGTCACCATGCCCTTTGGACAAACTCACTATCTACACGATAACAGACCCACAGATAAAACATCCCCAGATCCTCTCTCTCCTCCCTGGCAGTAAAACTCCATCACAGAAAGTCAGACTATATCTCACTATTTATAGACTATATCTCTTCCTGAAACATCCATCTCACCAGTTCTCTCTCTCAGTGAATCTGGTTCCCTTCGTTGTGGCTGTTTCTAGTCCAGATTTTTTGTGATCCAGAAATTGCTATTGTGACTTGTTTGTGGTAGGAGATCAGGAGATGGAAGATTCGGGGAGACACTTGGGTTGTGCACACATCAGAGAAGTTAATAAGGACGAGGAGAAATCAAGAAGGAAACGTCAATAATACAAGCAGAATGCAGGGTGGCCTGAGGCCTGAAAACTGCTCCTCCTAATGCTACTTTCTGCATCATTAGAGTAACCAGGAGGTGCGGCCATCTCTACCAGAGGGCTTAGAAGCCCTCTGGTGGAGATGTAGGAGACGTACACAAACACAAATAGGCCACAACCCCATTTTCTGACACTGCACTTCCTTTGATTGTTTTAAATATGATTGATGACGATACTTCCAAACAGAATTTTTTTTTCCGCAAGCAATAATATCAAAGTGGGAATTAGTAAAGTTTAACATGGTGCTGGTATCATTATGTTGATTTTTCTTAGCAGCAAATCCTGGAAGCCTTGTAAACATAAAAAACTAGTCTAGCAAAAAAAAAAAAAAAAGGAATTCATTTATTTTCAGTTTCAAGAGAACTATGGTTTTGGAGAATGTTATTGCCACCAAGGCAACAATCCAACTAGTAAAGTTGTACCAGATATTTTAGAAAGGACATATGTATTGTAAGGGTTAGTGGCAGTAATAAGGCAAATCAAGAATCCATTTCTTTATATAGCACCAATTTAAAACACATCGTCTCCATGGATTTTACAAGAAATCCTTTCATTCAAATCATAAATTCATCATAAAAAAACTGTTTAAAAAAGTTACCAAGCACATCGAGTTCTTACAGATGAGTCTCGCAGCACTTTGCATAGAGGAGGCCATCAACTAAACAATTTCTCCAGAGAAAGCACATTTTGACTATGGGCGTGCGGGAAAGAAAAATTGAACAAAATCTTTGACAGAAACAGATGGTTGTAAGGGATAAATCTCAGCTGTTGTTTCTAGCAAATTTACCCTGAGCAGCAGATTCTCAAATCCTCAACACAATCATCTCTGGCAAGCAATTATTTGAAGGCGGAAAAGAAATTGTCAAATTCATTGATGACTTACTTGTTTTGAAACATCAGCTGCTATTTCCGAAGTCCCATATTGTAGATTCTGTGTCCATAATGTAGATTCAGTGTAGTCAAATCCTATTCTCGCATAGTTCTTATATTTTATTATATTATTTAAAAGGGTGTAAACTGGACCGGGGGATTAGAATTTCGTCCCACCTCATGTACCACATGTGATGTGATGACAAATAAAAATTCCTTGATTCCTTGATTCCTTGATTCCTTATACTGTTTACAATCTCAACTCACAAAAAATCTAAAAACAGGGTTTTCCACGTAACTTTTTAGTGATGGGAAAAACTGTTCTGATCCCCTGCTGTTTGTATTCTGATTTTGCTTGTTTATTGTTGCTGTTAAATTTAGTTTATTTCTTTGTGTTGGTTTTCTTATTTATTGTTTGTTGTTCTTTTTTTCATTTTTGTTTGGACTCTTATTAGCAATAGACTGGTTTCTTTTTTTTTCTTTTTTTGGATGCTGACTGTCTTCTTTCCTGCCCACCACTGTTTCTCTTGCACCCCTCAGATTACACTCACCAGGTTTCAGTGCCATCCTCAGTGTTAAAGCTCCTTGGTCTTTTTATTGTTATCCCCACAGTGTCTAGTCTCGTCAAGTTCTATCTCAGCATTTGGGTCCATTAAACAGGACAGATGAAACCGGCCATCAGGACCCAGCAGACCTTTTCACTAAAGAAGTGTTTAAAAAGCTGAAGTGATGTGTTACACCTTACATTGAGGCTTTGCCTTAGCGTTTAAACGTGGCTGCGGACTGCAAATTTTTAGTGTGGGACAGGGTTTTTCTGCCCCTTTTTGTGGACCTTGTGAGGCTGTTGTATGAGGCTTAGAGGAAATCCGACTGCTGCACATTCTGAGATGCAGGTTTGAACTGCACTGCCTGCTGCACAGACTGCAGCTGTCAGCATCTTCATTTTTATCTCCTTCTTTTGGCATAAAAAGTAATTACATTTTCTCTTTTTTCTAAAAATGCACAAAATTACACATACAGGATCAAACACGTACACTTTATACACCTTCACTACTTGGCTTAACGTGCTGTAGCAAGTCTCAGCTAAACAATAAAAAAAGTATGTTTTGTTTTCATTTAATTCAAATTTCAGTTGGATTTAACTTTCCAAGATAATATCACAAGATGCTTTACAAAACACAAAAGCAAAGCACATCATACAACAACTGTCTGTAAAACTAAATTTTTCGCTGTATTATCATACTAAAAAAAAAAAAAAAAAGGAAAAAATTCTACAATTGACGTGGAATCGCTTGAAACGAACGTTAATAGTCCAACTCTGACTCTGATCAGCAGACCTCAGAGCTCTGGCAGATGACTGAGGCTTTAGATAGATTGGGGTACTTAACCATCCACTAAAACAAGAAGTTTAAAATTAAGCCTAAAATTGATCTCTGAAGAGAAGCTAAGATAGGAGTAATATAAGTGCTCCTACATCTCCCTTTTAGGAGTCTTGCTGTGCAACATTCTTCACAGTTTGAATGTATTGCATTGCAGATTTTTTTAAAACAGAAAAACTGTTACAACAGTCCACCTGAGAAGTAACAAAACCCTGTATTATTATGTCCACTTCGCATAGTCCCGAGTTAAGCAATATTTCTTTATTGATAAAATCAGGTTAGATTTTAATGTTTGATGTGGTGGTTAAGAGACATTGGACTTTAACAAAAACTTCCAAATATAGACTAGGAAAAGTCTTATGTTTAGAGAATACTAGGAGAAACTAATGTGCTTTATGATTAATAAGTAAAAAAATCATCACATGGAAAGATCAGTGTTGGAGTTTTGTCACAACTTAGCTGTAATGATATTATGTTTATTAATCTAAACCTGTCAATGAGTAATACTTGACAATTAAATAAACAGATGGATTTGAGGATAAAAAAACACTACAAATAATTATTATCAGCATATGAGACAATCCTAAAACCGTGTACGTTCTGGCTCTTATGGACTAATGTATAGTACAAACAGGATTGAATCAAAAACACATTCAGAGGTACACCAAAGAACGGATCAGTCAGAAACCATCTAATTAAGATCTGTGTAAAAGGCACAAATTTTTTTTGTAGATCTAAAGTCACAAGTGAGTTTATCAGAATGAAACGATCAGCTGCTCCTGAGTCTCCTGAGTCAGCTGCTATTAGAATGATACTTCAGAATCAGAATCAGAAAAGTTTTTACTGCCAAGTTTTTTGTACATACGAGGAATTTGTTTTGCCGTTGTTTGTGCGATACAATACTCAAATTAAAACAGTATAAATATGTACTACAATATAACTAAATATAAATATATATGCACAGTTTTAAAGTGAGTAAGAGTATATGTTACAACTGTCCCGTGGTTTGGAGGAAGGGGAGAGTGTCAGTGTGGGTACCGGGCTTTGTTGACAAGGTTGGTGGCAGATGGGAAAAACTGTTCTTGTGGCGTGAGGTTTTGGTCCGGATGGACCGCAGCCTCCTGCCAGAGGGGAGAGTCTCAAAGAGTCTGTGACCAGGGTGGGAGGGATCAGCCCGAATCTTCCCTGCCCACTTCAGAATCCTGGAGGTGTACAGGTACTGGAGCGACGGTAGACTGCAGCCAATCACCTTCTCTGCAGACGGAATGACACACTGCAGCCTGCCCTTTTCCTTGGCTGTAGCAGCAGCGTAACAGATGGTGAAGGAGGAAGTGAGGATGGACTCAATGATGGTTGTGTAGAAGTGCACCATCATAGTCTTTGGCAGGTTGAATTTCTTCAGCTGCCGCAGGAAGAACATCCTCTGCTGGGCTTTCTTGATGATGATGTTTGGCCTCCACTTGAGCTCCCGGGAGATGATGGTTCCCAGGAAGCGGAAAGATTCCACAATGTCAATTGTGGAGTCACAGAGGGTGATGGGGGCAGGGCTGGGTTCTGCCTGAAGTCCACAATCATCTCCACTGTCTTTAGAGTGTTGAGCTCAAGGTTGTTCTGGCTGCAGATGGTCCGCCCTCCCAACTATAGGCGGACTCGTCACCATCAGAGATGAGTCTGATCAGAGTGGTGTCGTCTACAAACTTCAGAAGCTTGACAGACTGGTGACTGGAGGTGCAGCTGTTGGTGTACAGGGAGAAGAGCAGAGGAGAGAGAACACCGCCTTGGGGGAAACCCGGTGCTGATGGTCAGAGAGTCTGAGACATGCTTCCCCAGCCTCACGTGCATGCTTCCTGTAAGAAAGGAAGTCAATGATCCACCTGCAGGTGAAGTCGGGCACCCTCAGCTGGGAGAGCTTCTCCTGGAGCAGAGCTGGAACGATGGTGTTGAAGGCGGAGCTGAAATCCACAAACAGGATCCTGGCGTAGGTTCCTGTGGAGTCCAGGTGCTGGAGGAGGAAGTGAAGGGCTAGGTTGACTGCATCATCTACAGACCTGTTAGCTCTGTAGGCAAACTGCAGGGGGTCCAGGAGTGGGTCGGTGATGTCTTTCAGGTGTGAGAGCACAAGGCGCTCAAAGGACTTCAAAACCATAGGGAGGCCAGGGCGACAGGTCGGAAGTCTTTAAGGCCTTTGGTCCTCGGCTTCTTGGGAACGGGGACGATGGTGGAGGATTTGAAGCAGACTGGCACATGACATGTCTCCAGTGAGGTGTTAAAAATGTCTGTGAAGACTGGAGACAGCTGATCTGAGCAGTGATTCTGGCTGGCTGGTGAGACAGAATCCGGTCCAGCAGATTTCCGGGGGTTTAATCTCCTGAAGAGCTTGTTGACGTCCCTCTCCTGGATGGAAAGAGCTGTCCCAGGTGTGGGTACGGGTCTGTTGGGGGGGGACTTCAGGCTGCGGCTTGGAGGTGCCCAGGCTCCTCCTGAGGTTGGGGACGTGGGGGTGGTGGGTTGTGCCTGGAGCTGTTGGGAGGTGTCATGGGGGATGGTTGCAGGACAGTCCCTTTGTATTTCAAAGCGGCAGTAGAACTCATTCAGGTCGTTGGTGAGACGTCGGTCGTTGATGGAGTGGGGGGTTACCGGCTTATAGTTGGTGATCTACCTGAGCCCTTTCTAGACAGACGCAGAGTCGTTGGCTGAGAACTGGTTTTGGAGCTTCTCAGAGTACAGTCGTTTTGCCTCTTTCACTGCCTTGCTAAACCTGTACTTCGCCTCTCTGCATCTATCTTTGTCCCCACTCTTGAAGGCCTCTTCCTTATCCAGCCTTAACCTTCTGAGTTTGGCTGTGAACCAGGTTTTGTCGTTGTGGTAACTCACCCTGGTGCATGAGGACACAGCTGTCCTCACAGAAGCTGATGTAGGAGGTCACAGCCTCTATGTACTCGTACAGGCTGTTGGTAGCAGCCCTGAACACAGCCCTGTATGCAAGAATTAGGTGGACCTTGATGTGGTCGGATTGGCCCAGTGCAGCAGGTGGGACGGCGTGATAAGCGTCTCTGATGGTTGTGTAGCAGTGATCCAGAATGTTGTCCTCTTTGGTCGGACATTCAATTCACTGTCTATATTTGGGGAGTTCGTGGGTGAGATTACCTTTGTTAAAGTGGCCAGCGACAAAAACTAATGACACCGGATTGGTCTGCTCCACACTCAGTATCTGGTCGGCGAGCACGCGCTGTGCAACCTGCACGTCCGCTTACGGCGGGATGTAAACATCAACCAGGATGAACGAAGCGAACTCACGGGGGGAATAGAAAGGCTTGCAGTGTATGATAAAGGATTTCAGGTCTGGAAAACAGTGCTGCTGAATCTCTGTCACGTTGTTGCACCAAACACTGTTGAGGTAGAAACAGATTCCTCCAACTTTTGCTTTGCCGGAGAGTTCCGTGTCTCTGTCCGCTCTGTAGAGTTGGAAGCCTGCCAGCTGAAGCTCGTAGTCCCGGTATTAATCCGCACAGCCACATCTCCGTTAAAACTGCAGATGAATAAAAGTCCCTGTTACTCCCCAGCAGCAGTTGTAGTTCCTCAATTTTGTTGGGAAGTGAGCGCACGTTTCAGAAAAATATTCCAGGTAAAAGTGATCATAGTCCACGCCGGCCCGTTTTCCTCTTTACCGGCGTTTCACCGAGTGAACAAAAGTGAGCGCCCCTTTGACCAGATGTTCACGAGTTCTTCTCTCGTGAAAGAGCTCCGGGTACCATCACAGAAAACCGTTTTAAAGAAGAAAATGAAAAAAAAAACAGTGCACATCAACACGCCGGGGCGACGATCTGCAGCGCCATCTTGACACCCCTAAGTAAAACAGTTTTTGTTGAATAAACGAGACTGGAAATGTCAGGTTATAAAAAAATTAAATAAATTAAATTCAGTTAGTTTATATAGCACCAATTTACAACACCTCATAACAAGGCATGTTACAGGAAAAACTATTTAATTGTTTTGACTGAAACTCTTCAAACAGATCATTATTGCTCAGATGCTCTCTCAGTTGATAAGGAACATTTTTTCAAGCATTTTAGATAAAGACATGAAGTTTAGGTGTAATTTATTTTTATTTATTTTTTTACAATATTTCTTAAGAAAGTATTTAATTACAGCTACCTTTACTACATATTCATTTACTAAGGAGATAATAACTATATCTTAAATGAGTGTAGTGTTGGGAGAGCATATTCTATTCAAAATTTAAAAAAATACTTAAACCATAACTCTTAGTACTATGCAATGTCAGACTCCTCACACCCTGTATTTTGATATGACAAAGTGGAGCACAATTCTCAATCCCAGACCAGGTTTGTGAAAGCAATCAACATTTATTGTGGATTCAGCTGAATAGAGACACAATCATCAAATGACAGAACAGCAATGCAGTGCCCAGACCCTCATAGAGTAATGTCAGACATACTAACCTGGGTGCTATGGTGCTATAGAACTGTACCTTCACTCAGCTATCCTTTGAGATCTACAACATCTGTTTTTCCTCATAAGGGGCTGTTTTTAAGATGTTCTAACTGTTCTTATTTCTGCCTTCCAAATACAGTAAATATATACAAAGCTCATTGGTCTGCAACTTAGCTGCCATGGTTTCCATCTTCACCGCTATGCTAAAATAAAACTTTGCACATCATATTATAAGAACACGCACATTTCCTTATTTTGTTTATACAAAACCTGCTTTACACCTAATTATTGAAGCAAAAAGCATGATTAATGGCTGATATGTTCTCCACAGCAGTAATCAAAGTGGACACTTCTTCAAATAATTTGGTCCCATCTTGAAGGTTTAGATGAGGTCAATATTTTTGATAGCTCATAAATCTCAACCAGATCAAAAAAAATCATACCATAGATCAGGCTCTAAAATTTTAGTCAGTGCTTCCTTGATTACTGAGGTGGTAGTTATCATGTTTTGGGGAATGCCAAAAATTTTAGTTTTAACAGTTTGAATTTAGTTTATAAAGAATCCCATGAAGCCATTACTGCTGAGAGCTGGAGGAATGAGTGGCTCAACACATCTTTCTCTTTGTTGGGCAACTGAACTGAAAAGAAAACCTAGGATTATTATTATTGTTAATATTAAAAACATATGCTGTTCTAGTTTGATTGAGGGTCTTTTTCAGTAGCAGTAGTAGACTATGTCCATACATGATTTTCCTTTGGGAAATAAATAAGTTGCTGTTGTAGCCACTTTTTCAACAAGCTTGGACATAAAAGGGATTTTCTATTTGGTCTATAGCTGTTGGGAGGTGAGTTATCAAGATGGGATTGCTTTTAAACTGGATTTACAGTTGCTTTTAAAATAAAAATGATTCCAGTTTGAGGCAAGATATTAATAATAAAGGGCTTAATGGAATCATATACATTCTTTTTTCCCCCCTTGTCATGTTCAGCATCATGGCTACTAGAATGAGTTTCTGGCTGCCATAGTTGTGCCTAACAGATTTTCTTTTCCAAGAGATGCGTTAAAAATGTAGAGCCTCCTTTGCTTCCCATACCTTAATCTTTTATTGATTTCTGAGGTGTTATATACATTCTAAAGCTAAACATGACTGAGGGGT
>JAVLVB010000185.1:50350-60911 GCA_032876305.1 Orestias chungarensis
CAAATGGAAACAAGTAAACAAACAAACAATAAAAAATAAAAAAAAACTAGTTACTACTAGATCGCTCTTGAAGCATCCTTGGGAAACTGCGAAATGGCAATGAATGAACCAGTGGAGACATAATTAGCAGAAAGCCGTGCAAAGACAGCAATGTATGCAGCACATAACACATAAATAAATATGAGGCAAACTCGGTGTTCTTAATAAACAGATCGGCACAGTTAAAGTGTTGTGATCTCTATAGTGTGTGATTGCGCGTGAGCATGCAGAAATTGTGATGCAGGTATTACATGAATTATGCTCAGCCATGGGTACAGAGGGCCACTGCCATCCCCCTCCCAGAGCCAAGAGCGAGCAGAGGAAGCAAAAGGTCCAGGACACTGGGGCCACGCAAGAGCACAGAGATCAGACAGCCCACCGCAGGGACACCACCCACCGACCAAGACGACCGAAGAGGGGGTCTGGGGTAGAACCCCCGCGGCCAGGGAGTAGAGCCCCCAAGGTACCAGGAGCAGCACCCTACCCGTCCCGCAAGGCCCCGGCCGCCCCGGCACGGGCCAGGACCCAGGGCCCAAACGCCTGAGCACCCCCAGCGCCCAGCAGAGGACCCGCCCGACACCCGAGAGGGACAGGCAACCCCAGGCAGCCAGCCAGGGCGGATGGATACAAGCCCCCGTGCCCTCAGCGCTTCACCCCAGGGCCCAGTCCGTCCGCAGGTGAGTGCAGCATTAAGCAGTGAGGAAGGGTGATGAGGGTGCAGGGCAGGACCTACCCACACAGGAATTTCATGGGGAGGCAGAGGACACCCAGTCACAGACCCAGCCCCATCCACATTCACACACAATCTCAAGACCCTTCCCTCCCCCCTCTGGCCCAAAATGTTGATGACTAGGATGTAATGAAAATGGTAGGGAAAGAGATGTGGAGGGAAGCATGCCACAGTTTGCAGACAGTGGAGTTCCCCACCAGCCCCCCCAACCACGGTTCCTCAGTGTAATGACATGCAAGGAGCCGGGAGCCACGAAGAACCGGCAACGTGATCACCGCTCTCCAGCTGCAGCACAGCCCCCGCCCCCAACCGCCCTGTGTGTGGTGTGTGATTTTGTGGTATGTAATACTGACTAATGTGCATTTAAGAATGAGGGAGAGTGGTTCATGGAGTGCGGCAAAGGACTACTTCACCCCACTCCAGAAACCACCAAATACATTCCTAAATAATGTTACAGGCAGGACATCAAGAGGGAGTTTAGTTGGTTTAATACAACCAAGTAGAACAGAAATGTCCTCAAAGTGACAAACATTGACCAACTACTATAAGGACTGGACCAAAAAAATGTTCTCAAAAAGGTGCAATTAAAACTCCATAATCTGAATGAATATGAAAACGTCTTAAAAAAATGTGAACGCTTACTTCATTTACTTGGTTCCTTCTTCAAAGACGTGGATTTTAAGCTTGGTGAGATATTTCCAATGTTGTTATAGGCAAGTTCATTCATATGTAAACAACAGCATAGTGAATTGATGAAAAAAATGTATTTCCTGTACATCCTGGGTAAAGTACATGAAACCATTTGTAAAGCAGTTTTAACCACTATTCTTGGTTATATATTTCATCAGTATTCTGTCTGAAAGGCAATGCATCTTGTGCAGAATGAGAAGGGTAAATGCAGCTAGTATGAAATCTATGTGTGAAAAAAGCAATCAGGTTCTTTTTCAAATGCAAATTATTTTCCCCGCTTCTGCTGCACATTCAGTCATATGAAGATCTCCCAGATGATGATAAAACACCTGAGATCAGTCAGGATTGAGGATAGCTCTCAGCTAAAATCATCCAATCTGTTTTGAGCTGTCAGATTGAATTGACGGCTAGAATTGGTATTTAGTATTCCAAAGTTTTCCACCTGCCTTTTTTGGCATCACTCAATACCTGCACTGTGGCTCCCCTGTTCCCAGATGTCGAGTGTTTTTAGACTGTTTCCCACTTCTCTGCAGTTGTTTAGTGTGTATATAGGCAGTTTTGATCCTAATAAACATCTCCCAGAAAAGTTAATTATTTTGTTAAGAGGGTGTGGCTTTTTATTTTTATTAGAGGATGGATTTAGATAACATTTAAGGAAATAAAAAGCCTGATAGAACAAAAGAGCATTACATACACACACACAAACCATTTAAAAGGATTTGTATGAAGTAGACCCCTTCCTATTCGCTATTCAGTACTTGCAAATTTACCTCTTTGCAGAATTTCCTCTGTGATGCAACTTAATATTTTTGGAAAAGTAACCCTTTTTAGCCACTTCATAAAGCATATTTCAAATATTTAATCCAAAGTGATGCTTTGGAATATAAAATAGGCGCAGTTTTACTTGGCACACTATTAACACATGTTAAGCAACCACTCCAGGAAAATATTTAGTTTTCCTTACCACTGATTGGTTGTATCCCCCAAGCAAAAATGAGGAAAGTATTTCCTCAACTCCTGCAGTTGTCCTAGGATGGTTTACACTGTACATAATGCATAATAAGGTATATCTGGTGTTTGAACAATTAAAATAATCCGGTTTCTTTAGGGTATTTGTTGATTTACGATAAGTGTAGTTGGTTTTGGTGCCTTACCCCCCCATACACATAGTCTACTCGAACATTTTAAAAATCTCTATGTCATGGCTTTAGTTCTGTTTCTGACCCACGAAGACGAAAGAACTCAAGAGAAAACGGGAAGAAAGGTATAAATTTTTTTATTTTGAAAACAATAATCAATTATCCCTTCCTTCCTACTGGAAGAGAACTGATCAGCAACAGGGAAATGCAACGGGAAACCGTTATGGGGAAACCGGTACCTCTGAAGGGTAACGACAGGTAAGAACAGGAACTTCACGTTGTGCAATGTTGAAAGATTTTGCTTACTTTTGAAAGGCTGGGCAGTAGTGACTGGATTTGGATTCCTGGGTTGTGGATGTGTTGTGCTAATGAGTGTTACCAGAGGGTTTATTGCTCTAAGACTGATGATGGGGATGCTGGGCGGACAAATAGCATTAAGTTGAAGTCTTTGTATGGAATCTTGTAATACCACACTGAAGCCACATGAATTTTCTCTAAAAGGTATTTAAGATACTTTTCATGAAGGGATGAAGACGAACAGATGCAGTTGTTGGCATTTTCTGTCACTCTTTATTCACCACAAGTTCTTGTTGTCTCATCAAGTCAAAATAAAATACAGTGAAACTCATTTTTGCAATGTAAAAAGGTTTAGCAATGTACCTTTTTTTCAAAGGCAATTTACAAAGTATTGAAACCAGCATAGAACCTATTGCTTCTGTATGAATGTAGTCCCTTATAATTATTAAACATGACAAGTTTACTGCCAGGGCATCATGTCACTCACTAACATACTTACTTAAACTAAAAATTCTAAGGTTTAGTTAAATTCAACTCTGACATACATTATTCCTATCCAACTTTAGTATTTTTTTTACCAGTTTATGCAAAACTATTTTTTACAGTGCTCTCTCCCCTTGTTATAATCTTTGATCTGTGGTAGCATTCAATGAATTGTGCAGGAATGCTGTAGGACTTCTTTAAGCAAATAGTACGCAGAGTTTCTTTAGATTAAAGGTTTTCTGACTTTAGAGTCTATATGCTAATAAAGGGGAGCTGAATGAACTTGGGGGTCTGTCATAAAACCATTAGGCTAGCAAACAGCTACCCTGTTTGAAATTCCACACAGCCCTCCTTGCGGCAGACTCTGCTTATCAACCAGGCTTTGTATGAACCCCTTAGGGACGATGACAGGACTTTTCTTTTCAAGGCTGATTTGCATTGTCACAGTCAGTCAAAGTACATTTTTTTGTAGCAGCTCTTATCAGTACTCACAATTTAAATGCTTTCACTGTTTTAACAGGAGGTGTTCTGGTGCTCTGAGTTTGAAAAGTAAATTACATGTTGATCTTTGTTTAGTAAACCGGTGAGATTGACTAGAGCACGAATAATTAGTTCTGAAAATCCACCTCCCTAAATTTAAACCACTCCTCAATTAAAATGAATAAGCAGCTGTACTTTTTTCTAAACAAGATTAAAGACAAAATATTATTTTATTAGCTGACCTCTGTTTTCATCAACTAATGAAGTCAAGATAATTTCTGTAGCACATTTGAAAAACACAGAAGTCTGAGAGTTCTCTATGAAAAAAAATAGACATTTAAGAAAAAAAATGTTTAAATGTTTTAATAACAAAAAAAATGTTATTCATAAAATGTACATTGTGTCACGGGACTGATCAAATGACTTATTTATTGTAAGGATGAGATGAACGGAGCATGAACAGAAAACTGAAGGAACGAGGCACGGAGGAGGAACAACAAACCAAAACGCGGGCCCGGAATTGACCATCAACAATGTGTCACAGAGAAGGAACAACGGACCAAAACGCGGGACCGGAATTGAACATCAACAATGTGACACAGAGAAGGAACAACGGACCAAGGATAAACGCGGACAGGTAATCAGAAGGAATATAAACAACATGCCACGGAAGAGAAACAATAAACCAAGGATACACGCGGGACTGGAACTAGGATTGCATATAAACAATAATAAACCTAAACAACTGAGAGGAGCGCGAGAGAAAACTACAACGAAGGAACAAACAACTAACAAAATAAGCTAGAGGAAGAGAACGGAATATCACGAGAGGGGAGAGAGGTCAGCAGCAGAGAATCAGGCGAGCAGATGGGAAAACTTACAGAGGGGTGAGGAGAACTGGAACGTGGAAGCACAGCAGGGGAACACGAGAGGTAAGGTAAGAACAATAATCCAGCGGTGAGTGAATGAGGGAACCAGGCTTATATACTGAGAGGTTGAGTAGTGGAGCAGAGGGATAATTCGATTGACTAATCTAATAGAGGTGCGAGTGATAATGAATGAATAATGAATGAATCAGCTAGCAGGAGTGTTTACGGACATTTTCAATCTGTCTCTTTCTCTCTCAGTCGTGCCAGCATGCTTCAAACTGGCCACCATTGTCCCCATTCCAAAGACTGCTACTGCTACATGCTTAAATGACTGGCGCCCAGTTGCTCTGACGTCTGTCATAAGCAAGTGCTTCGAGAGGCTTGTCAGAGACTTCATCTGCTCATCACTGCCTGAAACCCTGGACCCTTTACAGTTCGCTTACAGACAGAACAGGTCCACTGATGATGCTATAGCCCTGATACTCCACACTGCTCTATCTCACCTGGACATGAAGGACACATATGTGAGAATGCTGTTTGTAGACTACAGCTCAGCTTTCAATACCATTGTACCTTCAAGATTGGACATGAAGCTCCGCGACCTGGGTCTGAACAGTTCTCTGTGCAACTGGATCCTGGACTTCCTGTCTGATCGACGCCAGGTGATCAGGATGGGAAGCATCACCTCCTCCTCACAGACCCTCAACACCGGAGCTCCCCAGGTTTGCGTTCTGAGTCTCCTACTCTACTGCCTGTACACACATGACTGCACTGCTAGTCACAGCTCCAATGTCATCATCAAATATGCAGATGACACGACGATTATAGGCCTGATCTCCAACAACAACGAGACAGCCTACAGAGAGGAGGTCAGCTTCCTGACACACAGGTGCCAGGAAAATAACCTCTATCTGAACGTCAACAAGACCAAGGAGCTGATTGTGGACTTCAGGAAACAGGAGACAGCTCACGCCCCCATCAACATCAACGAAGCCACGGTGGAGAGGGTCAGCAGCTTCAGGTTCCTAGGGGTTCACATCACTGAGGATCTCACATGGACAGAACACACCACATGGGTGGTAAAGAAAGCCCAACAACGCCTCTTTTTCCTAAGACGGCTCAAGAGGTTTGGCATGAGTTCCCGTATCCTCAAGACATTTTACATGTGCACTGTGGAAAGTGTACTGACAGGCTGCGTCACCGCCTGGTACAGGAGCTGCACTGCTCTGAAACGGAAAGCCCTGCAGAGGGTCGTACAGACAGCCCAGCATATCACCAGGGTTCAACTGCCAAACCTCCAAGATCTTTACACCAGCCGCTGCCTGAGGAAGACCAGGAGGATTGTAAAGGACTCCACCCACCCAAGCCACTGCCAGTTTTTAAAGCTGCCGAGCGGCAGGAGGTACAGGAGCATCAGGACCAGAACCGGCCGGTTCCGAGACAGCTTCTTCCCCCGACCCATCAGACTGCTGAACAGCAATGGACAAGCACACCCCTCATAATCAAAACAGTGATCCCCCCCACCATATACCCCCCATACAACCCATTCTGCACTCTGCACTTTACCATGTGTAATGCATATCTTGCACAATAAACTGTACATCTCGGACTACTATTCTAATTGTATTTTATATATTTATATTCATTCACTTTCATAATTTTGTACATTTGCACGTAAAGATCCTGTAGTATATCTGTATATATTCAACAAATGGTGCTAGTTTTACTGTAAGTTTAATGTGTATATTTTTGTATTTAATGTGTATTGCACCTGTGAGGGACTAAGCACCTAAGCATTTCACTCACCTTTCACACCTGTGTTAATGTGACGTGACAATAAAGTGATTTGATTTTGATTTGATTTGATTTGAATACAACAGGGATAGACAACACAGGTGAACTGTAGGGGAAAATAGAACCCAAGAAAACAATACCAGCAATAATAGATAACAGAACTGCTAGATAAACGAAAATGAATACATACGATGAACCGAACAATAAATAACAAAGAGAACGCCAACTAATCACAACACAGAATGCATAAACCACTAACCCAAAGCAAACAACAACAAAAGACAACAAGGATCATGACACATTGTTCTACTTCCTATTCTTCTACAAAGCTACCTTTAAATAAATGAGTTTTTAGCGTTGATTTCAAATATTTTTAAATCTTCCAAAAGTTTCTTCCAGATAGTAGTGCATGAAAACTAAATGCTACTTCTCCATATTTGGTTCTAAATCTGGGGCTGCAGAGCAGACTTGAAAAAGAAGACCTGAGTGGTCTGGAGATGGAAGCAATTACAACAAACTTTAATTTATTTTGGTACTAAGCCAATTAGTAATCATACAAACTAAAAAAGGTATTTAAATGCATATTATGTGAGCTACAGGAAGCCAGGGTAAGTACTTAAAAAGTAGAGTGATCCCTTCTGCCGTAATGAATCTTGAGGCCCAGTCACTGCACTCAGTTGATCTCTATTACACTAATTTCCAGAAAACTAGCACCAACTGGATGGATTTCTGTTCAATCAGAAGATTAAAACAGTCAGGTTTTAGACAGTGGAAGGAAGGTGGAATAACTGTAGAGAACATATTGATGCTTGAGGAGAATACAAAAACTCAATGCAGAAAGAACCTAGGTCAAGATTCAATCCCATCCCGTGGATCAGGGCTGGGGCTATAACACCGACCATATGTTTCCTTTACCAAATGAAGGGGACGACATTCTAGGTCCAATGGTGGGTTACCTCTACAAGGTATTGATACACGGGCCCCGTGGTGTAGAATGTGTAAGGAAAGTGTGAGTTGGTATGGTGTGATGTTCTATTGTCTGTGTCTTAAAGTCGGGTGTGTCTGTGTTTGTGTGTGCATATGAGGGTTAAAAAATGTGATTGTGTCTGTGTGATGACTCAATCCTGGTGGCTGACTCGCAGGCTCCGGACCCCTTTGCTCTGTCAGGTCTCCTCTGGGGAATGGTGTGTCCTTGTGTCTCAGGTCTCTTGGTCCATAGCTGGTTCTGCTTATTCATCCAAATCCATCTTTAGATTTGCTTTATTAACATCTGTTTTTTTATGCAAATGTCCGTATTGGTGCAGTTTGTACTGTTTTGGCATATGTCATCATCTATTAAAGGTACATTATGTGTGATATTCAAATTAATTAGCAGTTAATTATTTTTAAAGTTAGTCTTGTCATTCAAGTGGGTCATGAACCAAAAGTAAATAAACTGATAAGAATTTTTCACAGTGCAAATAACCCACTAACTGCAATTAGACAACATTTTCAGATGGTTCTCTTTTGCTCTACCTTCTTCGTGTCTCCTTCTACTGGGTTATTTAAGTTATTTCTATAGTTATGCTGCTATAGGCTTAGACTGCTGGAGGACAATCTGACCACTTCTCTCTCTGCTACTTTCTTCCTTTATCCAATCTGCTTAGTTACGGTTATTTCAACCTTTTTAACCTTTTGTTTTCTCTTAGTGTTCTTCTCTCATTAGTAACCACACCTTGTCTGGCGTTCTGTTAGCTGATATAGCTTCTTGGAGGAGAACATGGACTGAGATGCTGCCCGTGATGTTCTACAACTGCTGCTATAAACTCTTTTTTTTCAGTTTCCTCTGCCTCTATTTTCGTTTTCTGTTTTTTTAAACCTCCAGTCGGTCATGGCAGACGGCTGCTTGTACTGAGCCTGGTTCTGCTGGAGGTTTCTTCCTGTTAAAGGGGAGTTTTTCCTCTCCACTGTCGCTACATGCATGCTCAGTATGAGCGATTTCGGTCAGCTGATCCCAGAGGAATGAATGCTGCAAGTCAATGACTCGATGCAATCTGCTGGGGTTCCTTAGATTGGAAACTTTTTCAAACTGATTATTAATGATGTATATATAATTTTTATTGATTTACTTGAAAGTGCCTTGAGACGAAATCTGTAGTAAATTGGAGTTATATAAATGAACTGATTCTTGATACATACCTGTGGCGACCATTAAAACAGAGAGCTAAACCTCTGTTTTACAGAGGGACCATACTACTCAGCCAAGGACTTGAGTATCCCTGCATCTGCCCAACTCTTCTCTTCCTAAGCAAACCTTCTTCAGGAGTGGTTGTGATTACCTAACAGTTGCAGCAAAAGTGTTTTCTCTTTCTTTTAAAGACGAGCTCAGCATTTGTAGAGGGTGCTGTGCCGGGGTGTAAACACAGGTCCCAAGGTACACAAAACTTGCTTAACCAATAGGTAACTCCTTTGGAACCAATGGCAAGGCAAGGCAAGGCAAGGCAAGTTTATTTGCATAGCACATTTTCGTTTACAAGACAATTCAAAGTGCGTTACATAAGAAAAAAGATCAGAAAATGAAACAATAAAATCAGCTTTGAATTTAAAGAAATAAAATAAAAATAAAAATAAAATAATAATAATAGTACTCAGTTGCTATATGCACAGTTAAATAATGCTGTTTTCAGCCTGGTTTTAAACAACGGCAGAGTTGAAACCTGTCTAACCTCTTCAGGAAGGCTGTTCCAGATTTTAGGAGCATAAAACTGGAATGAAGCCTCCCCTTGTTTGCTCCTGACTCTGGGCATCAGCAGGAGGCCACTACCTGAGGTTCTCAGAGTCCTGGCTGGTTCATATGGCTCTAACATGTCAGATATGTACTTTGGGGCGAAAACCATGAAGAGACTTGTACACTAGCAAGGCTGTTTTAAAATCTATTCTTTGAGTGACAGGAAGCCAGTGCAGAGACTTGAGCACTGGACTAATGTGGTCATATTTCCTGGTTTTGGTCAGAACTCGAGCAGCAGCATTCTGGATGTTCTGAAGCTGTCTTAAGGCCCGTTTAGAAAGCCCAGTGAGCAGGCCATTACAGTAGTCTAACCTGCTAGAGATAAAAGCATGGATAAGTCTTTCTAGGTCTGGTTTAGAGACTATTCCTCTGATCCTGGAAATGTTTTTAAGATGTTAAAAGGCTGCTGATGTTACTGATTTAATGTGGCCGTTGAAGTTCAGGTCAGAATCGAGCATTACCCCAAGATTTCTGACCTGATGTTTAGGTTCCAGAGAGAGCGTCAGAATGTAACTAATGACACTTTCTCTTTGTTTCTGTGGGCCACAGACAATGATTTCAGTTTTGTCTGAGTTTAACTGGATGAAGTTGTTCTGCATCCACAGACTGATCTGTTCAGTACAGTGACACAATAAATCAACAGGCCCATGTTCTCCTGCTGTCAGCGACACGTAGATCTGAGTGTCATCAGCATTGTTGTGGTAGGACACATCATGGTTGCGTATTAGCTGGCCCAATGGAAGCATGTACAGATTGAATAAAAGGGGTCACAGGATCGACCCCTGGGGAACCCCACAGGTCCCACCCATTCGTTCGGAGACGCAGTTCCCAATTTGAATAAAGTAACACCTGTCCTCAAGGTAGGACTTGAACCAGTTTAGAGCCATACCAGTGATTCCCACCCAGTCTTTTAACCTCTGTTATAAAATCACATGGTCAACTGTATCAAAGGCGGCGGTCAGGTCCAGCAGAATTAGGACAGAGACTTTGCCTGCATCAGAGTTTAGGCGGATGTCGTTTGTCACCTTGATCAAAGCTGTCTCAGTGCTGTGGTGGGGCCTAAAGCCTGACTGAAAAGCATCAAACACATTGTTAGACAGGAGAAAGTCACTCAGCTGTTGGTATACAACTTTTTCCAGCACTTTTCCTAAGAATGGCAGGTTTGATATGGGCCGGTAGTTGTTCAGTACTGTGGCATCCAGACTGCTCTTCTTTAGGAGAGGCTTAATGACAGCAGTTTTCAAGGCCTTTGGGAATATTCCAGTCTGAAGTG
>JAVLVB010000185.1:61011-91416 GCA_032876305.1 Orestias chungarensis
AGAGGATTTGTCATTTAAATGAACAAACTGGGATCTATCAGACAAATACGATTTAAACCAGCCTAGTGCTGTTCCCTTGATCCCCACAGTGTGTTCGAGCCTCTCAATGAGGATATTGTGATTGACTGTGTCAAAAGCAGCACTGAGATCTAACAAAACTAGAATAGACACGAGCCCATTGTCTGAGGCCATGAGAATACCTTATTGCTTACTGAGGTAGTAGTTATGTTTGGTAAGAGGCAATCAATTTTAGTTTTAATAGATTCAATTTTATCAATAAAGAATTCCATAAAGTCATTACAGCTAAGAGTTGGAGGAAAGGGTGATATAACAGTGTTTTCATTTCTCGTAAGTTTAGCAACTGTATTAAAAAGAAACCTAGGATTGTTCTTATTCTCCTCTATTAGTAATGTAAAATATGCAGATGTAGCTTGGCGCAGGGTCCTTTTACACAGAAGCACCCTGTTTTTCCAGGATAAATAGGACTCCTCTAAAAGCGAAAACCGCCATTTCTTCTCAAATTTCCCAGTGTTTCCCTTCAAAGTACAAAGTTCTGAATTAAACCAGGGGGCCAACATCCAATGAGTAATCACTTTCCTTTTTATGGGGGCTATGTTGTCTAATGTTGTACGCAATGAGGACGTAATACTATGAACAACAGCATCAATCTGTGTAGGGCATGAAATTACTTTGTTGCCCTCCACTGCGCTTCTCTGAAATACTGAAGAAATTAGAGGTGAAATTGATTTTTTAAAGGCTGTAACAACATTGTCTGATAGACACCTACTATAAAGCCATTTTCTTTCAGATTTTAAGTACTCAGTGAAAAAAAACTCGAAAGTTATCAAAAAATGGTCGGAAAGGAGAGGGTTATGAGGCAGTACTATAACTGTTTCACACTAAATGCCATAAGTCAAGACAAGGTCTAAAGTGTGACCAAGAGAGTGTTTGGATTTTTTGAGTGAGGCCAATTGAGTCTAAAATGGCAGTAAAGGCTACATTTAGGCTGTAATTTTTGGTGTCAACATGAATGTTAAAATCTCCCAGTATAATGATTTGATCAGTGTTTAACACTTATTCAGATAAAAAAATCTGAGATCTGATCTATAAATTCAGAGTAAGGACCTGGCGGACGATACAAAATAACAAACATAAGTGGTTTAATTCTTTTAGAGGTTGGATGGGGAAGGCTAATGGTTAAATGTTCAAAAGAACTATAACTATTAGTCGGCCTGGGATTAATTAATAAATCTGATTGAAAAATGCTTCCTACTCCTCCACCTCTCCCAGTACTTCGAGGAATATGAAAGTTTGAATAATTAGAGGGAGTTGATTCATTGATACTAACATAATCCTCATGCTGCAGCCAGGTTTCTGTGAGACAAAGCAAATCAATTTGATTATCAAGAATTAAATCATTAACTAATAAGGACTTTGAGGACAGAGATCTGATGTTCAATAAGCCACACTTAATAGCTGTACATTTTTGTTTCATCTGAGTTGTTTTTATCTTTATGAGATTTTCAGGATTAGCTCTTTTTAGATTGATCTTTAATCTATTTTGTTTTGACTGTGGGCAAGACACCGTCTGAATGGGATGTTGGGTAGGTAACTGTAGAGAAGCCGAAGAGAGGAGTTCTAAACTACGACTGTGCTTCCTGGTCTGGACCCTGGTTTGTCAGTAATTCGGGGAGTTAATAAATTCGGCAATATTTATAGAAAGTAGAGTTGCTCCGTCCAAAGTGGGATGGATGCCGTCTCTCCTGATCAGACCAGGTTTTCCCCAAAAGGTTTTCCAATTATCAATGTAACCCACACCGTTTTCTGGACACCACCTAGATAACCAGCGGTTGAATGACAACATGTGACTAAAAATGTCGTCACTGGTCCGATCAAGCAGGGGACCAGAGAAAACTACAGATTCCGACATTGTTTTTGCAAACTCACACACCGAAGCAACACTAATTTTAGTGACCTCCGATTGGCGTAACCCGGTGTCATTACCGCCAGCGTGAATAACAATTTTACTGTATTTACGATTATTCTTAGCCAGCAGTTTGAGGTATGATTTTATGTCACCTGTTCTGGCCCCTGGCAAACATTTGACTATGGTTGCTGTTTTCTCTAAAGCAACGTTTCTGACTATGGAGCTGCCAATTACCAGAATTTGTTTCTCAGCGCTGTATCGCTGAGTGGGGGAAATCGGTTTCAAATGTTAACAGGTTGGTGGTGAGCCAAAGGCTGGGTTCTGGGACTATGCTTTCTGCATACAGTCACCCAGCCAGGCTGATTTCCCAGCTGCATGGGAATTGCAAGAGGATCACTAGGGTAACCTATTCTTTTTGGCTCCAGGCTAGCTAATGGGCTCGGCTATCTGCGGGTGTTTCAACAGCGCGTTTACATTTAATGCATGTACCATTATCTCTAAAGGAAGCAGAGGAATAACTAAACATCTGACACACAGAGCAGGAAAGAAGAGAAGCAGAAGGAGAAGCCATAGTACCGCTAGAAGCTAAGCTAACTAAGCTAGCGAGTGCTCACGACACAAAAAAATGTCAGTTTAGAACAAATACGGTTTCTAAAAGCTACAGTGGAGCAAAACAAATGTTTGATTAACGTGAAGGTGTGTTTAGAATTAGCTAGAAACATCTCAGTAGAGAGAATTCGGACTAATAAGAGAGAGCGCGGAGCTAATAGACGTTAACAGACACACGGTGCAACAACAGGAAGTGACGATACGTACCACCGTCAGCCACCGACGGTGGACGCCGGTGGTACGTATCTAATCAATGGTAGTTAGTTATATGGTTTATTGACTTAATGTTTTTGCTGTAAGGTTAATTATTTTGGATAAATGCATTCTTAAAGAGCGAAGGTTTATGTTTATTGTAATATATATATATGTCTACAATTTATAAATACTTATATATTACGGCGACACCTCTTCATAAGGGACTGAAATTGTTTGGAAAAATAATATTATAGTATTATATTATATTAATACATTTATTGATAAAAACTAATAATACATTAATATAGCCAAACACCTGCATTAATAAATTCCAACACAAAATCTTGAAATGAAGGCAGGCAATAATTGCTGGATACTTAATACTTTCAAAAATCTGGCATTGTCTGTCCACCAGAAAGCTTTACATTAACCTGTTTGTGCCGCAGCAGAGCAGGAACACACTGGGCAGCCAAACAGACCCGGACCATGATGGGATGGATTTAATACTCAAATGTTAAATGTTACGTTTTTATTGTATATTGGGTGTCTCTGATCTATATATTTTATTTCACTTTGAGGACTGCCTCACTGAAACACAAACTTTTTTAATTAAAGAATTGATCTGCATATTCTATGTACAGAACATTTTGAAATAAAGTAATGCCTAAAAATATATAGGGGAGAGTGGGGTAAGATGAGCCAGTGGGTAAGTTGACCCACCCCTTGTATCGGTAACCTTGCACAAGTTTTGTCATGTGACCATAAATATAGGAAGCACTCATCTATTCCATTGTGCTGGGGAGCGGAGAAGCACATGGGAGAAGAGGTAAGTATTTTTTACACAAAAAACTGTTTTTTGCTTGTCAAACAAATTTTTCTGAATATCAGGTAAAATGACTGTTATGCCAAAGCACATTTATCCAGGTCTAAAATTATATATCATGCATGTTTGTGATATGCTAAGGTATAAAATCATGTGTATCACTTCACTAAAGATAAGCTTGAATTGAATTGAATGGTTCAACTTACCCCTCCGTAAGGCACTGAAATTCAGTTATGTCTGAAAATATGTCTAATTTGAGTATACTCAAATATTTTGGTATGTTTGTCATATGTTAACCATATTAGAAAAGGTATCATGCCGAGAACCTACAAGAGAAAAACAAGCTGTTGGATGAGATCCAAACAAGGCAGAACCATATACCAAATCCCTGGCGGTGTGAATGATGCTTTCATGTCAGCAATGACACCGCAAAATATCTCCTCTGGATTCAGATCCACTGGGATTTTCCCTTACAACAGAGATGTCTTCTCTGATGCAGAGTTTGAGCCATCCATGGTGTCAGACAGACCCAACCGGAGCAGCAGCCTGCAAGTAATGCACCTGTGATTTCAACTTCCCCTTCTGTTGAGCTACCTTCACCAGTCCCTGGACATGCGTGTGCTTCACCCAGTGACACAAATTCACACCCCAATCCTGCTAGATCCTATGTGTCTCATAGTGAGATTCTACCTTTACCCAAAAGTCAGCAGCCCAGGAAACAAACAAACCGAAAGCGTGTGAAAACCAGAATCCTGACTGATACACCAGAAAAAGCAGACAATTGAACGTGCCTATGAAAAGAGGAAAAATGAACAGAAAGACAAACCGGAAAGAAACATCAAAGAGCAAGGAAAGCCTAAGAGGAAACAAACCCAGACAAAAATCGCAGTTGAAAGCAGCTCAGAGGAGAGTGATGTTGCCATCTAATTTGATGATACTTCTGAGCACGAGAGCTCTAGTGATGAAAGAATTGAACCAGATGTCTCAGATTTGGTTGTTGGTGACTTTGTCAATGTAAAATTTGCATCCAAGTTCAGGAGCCACCATTACATTGTGTTGGTTGACAGCCTTGTTGGTGACGAAGTGAGTGCCGAATTTTTCTGAAGAATCCACACGATCACTGGCAGTAAGAAACCCAACTTTGCATTCAAGGATAAGGATGAGGAATCTTTCCCATGGAGTGATGTTGAAGAAGCTTCCTCAACCTCAAAAGGCTGGAGGAACTACAAGGAGGGAGCAACAGTTCATATTCCCCTGCAACCTTAATAGTTTGAATATTGCATAGTTGCTTTAGTAGTTTTGAAGATAACAAGTTCAAAACTGGTAAAACTGTTTGTTAGCAAAATAAGCTCAGGTTTACATGATCAAACTCAGCTGGTCAGTTTACCCCCAGATGGATCATCTTACCCCCTGACATGGTTCAACTTACCCCTAACCTGGGGCAAGTTGAGATAAAGGACCACATTTTTTTGAGGAGTAATTACTTTTGACAGCTTTGTCAGAGATTCATTCTGATCCTGTCATTTGAAAGGGGACATCCTGAAATAAAAGTTTATGTTTTCATTCTGGTTCTGTGTCACTTTTCCTTACCCCCAAGACGACATTAGTAAAAAATGGCTCATCTTACCCCACTCTCCCCTAAATATATGTATTTCAGAAGTTCTGAACAAGCATCCGCACAGCATGATACTGCCACCAATATTTTATTTTTAACAGTGGGGATGGGGTGTTGAAGGTAATGTTTGTGTTAAGATTTCTGCCGCAATGCATTTTGCAAGTTGCAAACATCAGATGGCAACACACAGGGACTTTAATGGGACTTCTGCAGGAAACCGAAATAAATAAACAACAAGCTTAAACTGACATCTTAAAAGACTAGGGAAACTATATAGCTTTCTAAAATCAGGAAGAAAATCGTTACTTTGGGAATAAAATAAACAGATTAACCCAAAAATGTAATCATCCAATCCCTGGTACATAAACGTACATTGGACAACAAACTTGAGGGCTCATATGAGCCTAAATGGAAATGCTAATAGTCTGTGATGATGATTACCCATTTTAATGTTTGTTGTAAAACTGACACCGGCAGCATACATCACATCTAATTAGCTGTGTCCGCGAATAAAATAAACTCAGCACATGGCTCAAATATTTATGTTGCAACAGCTATTCAGCTAATATTCACAAAGGCACTAAGAAATGGGCAGATTTAAAAACCTATGAGAGTTAATAGAAATAGTGAATTAAGATGCTTTTTGTTTTCATCTGTCCATGTGGAAGTATGCCAGTTGAGCAATTTGACACCAGTAGTTGTAGTTCAGTTTAGAATGTTTTCTTTGTATAAGACTTTAAATAAAGTTTTTAACCAGGAGGGACATATTCAATGAAAACTCTACTCTGATTTAGCAATTTTGTTTAAATTCATTAACAATAAAACCCAAATGCCGTATAAAGGACAACTTATCCGGCATTACACCCGTCTGCATTGTGTCTCCCCTTCAGCTCCACTTTACCAACTTGTAAAAACTCATGCGTGGTTGTCGTAGTGTTGAGCAGCAAAGAATCCATTATCACTGGAAAAAGGGAATGAAACATCGACATCGGAAGTTGCAGAAACTCTTCAAGTATGTTAATTTTAGAAAAAGAAAAAAAAACATGCTTCTGGATTTTTTTTCAACAATTTGTGTTACCTTGCAAGCCAACTATCCTGAACTCCATTTCATTCCTGGCATTCATCTCCCTCATCAATAAATAAGTTCCTTTCTTGATTTCCACCATTTATTCAGTTTTTGTTCTTCGGCTCACATTTCCTTCTTCTCATAGTGGTCCCGCTTCCCGGTCTTAACATATGTAAAATAAAGCTTTTATTAGTTATTTTGTCTGACTGTGGTAATGAGTGGGGATTAGATAGAATCCATTTTTCCTCCAACAGGGATGTATATGCATGCATTATTGAGGACAAGCTTGAAATTAATAGATATCCACCAATCCCGTGTTACAATGCACCATCGATGTTAAGAGCCCCACTTTAGGGTGACTGGTGCCACCCTAAAATATATCATAGCCATCCTATCATTTTATGCAGATATTTTTGATTATTTATATATTTCTTCTTTTTTCTTTTACTTTTTTTTCCAAAAACAAAGGCAGTAAAACACTAAACACAAGCCATCAAGAATACAAGTTAGTCTGAACATTTTATAATACCCTTCACAGAATGTAAACAATGTGAGGTATTTAAGTGGGCAGGGATTAGCTGGAGGTAAAAAGTGTCAAAGGAGCTAGCTTATCAAATGCCTGTTTTAAAAGAGTATTTTTGTAGGAATAGACGAGGAAAACATACAGTTCAGTAATTACGTTAGTACACTCACCCACGAGACCGTTAAGGTTATTTTAAAAAGTTGACTCTGACTGAAGGGACGACATGCAATTATCAATATCGTTATAATTTATATTCCCCGTTGAATTCGTGTCAAGCGTCACGTCACGTGGTACGCGCACATCTACAGCTAGACAATGTTGGATAGAAGGTGCGGTGCGTTGCCTCCTTTGAAGCTCACCACAGAGGTATCGAGTTGGATTAGCAGAGAGTTTGCAGATAGACACGGTGAGATTGCAATTTGACACAAACACAGAAACGCGGTTATCGCAGAGCAGCAGAGGGCGTGTTGCGAATTAAAGTGAAAAAAGGTATAGTGCAACGAATGTGTCAGACATATGTTGGCGGGGGGCGTTGAGGCCTAGTTTTCAGTCTTGGCCGGATTCCTGGCTTAATGGCAGCATAGTGGTGCCGATTTTTAGTTTCCTGAGAGGTTGTGGGTGGAGGGGGAGAAGAGAAAGGTGAAAGAGGGGTGGGGGAGTTCACCTTCCTGATAGCCTGGTTTAAGAAGATGTTCACCTGTAGAATGCTTCCATGATCATGAGCTGTGAAGCACTTGCCCTCTTCAGATTGCATGGCATCTACCATTGTTTTTCCTTTGTATTTTAGCACATTTAGCTGGTGTATGTTAGCTAGTGAAGCAGCTTTAGCAAGCAGAATAATTAATTTAAGCTCTTTTTAGATATAATAGAAATGGTGGGAAGAACATTTTTTGGCAAAAACTTACCTCCCCTAGGGCCTAAGACACCACTGTTTCTCAAACCCAGTAACTACGCTCCTAAGGAATGTTTCTTCTCCTTCTTGTTTCACCATACACATCGGCAAAAACTTCCATCTATAAACCACAGAACATGCTGAAGGTTATTGAAAAAATATTTCCACTTCGCATTATTTTATCTGACTTTATGAGACTATTCATTTGAGCACAGTCCCATTTGAAGACTGTAAATACAATTTCAGACAGTCCATCACAAGTCACTTGTTCCATAGACGTCTGTACATTCAGGCTCAACAACTCGTATTAAAATTCCTAGCAAAGTCTGCAGCTATTGTGATGAGATTTCTGGGTAAACAGAGATAAAAAGCAATTACTGTTCATGCACTCTATTGAATGTGTCCTGAACGACAACCTGGATGAAATGACCAATTGTTTCAATAACAACTTAAATAGACTAGTCTGCTTTTGAATATGCCACATTTTCTTCTGTTGTTGTAAATGTGTTGGCAATGTTGAGCAAAAGGCAATCTTACTTGTCGTTCATGGCTTTTTCTCTTTAAGATAAAAAATTAAAATACGTATGTTGTCAGAAAAATACAATAGCACAACAAAACACCAAATTATAGTAACACAGAGCTCTCAAAATGTCAGAAAGTAGTCATGCCGTTGACATTTACCATAAACAGCAAAGCCTCTTACTGTCATATTTAAGCAAAATTACTCCTGTCTTCCAAAGAGAATCATCCTCTGGAACAATCTTTGATGTGTCTTATTTCATGTGGTACATCAGCAAAAAGTTAAAACTTTTAAGATGTTTTTTTTTTTTTTTCTTTACAAATGGAAATCTCAACAGTTTTGTAACTTTTGTGTTAAGCCACCCTAAGCGTAAACTTTGAAGAATATTTTTGCCATTTTTTATATGGAGGGCATGCATTAAGGATCTCAGACAAGAATAAGGGAACCCAGATCTAAAGCCAACATAGCGTAATGAATGTACAAATTATTTCTTTAAAATAAAACTTTCAAAAAACAAATGGACTTGACAGGTAGACAGACTGTCAGAAGACAGAAGTATGGCAAGGCGAGGCAAGTTTATTTGTATAGCACATTTTCGTGTACAAGACAATTCAAAGTGCTTTACATACATCTATTGTCCATCTTTACAAAACAGATCAGAAAATGAAACAATAAAATCAGCTTTAAATTTAAAAGAAATAAAATAAAAATTAAAATAAAATAATAATAATAATAGTAATAATATTCTCTGATGCTATATGCACAGTTAAATAAAGCTGTTTTCTGCCTGGATTTAAACAACGACAGAGTTGAAACCTGTCTCACCTCTTCAGGAAGGCTGTTCCAGATTTTAGGAGCATAAAACTGGAATGAAGCCTCCCTTTGTTGGGTCCTGACTCTGGGCATCAGCAGGAGGCCACTACCTGAGGTTCTCAGAGTCCTGGCTGGTTCATATGGCTCTAATATTTCAGATATGTACTTTGGGGCTAAACCATGAAGAGATTTGTACACAAGCAAGGCTGTTTTAAAGTCTATTCTTTGAGTGACAGGAAGCCAGTGCAGAGACTTGAGCACTGGGCTAATGTGGTCATATTTCCTGGTTTTGGTCAGAACTCGAGCAGCAGCATTCTGGATGTTCTGAAGCTGTCTTAAGGCCCGTTTAGAAAGCCCATTGAGCAGGCCGTTACAGTAGTCTAACCTGCTAGAGATAAAAGCATGGATTAGTCTTTCGAGGTCTGGTTTAGAGACTATTTCTCTGATTCTGGCAATGTTTTTAAGATGGTAAAAGGCTGCTGATGTTACTGATTTAATGTGGCTGTTGAGCATCAAACACATTGTTAGACAGGAGAAAGTCACTCAGGTGTTGGTATACAAATTTTTCCAGCACTTTTCCTAAGAATGGCAGGTTTGATATGGGGCTGTAGTTGTTCAGTACTGTGGCATCCAGACTGCTCTTCTTTAGGAGAGGATTAATATGTGGCTGGATATCTCAATTGGAATGTCACCAGATTTCCAATCCAAAGCTCATGGGTTCAAAGCATCCAGTGTGGGTCCCTAGGCAAGACCCTTTGTGCTACTGCCTACCTGACGCCTGCAAAAATGGCTACCTCGGTGTGGGTTGCACCAAAAACAATTTCCTACAGGATCAATAAAGTGTATATTATTAACAACAGCAGTTTTCAAGGCCTTTGGGAATATTCCAGTCTGAAGTGAGATATTGACTAACTGAGAGAGTTGTGGAAGCAAACTGATCAGCACAGACTTTAGGAATCTAGTGGGTAACTCATCCAGGCAGCAAGTAGATGGAGTCAGGCTGCAGATGATCTCTTCAACTGTTTTATCGGAGACAGGTGTGAAGTGTGTCAGGTCCAAATGTCTAACTGGGGGTAGAGGAGCTATGTCTGTCGTTGAAACAATTGCATTTTTAATCCCTTGAACTTTGTCATTAAATAATACTGCAAACTCCTGACATTTAGATGTAGAAATCAGTTCCAAGGGGATCGAGACTGGAAGATTTGTTAATCTGCTCACTGTAGCAAATAGAACACGAGAGTTGTTTCTGGAGTTTTTGATGATTTCTGAAAAATAGCTCTCTCTGGGTCTACGCAAAGTCTGGTTGAACACACACAACTTTTCTTTGTAGATTTCAAAATTAATCTGGAGCTTTGACTTACGCCATTTCCATCCGGCTCTCCGGCACTCCCTTTTCTGTGCCCTGACCGAGACCTCTTTTCTCCATGGTGCCTTTTATGTAGGGTCATTACCAGGGAGACAGGGGCAGCAGAAAGATCGGGGCTGGGAGATCCAGGGTTCAGACATAAATTATGTGAATTAGGTGCATAAAAACATGTTCACTGGGCCAAAAATTCCGTTTTGGATACTTTGTGTTTAGTATATGGGCCAAAAAGTTCTATTTTGGTTTCAACTAAAAAGAGTTTCTTCTTCTTCATCTTTACTGTATCTGCTACTTAATGTTTTTCAAAATTAAATCGGGACTTGTATGGTTTTATTGTAGCTACTATCTGTAAATGTCAGAGTAGGAGATGGCACCAATTCCGGTTCATCAGTAAACAGCGTATTCCAAATGAGTGTTTGATCTCTGCAGCTCCTGCACAGGTACCGTTGCCTTTTGCTCGCTTCTCTGATCATTGCTTACCCTGGCTTCCAGTTTAGATGGACAATAGATGTATGGTACATGTGTTGGTACGTTCCCCACACTTCTTCATAACCTTCCAACCTCCAAGTTCTCTTAATCCCCCAGATGCATAAACCTATGCTGTTTCCAATGTGTTGGATCACCTGTTGTACAAGAGGATCAGTTTTGCCCAGGAAGGATTTATGTATCTTGAACAACTCTTGAGCCACAGTGATGTCATTGATCTGTAGCCTGTTCACCGATCAATAACTAAGGAGCTGAGGATCAAGGTTCTCACACCCCACAAGGTCCTTAAAAGAAGTTCCTGTTCCTACTACTTGTGGTAGTAGGAACTTCTGACTTATATTTGATAAATAAATATTTTAATGTTTTCTGATTGTGTCTGGCTTAAGTAAATGAGTCATTAGGGTTTCTGGTAAATAAACCTAATCCTAGCTTCCCCATCATGCTGCCATCGTGGGCTGCATCAGCAGGGACCAGGAGGCCGAGTACAGGAGTGTGGTGGACAGGTTTGTGGAGTGGTGTGGGCTGAACCATCTGCAGCTTAACGTCGGGAAGACAAATGAGCTGGTGGTGGATTTCAGGAAACAGTGGAACCGCCCAGACCCCGTCATCATCAACGGCTCAGCTGTGGACATAGTGGATGACTACAAATACCTCGGTGTCCACATAGACAATAAACTGGACTGGTCTAAGAACACATACACTGTCTACAAAAATGGTCAGAGCAGACTGTACTTCCTCAGGAGGCACAGATCTTTCAACGTCTGCAGGACCATGCTGTAGATGTTCTACCACTCTGTGGTCGCCAGCGCCATCTTCTACGCTGTCGTGTGCTGGGGCAGCCGGCTGAGACCAACAGACTCAACAAGCTCATCAGGAGAGCTTGCTCTGTCCTGGGGCTGGAACTGGAGTCTGTGGTGGAGGTGTCAGAGAGGAGGATGCTGAGGAAGCTGCTCAGCATCAAGGACAACACCTCCCAACCCCCTACATGCCACGCTGACGGCCTGTCAGAGCACCTTCAGCCGGAGACTGAGACCACCGAGAGTCACCACAGAACGCCACAGGAGGTCTTTCTTACCTGTGGCAATCAAATTGTACAATTCCTCTTCCATCTGCAGGAGGGATAAATAGTAGTGTGGTTATTGTTATATGTTGATTGTGTACTGTACTGTGTTGTATGTGAGATGAGTGTGTCGTGTTAATTGTTAATTGATACTCTGCAACCCTGGCAAAACAATTTCCTTCGGGATCAATAAAGTCTATCTTATCTTATCTTATCTTATCTTATGTTCTCCCTCACCTGTTTGCTATGTTCCACGGTGTTAATAATGCTGTTCTTCCTAAACTGTTTGTAAACAGCAAAAATCCTTTCACAAAACTTTTTACTGAGATTAACTCACACACAGCTGAACGGGTGAATAGTTGTATAATGATTCAAGGCAGTTGGTTGTCTTTCATTATGGTTTAGAGATTTTATAATTTAGATATAAATGCACGCCACACCTTGAAGATTTTAAATTGTAAAGGGATGACTTTCCCTTTCATAGTTATGCCTCCGCTTGTGTTGATCTGTCCCTTGAAATATTTATCAAAAGTGTAAGGAATATTTTTAATTTAAAATATCTGTCAGGTGGAGCTTAGAGATAGTGTACCAGATTAATGTTCCTTATATGAAGTCCTTCAAACTTACCCTTTTATTATTTGTAAAAATCAGTTATATTCCTGAATATCATATAAAATAGCTGAGGAAGATGGCTTACATAAATTAACATGAATTTACTTCTCTGAAATTTACTTGTCATTCTACTGTTACAATGACCTCCTTTCCAAGTGCGTACTTAATATTCAAACCTTCCTTTGCTGTGCAATTCATTGTGTAGATGGCATATCTGAATTTCATGCTTACTCATTCTACAGCCACAGCCCAGATTTGTGAGTTTCATAAATATTCATTATTCAACTGTACCGAAAAAAAATCCAAAAAAACAAAAAACAAATGGTGAGTACTTATAAATGACATCAGTAGAGGGAAAATATTGTTTACCTGTATCGTCTTACTTACTGATAAAATATGAAAAGAAACAGCATAATGGAGAAAAATCGATAGGTGAAATATAACAACCTTTAAGGATCATGTTTGTACTTTATTCTTCTTTATCCCACAACATAAGAACCACACAGATATATTGGGTTTCCTTGTGCTAAAGCACCAGCTAAAGGGATTTATTAATGCAGGTCTTTGGCTATAAAAAGTTATTATTAATTATAATTAATAAACTGTTTGTTTATTGTTGTTTATAATTAATAAACTGTTTGTAACACTGTTTGTTTTACATATTAATAATACGTATTATATTTAATTATTGGGGCAGCACCTGAAAATAAAATTAAAAACCTGTTCGTCTTCAATTTAAAATCCGATTTAAATGAATGCAGGTTATAAGTAATTGAATCAATGGTAACTTCACCACAAGGTATTCTGTGGTCTCACTAAACCTACTTTGAGAAGCTAAGATGCAGATGTGAAGTTACATTCTAATGTGCTATTCAATGATTGATTGAATTAAATTCCAAACATGAACTAACCAGCAAAGCACCTGAAAGCTATAGTTAAGCAGCAAAGCTTATTATTGACTTTAAAAAACCTGTTTGCATCAGTTTTAGCTCATAATCCACTAACGTCACTGTTTGTTTTATTTCCACATATCAGCTATATATGCCTCATACAAGGAATCAATATGTTGGGTTTCCTTGCGCAATGAAACCAATAACAGAGGTTTATTAAAACAGCTCTTTGGCTATATGAATTTATTAATAATAATACATGTACTAATGTAATTTTTAGTAATGAGTATTATATTTACCCAAACTCTACTCTTTAAATTATACAGATGTATTTATCTAAATGAATTTACTTTACAGTCAAAACATACAATCGACAAATAATAAATCACTTAATTCTAAAGGGGAATTAAAAATGAAAAGAATAAAATAAAAATAGAAATCTCGATTAACTTAGTGTAGGCTCCTGTAGTAAGTTGATAAAAAAACACTAGGGGGTGACACTCTGGTACTGTACCTAAGCCTGGTGGAGGCATGTGGTAGGGGAGAAGGTCAGAAGATCTCTAACAAAGGGTGAAACCCTCACAGCAGATCCACCTTCAAAGCTAACAGCTGGTAAGATCTGGAAAAGTTGTTCCTAATCTCACCGGAAAAATAATGTGTGTGAAGGAGGAAAAAGGACTAGAGGAGGGTTGTTTCTAGTGATGGAACCAATCAGATGTGTCCAAGTGGCACATTTAATCTCAGCACCACTGGCCTGAAAGAATGAACACATTGTTAAGAAAAACATTTTGAGCGGAAAAAAAACCCCTTAGTTTTGTGCATTGTGTTTGGTATTCTAACCTTTCATTTTGTAGATGCAAATAAACAATTTAAAACTTTTACACTTGGTAAGGTAGCGTTTGTTGGTGGCTAAACTTATGTGCTGGGTTTAAACACCTATTAACTGTACAAGAGCTGTTTAGCAAGGAAAAATGTATGAAACAATTATTTGTCATTAGTCTTTAAAAAGAACTAAACAAAAACAAAACGGATCATCCCCTGAGAAGAAATCAAGATGTAAAATTTACAAGTTTCACCATTTCTGGCTTGCTTTTGCTGAATGTGTATCTCACATTTGCAAAGTGGCTTTAACACCACTTTTCAATGCAATTAACGGCTGATAACAGATGGATTTTGTATTGTTTGTGTGAAAATTGGCTGCCAGCTTGCTTGCGCTGTAAGGGAAAGGTTCTAAATTTATCTCCCACAAACAGTGTATTAATACTCAGGAGCAAAATCTATTCCACCTGCCCAGTGTTGCAACATGTCCTTTTGTTTACCAGTGCACACCTTAATATATCTGTGTGTTTACAGATGGGCAAAGACAATGTGCTGTAGTTGGAGAAAGCGCAAGAGAGATAACAAACTTTATGTTTGAAGATAAGGGGGTTAATGTTGGTGACATAGAACATGAGGTTTTTTTTAAGTTTATCATGCAGATCAACAAATATCATAAACAGTACCAACATTGGTTTGTTTGTGCCTAATGTGTAATAGATGAAAGTTTTTGGAAAATGGGTCTAACAAACCAATGGTAAGAAGATGATATAGCAGTGACCATAGGTTTTAGATGCACACAGATTCTCCTCTGTAACATTTTTATCAACACAGCTCAAAAGCTTAAGGGAAATGTGTTTACTTTGCGGAAAAGTCCTAATGTGTCCATTGCCTCAATTTCCCATCAAAATCAGAAAGTAGGCATAATAGCAAACTACGTTTTACTAGGTTTACTACTGTGTTTTACCTTCTGCATCACTCATCTGTCTCTGCTAACCACACATTTGACTTTGCCTTGTCTCCCATCTGTTCATCTCCTAAAAAAGTAATTCAGGCTTCACCATGTACATCACCCACATACTGGTGCTCTGTTTGTTTTTCCAATAAAAGCGGTGATTCATTCTATAAACCTACAGACAGATTATTTAAAGACACTTTATTGTTCTGCTGAGCTGTTTTTATTAAAGAGGACTCTTTTCAACTGCAACAAATGAGTTCTACAAATTTAGAAACGAATGCTGACGCTAAGGACTTTAGAGAGTCTGATCAGACTTACTGGGAATAATAATTCAGTATTATTTTGAAGTCAGTGTTGTTTTAAACATTACTTTAAAAAGCATTCATACATTTTCCCAAAGCTCTTGACATATTCGTATGATGTAAAAATTACTGAGGTCACTGGTTAATGCAGTAGACATGCATATTTAACAAATGAATAAACTCTTTAGAATGCAGTGAAAGTCATAAGCTGCTTTAGACAAAGAAAGAGCTTTCGAAGTGCTGCTACACACCCAGCAGCATTTCCTTATCAGCTCAAGAGTGCTTGGGATTACTGCTCCTCCTGTTGCTTGATTGTTCCACTGGTTACCATATCTAGCCTTTCTAGTATTTTGAGATTCATGTGAAAGCTTGAACACATTTATCAAAGAACCAGAGTTGACCATAGCTCTGTCAAACAGACAAGCAAATAATGCAATTCCTACTCAAAAACGTAAAATTAAGACACATTACATTAAAAGAAAAGGTTGCCAGTGATGAGATGGTGACATCTGGGGGATACTCTGTCTTCGATCGTACAACCTGAAAATCTTGCTGGAGATTACAGCACATGTTTCAGATGTGACAACAGAGACTGAGGTGATCCCAAGAGAGATATATAGAGAGATTTAAAACATTCTAGTCCGGAAGTGATTAATGGGGTGACAGCTTTCTTTATGTAATCAATAGATAAGATCGATTTTAGCTTAGAAATATTTCTCCGTCATTGGAAACCGTTTCTCACCACCATAAATAAGCACATCACTGTTTATCAGATTGTTTCTGGCTGTCAACGATTACAACTAAAACATGCATGGGTCTTTAGATCAAACTTATGCAAGAATTTTCGGTTCATTTTTTAAGACCAAAAAATGTTAATCTCCGATTTTATTTGAAAACAGTTAATAATAAATCCAGGATCTTACATCTTTAAACTTCTGGAGTCCAGTGACGCGCCGGCACGTCAAAATTACGTCGCCAATTAAATATGGAGTAGCAGCAAAAGGCAACGTCAATGAGTCACTGTTTCAACTTGTCTAGAAGGTGAGGGCCTCAAACTATGCATCAGTTTTTAAATTGTGTTGATAGGCCATGTAAAACCAAAGTTCTGCTGAAGTATTTACACCATACTTTTTCCGTAATACTTTCGTCACGTTCGATGTGGTCACTGTGTGTGTGCGTCTCATAGATACCGCAAAAAATTAGCTTTTTACACAGAAAAAAAAATCCCACGACAACCCCTGTTCTATTGGTGGAAAGATACACCACCTTAATCAATCAAAATACATAATTGCAAAACGCAGGATTTGGTTGCTACGGGAAAAGGGAAACTTGACGGCCGCGCCACAGAGAGAAACAGATATAGAGAAAAGATTTCACTTGAGATTTCAGTGATTTATGATGTTTAGTGTATTTTGAGTGTTTAGTTAGTGTGTAGTGGTCTAGTTTTGTGTCTTATACTAGAGTTTGGTTGGTTAAGTAAGACAAAACAATGAGGCGATTGATGAATGTGGAGTAGGCAGTGGACCTCATCTTCTAGCTGGAGGCAGCTGAGAAAAACGGGTCGGAGTGCGAATTGGAGCCAAAAAGAGGTGACTTTTACTACGAAAGGGAAATTCTGTCGCTTTTATTGGAGGAGGAGAGAGAAGAGCCTCCGACGAGTCGGAGATCCGCCCAAATGACGGTACTGCGTAGGCGGGGCATGCCTACCGGGTCATGATCTCCACTGGTTCAGGCAGCAGAGCCAAGCATAAACTCTGAGGCATTGCCAGCAATTTATGTAGATAGTGTTAAATTATTTTGTTGTGTGATAAGAGTGCACATAGGTTTTAAAATTTATAAAATCTATTTGCATCTTAAGTTTTAAAATTAGTTTGATAAACATATTTTTGAGACTTTACGTTGTTTTGTAAATAAATGTACAAAAAATGCCTGAGGTAATGCCTGCATTTTATGCAAAATAAGTCATAGATTACTTTTTTCTGTGAACGATTGTATGTAGGTTTTGAAATTAGCACTTTATATTTGTATTCTAAGTTGTGAAAATGGTAAAACATATTTGTGATTTTCAGAGTAAAAAATTACTTTTTTCTACTCGGGTTTTATGTTTTTTGTGATTAGTTCCACTGTGTTAATATGGTATATCAAAATGGAAAGATGACTATAAATGCCGCTGGATAGGTCAAATGGTATGTTGCCTGACTTCCAATTGGAATGTCATGGGTTCAAATCCAGCCCATGGCAAAATACCACAGCGTCCAGTGTGTGTCTTTAGGCAAGATCCTTTGCGCTACTGCTTACTTGGCGCTGCAAATGGCTGCCTCAGTGTAATTACACCAAAACAAATTCGTAGTATGTCCTTGGCTATTAAAGTTGATTTAATCTGTAATCTTATATCATCAAAGGGAAGATTGTGCTGAAAAAATTATACTAAGCAATGCAAGGTAAACTTTTTTAAAAGTTAAAGATAAAATCAAAAGTAGTCAAAAACGGCCAATTATACCCTGGATTCCAGGGGGTTTATATACCTCAGACTAGAAGCAACAGACTGACACTCAATCTGTGTGTGAAGATGTATGTACTACTTCTGGAAAATATATCAGATAGTAAACATGCATAGAATGAATAAAGCTGGCTCCAAGAATTGATTATTGGGGAATTACACAATTAACACATTCAAATGAGGAACAAAATTTTCTAATGTCAAGGAAAACAAAACAGAACTCCAACCAGACCTGATGTTGTAACATTGATACGATTTAACACACAAAAAGAATTCTGACAAAGTTAAATCAAAATGGAATATTTACAGGCAGGAAATTACAAGCTTTTATTAAAGCAAATTCTTTGACACCTAGAATTTCTCCAGTTTTGTTGTATATGAAAGACAGATCTGTATACATCAATTTTTACTTTAATCTGTTCTAAGATTAAACACTTACATTTTTTTAAACAGGATGGGAAACTTTCATGAACCAGATTGCTATATATGATTACGTTATTAGGCCCGAGCAGCTAAGCGCTGCGAAGGTCTATTGCATCTGTTAGGTTTATTTTTTTTCTTATTGTTATTATTATTATTCTCCCGCATCCCGTTTCGCTCATTTGAAGGCCAAAACATATACGAAAACTCACCAAACTTCACCAAAAATTGTCCCCCACCTCAAATTTCAGTATTTTAATGGAATCAAAAATGGGCGTGGCCAAGCCACTCTATAGTGCCCCCTAACGTGAGATAGACCAACCCGTAAACGCAGTATATAGGTAGATCCCCCTAAAACAAGAAAAAAAGTCTCTTGGAGGTGTGCCCTAAATCTAACAGGAAGTCCAGCATTTTGGGTCAAAGGGTCAAATTTGGCGATTTTTTTGTCATGATCTGTGTTTTGGTTTGGTTCAGTTCATTATAATAGTTTTGTTTTGGTAGTTGTTATCATTATTTATATTTAGTTATTGTTTTGCTTAGGTTATTTTCTAGTTTGGTTGAGACTTTGTTTTCTCCTTCGCTCTCTGCTCTCTCTTTCTCCCTGTGTGTGTGTGTGTTTATGTGTGTGTGGGTGTTTCCTCATCTGTTCTCATCATTCACATCTCTTCTAAATCATCTAATCTTCTTCTCCACCTATCCAACCCCAGTTCCTCAATACTTAAATCTCATTCACTCACCGCTGGATCGTCTGCTTCCCTCCTCGTCTCTCTGCGCCTTCTCCTGCTTGTTCCTCCACATCTCCCAGTAAGCCTTCCCCTGTTGCTCGCTGATTCTCTGTGCTGGTTCTTCTCCCTTCAATATTCTCCACAGGTCTCGTCCTTGCTCTTACGTAGGTTTTGGTTTTCCTGTAGTCTTGGGTTTTTGAGTATGTTAAAGGGGTGGGACCAGGTCTCAAAGTTGGCGTATTTTCCATGAATTTCCAGCAGCTTTAACTTTCACATTAAAAGATTAATTTGCACCAAAGTTGGTATCAGTCATCCATGTTGGATGCTTGACGATACTATGTGGTCCTATGATTACGTCATATAAGCCACGCCTCCTCATAACAGAAAGTCGCTTTTTCTTCTTGGAAAGGTACATCTCTGGCCCACTTCACTTAATCAACATGGTCTTGAGGGAAAAGACACATAACATGTTGGTCTATCTTGCTTTAAAGCACCAACCATTTTTGGTGAACGGCGTCGCCAAGTCAGACTTTATGCCGTTACCATACATTTGGCTGTAAGTTCCACAGTTTTGAGCCCAGATGCACCAAACTCACCCAGGTAAATCTTAATCCAGCCCCCAACAGGTGTGGTCCAATATTTGATGTACGAGGTACAATGCCTCCACATCTCCCCCTAGAATTTTTTTAAAAATCAGCCCCAAGCCATGGTTTAATTGACAACCATAAAATTAGGCACAATTGTGTGTTTTGTCAGGACTTACGAAAAAGTCTCTTGGAGACCTGTTCCACATCCCAAAGGAAGTCAGCCATTTTGGACCTAAGCCGCCATTTTCTCTCTTTCAAACGTATCTGAACGAAGTTCTCCGACAGCTTCGAATGTGGAGACTTCACAGTCGCTCTGCAGAGTCTTGAGGCATTGAAGAGCAAAAGTGATGAAAAGCTATTGAAGAAATATGCCAAATATTTACAGTAAAAATGTATTTAAAAACAATATTAAATGGGTTAAGAAGAATACTTAATAAAATCAATCAAAACCCAATTGGAGATACTTTATTTATCCCAAAGGGAATTTAAATTATCTACTAATCTAAATTACTTTAAAGTATGTTTTTATTTTGACACATACTGCTGGTCATTCAACAATCTATTAATTCAGATAGATAAAAAATAATAATGGAATTTTGGAGTTTTTTTCTTTTACCAACAAAGATTTTAACCCATTGTAATCCTGTTATAGATATAGATTTATGTGATTAAAGTGCAATAGAGTACACCCATAAAATTCAGGGAACACAAGTAAAAATCTAAAATCCCCAAATCTTTTCGTTTTATAAAAAACACCAAGAACACCCTAATATGCAGAAGCCAATATCTACTGTCTGTCTGTTCTGCTACAGATGTTGGGATTTTGAATACACTGTATATTTCTCGTTCCAAAGAGATATTTTTTGTTTATTACTGCAACAAATACAGAGAAAGGGAGAAATGTTAAAGGGGTTTCATGCATAGGACAGAAAACCAAACAGACAGAGAAAGCAGCTCAGCATTCAGTGCTTGCTGTCAATTCCATTAGAGGGAGATCGACCAAATTCACTTTCCCTGCAGTGCAGCACTGAAGGTTGCAGTGACCGACATGCTCTCACAACTTTCTTCCACCCCCAAAAGCTCCCACAGGCTGTATCCTAATGCTACCACACAAACACACCCCCACTAACCACACACACAAACGAGCATACACACCACTAATACTCCTCCATTTGGGGTCTGTTGAATTCGACCTCCTCTCTCTTCCACCTGCTCTTACTGTGAAATGGAGCCTTTCCCAGTCACACAGTGCTCTTTATTTTTGATTTCAGTCGTCTTTTTGCACCCACGTTCTCTATCTGGCTGGGAGCTTATCTTTGAGGCTCAGCTGCTGATGGACTGTCCACAGAGAAGCCCGAGCCACAACAACCACACAAAAAAGCCTCTCTGTTGTTTGGACTTATGTATATTTGAGTATCTAAGGTGTTTCGGCTATTCACATTAACTTCATGCAAAAATTTGAAATTTCCCTGAATTTGACATTTTAGTACAGATGGGGCATTTAGGGCGCTGTTGGTTTTCTCTAAAGTTATAGTAATGTTTTTATAATGCTAAGATGGACTTTAAAAATATTTTAAATATTTAGTTTAATTTAGATTAGGTCTGATGATTCCATAGGAGTGAATGCTGCAAGTCAATGACTCGATGCGATCTGTTGGGGTTCCTTTAAATGGAAACTTTTCCAAACTGATTTGAAATGACATATCTAGGATTTTAAAATATTTTGTGAATTGCTTTGAGACAACATCTGTTGCAAATTGACGCTATATAAATAAACAGATTCTTTATTCTTGATCTTAATTATGGGCTGCTGTGTCAGATTTGATAGGATTGTCTCAACAAGAAAGTTGTTAGTTTAAATCCCAGCCTTTGCTCTTTCTTCATGGAGTTTGCATTTGTTCTCCTGTCGGTTTTTACAGGGTACTCCAGGTTCCTCCCACTGACTAAAATCCTGACTCTTAAGACTTTTCCAGGACAAGACTTTTACCCCATGGCCATTGGACATTCTTCAACACAAAACCAGCTTTTCAATTCTGCAGCTTAAATCTTAAAGTCAAATGAAAAGGACCCCCTACTGGATAAAACTTAAAAAAATAAAAAATAAAACGGCCTGCAGATCACCGGATAAAACACTGACAAATCACGTGAAGAAGCAATGAAAAATGTTAGCTTTTTAGCCATTTGAAACATATTTAGAACCTTTTAAATATGCAAACAACACTGACACTGGACAGAGGAAACACTTGATAGTGCTGTGAAAACAGGGAATACAGGTGAACTCTCGTGGGATTTTAGAGTACATGACAGAAAATAAGGTTTTGTTAGGAGAAACAATTTGTATATTCATAGTACTTCTGAAATAAGGGTTACATTAATGGACACAAGACACTTGTTAAAGCATATGTGAAGCACGAAGAATCCTTGTTATTCAGGTACTCAGTAGTTATGAACATAAACTCTAAGGACTAATAAAATTTAAAATTAATATTGCCTTCTTTTTTTTTGCAGACTTATGTAATAAAGTAATATATTGTAAATAATGTAATCAGTAGTTTTCAGTGAGTCTTTGATTTAGGAATGTATTTGGACATCATAAGAAACTGTTTAATTACAGGGAATATATTTTTCAAGTTTATATCACAATCTAGTGATACTTAAGTATCAAGGGTTTTTAAATGCAGACTGGATCCCCTAATAAGTTTAATGTGGCCATTCACATATTTTTGAGATGACTGTGGTGTGTGATTCATGTAAAATAATAAAATTATTCCTGTGCATTTCAGTCTTGTATTCTGACACACCACAGACATGTACTGTTGTAACTGCATGTCAGTATAAATAGCATACTATAATACAGACCGTACAAGGGATAAAAACCCCACTGGTTAATGGTCTCTGAGTAAACATTGTTATCCAAAACCATGACTGAGAAACTAAAGAGCATTTATTCTGGCAAGGGACTGAATTGAACTAATGGGACAGATTTTTCAAAAGGATATGTCATATAGCGAAGAAACATTTGAATTTAACAGTATTTCTTATGAATGCAATGGTTGGATGTGTCGCTGGGATCACAAGACATTGGTTATATAAAGTCATGTTAAATGATAATGTCCATTCTGATTAAGTTGTTGGTTGGATTCAAAGCACATTTTGAAAATAGACCTTTAGCTGGTATCACATGTTCTTGTCTTTAAAAAGTACATGTTTGTACTAAAATATTTTGTGTATTTCATATTCTAATTTGAAATTCAATGTTTTCATTAGCATTAAATAAGAAGTAAAAACATCAGTCTATGACTAAACATCCGCTTAATGAACTGAGTAACTAAAATAAGGAAACTTTTGGATTATTTTGAATGTCTATTAACAAAGGCTTATGTTTCACTTTCTATTGTAACACTGGAAAGTTAAAAAGATGAGCATTCTGTTTTTTGGATTTATCCCTATAACTTTTCTCTCTACACATCTCCTGGCTCATGAATCAATTTCATTGATGATCTACTGAATGCCCGAGAGGGAAAGGGGAGAGAATGACATCAATACCACTTTACCAAGCAATCATTGTATCATGTGGCCTCAAACCATCCTGAAGGATCCTCCAGGCAGCATGTCTGCAGATATTTAGGATTATAGCTTTAAGAAACTTGTGTAATTCAAAGTGTAATTCATTTGAAAAATTGTAAGAAAAATAATGATATTAATTTATTTGTCTGAAATAAAATAAATAAATAAATAAAAAACATGAGTGTTTGTACACAATCAGATCAATAATTAGTGTGTAAACGATTTGTATTCCGGGCACACAGGTGCTGGGTATGGATGGCAATGTCACAATGAATAGATCACTGCTGCGACGTTTCTTCATTCAAATAATACATACAATATCTGGTTCATGTTAGTTTAAGAATTTGTAAGAATTATGTTTCTTAATGGATCCCAGCAATAAAGGGACATAGAAAGGAGGCACATGCAATGCAATCAAACAAGGATAAAAGCAAGTCTCATCATTATGCGTTAAACTTAAAAATGGTTACATTTTAAACAACCTAATGTATAATGGCTTAAAACGATCTAATTATATGTGCCGTCCTTTTGATTCTTATGTTGGGTGAGTTTAAACAAAAAATAGGTTTGAAGCAAGACAATTTTAAACTAATATGTGGGTAAGCATAATGTACTGAAACACATGGGGTCCCCACATGGGGTTTAGGTGTGGGAGTCCACATTTACTTATTTCTGTAGTAGTGTTACTCTTTTTTTTCATCCAGCTGACCATCTAGTAATTGAAAATACTTCAGTTGCCCCGAGTAGTCTAGTAAATGGTATTTAAAGTACCTAATTACAAGCTAGGTAGTGCCAGCATGTTTACTTTTACTGTTAAGGGATCCAACCCACTGAGGTCAGTGAACGATCTGGTATTGAATGAGATTAGGTAATGTTATTGTTAGGTCATTGCTGACCCATTGCTATTTAGCTTGGCGCTGCATTAAGACTTTAGTCAGAATTTGCATTGCTGCTGTTTCAAGAAAGTGATGAGCACATGGTTGTAGGGCTGAACTTTCCAGAACATCAATGACAGCTGAATAATTAAATTCTGTCTGTTTCAACTACGTAGTAAGGTAATAGAATTTAAAGTATTAATTAAAAGTGCAATATCTATATATAGTATATACAATGAGAATGAACTTTGAAGGCTACAGAGAGGTGGCACTAACTGTCTATCCTGGTCAATGCAATTGAACTAGCAGTAAAGGCAGAAGGGGTTTTGCATTTACAGCCACAAACACTGCTGCACGAATGTGGTTTTCCAGGAGGCAGGTCAGCGCAGTAATCAACTTTAACACGTTGCAGCTTCTCTCTTCCATTTGCAGTGGTTATAATCAACATGGTGAAGCTACAATATCTTATAGAAATATGATAGTCTGGCTATTGCCTTCACTAACAACACAGATACAATGATGCAAGAGCAACACAAAAAGACGTAACAGTGGTTCTCGAAATTAGATGGCTATCAGAGTTGCATATATAGAAGAAAAACAGTAGCTGTAGCAGTAGGTGAGGCAGCTTAATGCCTATTTGTGTGCTTTGTGGTAGAAAGATAGTAAAGTGAAAACTATAAATCCTGGTTGCAGGCAACAACAACCTGGCACTGATAAGGAGAGTTTTTTATGTGCACATAGTTTAAGATACATGATTCATGTAACCACTTTGCATTCAGCTGCTTGTTTTAGACTATTAACCAAATAAAGGCTGTGGTACATTGGAAAAGTTGAACTGAACCAACCTAAAAGAAAGTTCAGGTATTAATCATTCCTTTAACTTGTTAAAAATATGGAGTAGATGTATTTAATTGGGTAGACTGCATGAACCACAGAACAAACAAGTGCATCTCTGGCACTATCAAGAAGAATCAAGAATCAGTTTATTTATATGGCGCCAATTTACAACAGGTGTCGTCTCAAGGCACTTCGCAGAAAATCAATTAAAATTTAACATACATCATAAAAAAATCAATTTTAAAAAGTTTCCAATCTAAGGAACCCCAGCAGATTGCATTGAGTCATTGACTTGCAGCATTCACTCCTCTGGAATCAGCGGAGAAAAACAATGGCTTGTGTTGTCGTTGACTTTACAGCAATCCCTCATACTATTTTATATGAGACTTCAAAGACCATCACCAAAGTTCTTTACATTGTCCCCAGATGCCAACCTGATTCTATCCAGGTCAAGTGGCTGACTAAGGAATTTATTTTTTAGAGGTTCTGGTCCAAAGATAACAACTTTTGTCTTTTCAGGGTTCAAGAGCAGAAAGTTTAAAGTCATCCACATTTTTATGTCATCTAGACATGCCTGTAATCTACCAAACTGACTGGATTCATCAGGATTTATAGATAAATACAGTTGTGTATCATCAGCATAACAGTGGAAATTAACACCATTCTATCTGATTATTTTACCAATAGGGAGCATGTATAAAGTAAATAGAATTGGGCCAAGTACAGAACCCTGTGGTACTCCACAAGTAACCTTACAATGCGGAGAAGATTTGTCATTTAGATGAACAAACTGGGATCTCTCAGACAAATACGATTTAAACCAGCCTAGTGCTGTTCCCTTGATCCCCACAATGTGTTCGAGCCTTTAAATGAGGACATTGTGATTGACTGTGTCAAAAGCAGCACTGAGATCTAACAGAACTAGAAGAGACACGAGCCCATTGTCTGAGGCCATGAGAATATCATTTGTAACTTTAAGGAGAGCTGTCTCAGTGCTATGATGAGCTCTGAAACCTGACTGAAATTCTTCAAATGCGTCATTATTCCTCAAATGCTCTCTCAGTTGATTAGCAACAATTTTTTCAAGGATTTTAGATAAAAAAGGAAGATTAGATATGGGTCTGTAATTTATTAAGTCTTCTTGATCAAGAGAAGGTTACTTAAATAGGGGTTTTATTACAGCTACCACATAACCATTCACTAATGACAAATTAATCATTTCCAAAATAATAATAATAGGAAATACTTCTTTAATCAATTTTGTCGGGATTGGATCCAACATACAAGTTGAAGGCTTAGATGAAGAAAATATTCTTGAAAGCTCAGAAGGCTCAACTGGAACTAAACACTTCAAACTGAGATCAGGCTCCAGAGCCACATTCAGTACCTCATTGCTTACTGAGGTAGTAGTTATTTTTGGTAGGATGACATCAGTTTTAGTTTTAATAGATTCAATTTTATCAATAAAGAATTCCATAAAGTCATTACAGCTAAGAGTTGGAGGAATGGGTGATATAACAGAGTTTTCATTTCTCGTAAGTTTAGCAACTGTATTAAAAAGAAACCTAGGATTGTTCTTATTCTCCTCTAATAGTAAAGTAAAATATGCAGATCTAGCACGCTGTTTTTCCAGGATAAATAGGACTCCTCTAAAAGCGAAAACCACCATTTCTTCTCAAATTTCCTGTTTTTTCCCTTCGCTCCTATGCGTTTCTCTGAAATACTGAAGAAAATTGAGGTGGAATGGATTCTTTGAAGGCTGTAACAGCATTGTCCGATAGACACCTACTATAAAGACATTTTCTTTCATATTTTAAGTACTCAGTGAAAAAGAACTCAAAAGTTATCAAAAAATGGTCAGAAAGGAGAGGGTTATGAGGCAGCACTATAACCTTTTCACACTCAATGCCATAAGTCAGCTCAAAATCTAAAGTGTGACCAAGAGAGTGAGTAGGTGTTTGGATTTTTTGAGTGAAGCCAATTGAGTCTAAAATGGCAGTAAAGGCTACATTTAGACTGTCATTTTTGGTGTCAACATGAATGTTAAAATCTCCCACTATAAGGATTTTATCAGTGTTTAACACTAGTTCAGATAAAAGATCTGAGGTCTGATCTATAAGTTCAGAATAAGGACCTGGCGGACGATACAAAATAACAAACAGAAGTGGTTTAATTATTTTAGAGGTTGGATGCGGAAGGCTAAGGGTTAAATGTTCAAAAGAACTAAAACAATAAGTTGGCCTGGGATTAATTAATAAATCTGATTGAAAAATGCTTCCTACTCCTCCATATCTCCCGTACTTCGAGGAATGTGAAAGTTTGAATAATTAGAGGGAGCTGATTCGTTGATACTAACATAATCCTCATGCTGCAGCCAGGTTTCTGTGAGACAAAGCAAATCAATTTGATTATCAAGAATTAAATCATTAACTAATTAGGACTTTGAGGACAGAGATCTGATGTTCAATAAGCCACACTAAATAGTTGTACATTTTTGTTTCATCTGAGTTGTTTTTATCTTTATGAGATTTTTAGGATTAGCTCTTTTTAGATTGATCTTAAATCTATTTGGTTTTGGCCGTGGGCAAGACACCGTCTCAATGGGATGTTGGGTAGGTAACTGTAGAGAACCCGCAGAGAGTTCTAAACTACGACTCTGCTTCCTGGTCTGGACCCTGGTTTGTCAGTAATTTGGGGAGTTAATAAATTCTGCCATATTTTCAGAAAGAAGGGCGGCTCCATCCAAAGTGGGATGGATGCCGTCTCTCCGGATCAGACCAGGTTTTCCCCAAAAGGTTTTCCAATTATCAATGTAACCCACACCGTTTTCTGGACACCACCTAGATAACCGACGGTTATGAACATGCAACTAAACATGTCCTCAATGGTCCGATCAGGCAGGGGACCAGAGAAAACTACAGAGTCCGACATTGACACACACCGAAGCAACACTAATTTTAGTGACCTCCGATTGGCGTAACCGGGTGTCATTACCGCCTGCGTGAATAACAATCTTACTGTATTTACGATTATCCTTAACCAGCAGTTTGAGGTATGATTTTATGTCGCCTGTTCTGGCCCCTGGCAAACATTTGACTATGGTTGCTGGTTTCTCTAAAGCAACGTTTCTGACTATGGAGCTGCCAATTACCAGAATCTGTTTCTCAGCGGGTTTATCGCTGAGTGGGGAAAATCGGTTTGAAACGTTAACAGGTTGGTGGTGAGCCAAAGGCTGGGTTCTGGGACTATGCTTTCTGCATACAGTCACCCAGCCAGGCTGATTTCCCAGCTGCATGGGAACTGCTGGAGGATCACTAGGGCAGCCTGTTCTTGTTGGCTTCACGCTAGCTAATGGGCCTCGGCTATCTGCGGGTGTTTCAATAGCACGGAGCCGAGCTTCCAATTCACACACCCTCGCCTCCAAAGCTAAAAAAATGCACGTACCATTATCTCTAAAGGCGGCAGAGGAATAACTAAACATCTGACACACAGAGCAGGAAAGAAGAGAAGCAGAGGGAGAAGCCGTAGCTAACTAAGCTAGCGAGTGCTCACAACACAAAAAAAGGTCAGTTTAGAACAATTACGGTTTCTAAAAACTTCAGTGAAGCAACAGAGATGTGTGATTAACGTGAAGGTGTGTTTAGAAACGTCTCAGTACAGAGAATTCGGAGTAATAAGAGAGCGCGCGGAGCTAGCAGACGCTAACAGGCACACGGAGCAACAACAGGAAGTGACGTCGACAGTACCACCGTCAGCCAATACGTCACTATAGCAATTAACTTTCACCCTTGAATCTGTTTAATGAGGTGTAATGTGATGGAGTGCTTCTTGACATCTGTCCCATCAATCATGACTATCCTGCCAAATGATCAAAGTGGGCAGAGTTTTGGTTAAAGGTTAATTATTGATGGTTGATATACCATCAAACAATCATTCCAAGTCTAGCAAATTAAGAAAATGTACATGTAGATTACAATTTACATTATGATTGAAGCACCACTGCTTACTAACATTAATTTAACATTTGTAGTATACATGTAATCTACATGTACATTTGCTTAAGTTTTAATTTTAGATGCCGGCTGAAACAATATTGACACTGTTTCACTAATGGTTGATCACTTTTTGTATAATTTAAATGTTTAAATATTGTTTAATTTATATTTAAATGAACATGAATACAATATTTTTGCCAAACCATATTTCAATGTTCATTCACTTATGTTGTGGTATCCAGGTCCTGCTTTTGAGGCTGCAGAGTTTGAACCTGTTCGAGTCGCCAGTGGTGTTGACACGAAGCGGGTAATGCTCTGGTAGAATCTGGGCACATAAAGCACACTATGAGCTTTCATTAGCGCTCCAAGCTACAACTCTGAAATAACAGGCTAGCTTGGTAAGTCGTTGTAAGATTTTCCAGTAAACAAGATATATGCTCTGGGCATTTTTTTTTTCCTCAAGATTTACCCAGGTATGTTACATGATGATTTACATTAATGTGATTCCCAGGACATCATTTTAGCTAGATAACAACATGTTTACATCTGGTTGCTCTTTAATCAGTGTCTCATCAACCTGCACAAAACACATCACAAACCATATCATGATATGGAAACCTTTAAAGATAAAATTCTGACAAATATGGCATGTGTGTCTCCTTTTATTTTGATACCCATAAATAAAAAAATATCATACCATACCAGCTTTATTTATAGAGCATCTTAAGGACCGACAAGGCCAAAGCAAAAGTCACTTGACACAATTACAAACAGATAATGAATCAAAATGATCAAAATATAATTAAAAAGCCACCATACATAAACATAGCAAAGAACTCACACAATAAGAAGGGGAAAAATGGCATGATCAGAATAGGAATCAGAATCAGAATCAGCTTTATTCGCCAAGTATTTTTACACACAAAAGGAATTTGTTTCCGGCTGTTGTTAGCTCTCTACAATTTACAACAATACAATATACAACAAGACTATGTAGACAATATACAAGTTTACATGTTCAGCAGAGTTTGCATATGTACAGAAAATATAAACTAGTGTAAGATAAATAGTTAAGGTGCAGTTACAGTATTACACAGCATGTATAAAGTGTAGTATCGCATGTAAACAACAGTAAACAGCAGTTTAGTTTTTGTCATTAATAAGTTTGATGGCATTTGGAAAAAAACTGTTACAGTGTCTGTTTGATTTTGTGTTCGGGGCTCTGTAGCACCTGCAAGAGGGTAGAAGGTTAAAGAGTTTGTGACCAGGGTGTGAGGAGTCCTTGATAATATTTTCTGCCCGGTTTATGGTCCTTGATTTGTATAAGTCTTGGAGGGTGGGCAAAGGAGCATCGATGATTTTAGCTGCTCTATCCACCACTCTTTGTAATCTGCATCTGTCCTGTTTTGTGGCTGAACCAAACCACACT
>JAVLVB010000185.1:95915-114875 GCA_032876305.1 Orestias chungarensis
AGTTCCCAAGAACCTGAAGGTCTCCGCGGTAGACACAGTGCTGTTGAATATGGTGATGGGAAGCAGTGTCAACGGCTTCCTTTTAAAATCCACCGTCATCTCTACAGTCTTTAGTGTGTTCAGCTCTAGGTTGTTCTGACTGCACCAGAGCACCAGCTGATCAATCTCCTGCCGATATGCAGACTCGTCTCCATCCTGGATTAGTCCAATGATCGTAGTGTCGTCTGCAAACTTTAGGAGTTTCACTGTTGGGTCTGTAGAGGTGCAGTCGTTAGATTCTAAACTCAAAGCTTCTCAAATAACGGGGGCGGGGGGATGGGGACAAAGGAATCCTAGGGATATATGAGCCAGAAGGACTTTTTAGTATTAGTAACTTTTTTTTTGTATATTATTGTGTTTGATGTTGTGTGTAGCTGTTTGAACAGGTTGCTTTCATCAGACCATCTGACGAGAGGGCTTGACGTCTATAGTTGTAGATTTTAAAGTTAAAAAGCTGATATATTTAAGTTTGCTCATGCAGCATGGGCAGATTTTTTTGTTTACAAAGTCAGGTGTTCAGTTGGACCCTCAAAATGAGCAGAGTAAGATCTACGTTTTTTTCTTCTGCACATTCAGCTCAATTTGGGGTCATGAATCCTTTACACATTGCATTTTGTTAGTAGAAACAACCAGGCAAAAAAAAAAAAGTGGATTTCTGCAAAAAATAAAAAATCAGCATTGAGCACCAAGACATGCTAAGTGAACAGGACCGTAGAGAGGATTGTGGCAGTGAAAAGAAAAAGTAATGGTAGCGGGCAGGAAAACACCAGGATATATGTAGCAGCCTACATATTGTGGGGGTTTCACTGTGAATGCAAAATGTTAATTACTGAAATAGAAGCAATATTTTGGCAAACATTTGAAACACTTTTGGTTTTTCATTTCAAAATTAAATCCCAGTGACTCATTTGCTCTGAGCAAAATTACCCAAATGTCACAAATTAGGGTAATAAACTAAACTTAGAAATTGTTTTAGGACGCTATCAAAATGAGCTGCAACTAAATTAAACTTGAAGTTCCTGCAGCTCAATGTGTTATTCTGTTGTGAAAATCAGGTAAACCCAAACAGAATATATACTAGTAGTTTGTACAGAAACATAATCATATATTATCAGGCTCTACATAATATTTCAATAGGCTGGGAAAAAAAAGTTCACTAGGTTTGGCATGAAAGAGAAAACATGGGAACGACTGGCTTACCTAGATTTAACAACTGCTCTGATGTGATTTTCTAACTGTAGCCCAGCCTCCAATCTCATGTTAAACTTGTAACAGCTGGCCTGATGGTTGGGCCAGTGAAACTAACATTTATATGAGAGTTGGGACGGGGGTCTCAATGGAGCCTCTGAAGACCTCCATCTTTGTTCATTGAACATCAAAAGCTTTACAGCTATCCAAGCTTTTATGTCATCCAGACATCAAAATAGAAAACTCTGAGAGTTGAAGTCCATTTTTATTTTATAGGAAAAAATATCTGGGCATCAGACAGCACCTGTTCCAAGGGAATTCGGTCAACTCCTGTTTCTCAGACACACCCCACTCAGGCTGAGTTGATAACATCCAAATTGCTGGGGATCGTTTTCATTTTGTAGCATGTTTTCTCCTTCATACACTTATGATATTGTTTGCACTGTTCAATTTAATGGAAAGACATAAAACGGACTGCTCCAAGAAAAGTGGGAACCAACTAAGTCATGAGAATTCAAACAACAACAAAGACAGAGCAATGTACAAATAACCATGAGCTTTACAGTAAGGAATAGGTTTCAATAGATGTAGACGCGACAAAACTAGGAACCAGGGGACCGGGGGAAAACATTCCACCATGAGGGGTTCGTCTCATGAACCCCTCATGGTTAATGGCTATTAGAGCTTTAAATCAAAAGTTTAATCTAAGCCGGATAGATGAAATTCTAGAACTAGAAACCAGGAGCAGAGCTGGCAACCTATTGAAAATGAATCAGGTAATGATGGATAAGAGTTTTACCTCCTGTGATGAATCTCAGTGTGTCATAATAAACAGAAAACAGCATAAGATATAGGAAGTGAACGGGGGCGTTTTACTTTCACCATAATTACGGTAATATCTGAAGGTAGCCCTCACAAATAGAATCCCAAATCTATGCTAAACTTTTTTTCTTTCAAATATCCCCATATATTGTAAAAACTACATTTTATCTGTTTACTTTAAAACCCAATAAGTTATTTTAATAAGACTTAAAACTAAAAGTGGCGCTTTAGAAACAGAAAAAAGCTTTATAAAACTTTTTAGGCCAGCTAAGGAGGAACTTTCCAGCATCCACTCTGATATCACTCTTTTCATACGGTGATGGATAAATCTGAAGGCCATTCGTTTTCACCATCCATCCATCTTTAAATTTATTTTTTGGGGTGTCAGAGTTCCCTGTATTGTTCTGCTTGATGTGTGATAGCATGATGTAGATTCTCATTTCTCCTGGTTGAATAACTGAACAAAAATGAAATGCAATATGCATCATTAAAAAAGACGGATAAAAAATTAATTATGACCCTGTCATTTAAAATCATGGACAACAAAGAAATAAATGTTTACAATTACGTGACGCAGGGACAATAAGGACGCTTTATCAAGGAATCAAGGAATTTTATTTGTCATCACATCACATGTGGTACATGAGGTGGGACGAAATTCTAATGCCCCGGTCCAGTTTACACCCTGATAGCAATTTTATCTCTCGCCGTCAAAGTTTTTTAATCTTTTAGGAAAGAAAAGGGAACACCAACCTGGTGATTATAAGATATGAGGAGCAGAGATAGAACGTCAGACACTCCCTTTGGCAGCAGTTTTCAAGCTCTGGATTCAGGGGTCATGTTGGTCCAACACATCGTAAAAGTGGTTCTTCAGGTTGAGATTTGTAATCCTGTGGAACTCTGCAGAGAACTGAAAAAAACCAACATTTCCAACATGGACAAATATATTTACGGTCATCAAATGTTTGCACAATAAATACAAATCCTTACACCAGGAAATCATGATTTGTATACATATTGTTATAAACCCCATGTAAGTTGATGTTTTTACCCGGGTCTCAATTTTAAAGCATGTCAACAATTTAGGATCTCAACAATAGGTAAGTCATCGCTGATGCACAATTGCAGCTGCTGTGATATTTACACTTCCGACGGGAGCGCCAACTGTTAGCTTTATTTTGAAAGCCAAAATACTTTATGCTTGTGTTTTATGTATTTTCTTTCCCCATAGTCTGTACTTACTGTTGGATTCTGCATCTGGCAATCGCTTCTCTGGGGCGGGGGGAATCAAGTATTGGCAAACAGCCAATATATCTTTCAAGGTTATCATATTGTTCTGCCCCCTCAGGGCCTCCTCAAGATCTTATAACAGCATAACATAAATACCACAGATATCAATTCTGCATCAGGTCATGTGCATAACCTTGTCACAGCTTCATGTTTTTTATAGGAGAGGATTCATTGCCTCCATTATTATTTTCAGGCTTGCTGTGAAGGAGTGAACCCCCTTTTTATTTTTGATCCCTTGACTACATCCACTCTTTTGCTTGCCCATCCAGCAGGCCTGGCTGTGATAAGAAGTGCTTTCTGTTTTGCTTCCAAAAGCCAAATGAAGGCAAACTGAGCAAGGGGGCTGAAGCAAAGTGGCACATGGTGGGCTTGGACTGGTCCTGGTGGCTATGTGGCAGGATCCTTATTGATTGGGGAGAGAGTGACAGTGGGATGTGATCCACATTGCATCCTCGCTGTCAAAAGACTTTGCAATAGTGTATTTTATTTCACAATAGTTCAATTGAAGTACTGCCAATAGGGTGTTGCTGTGATTAGGTAATAGCCCGGGCGGAAGGCCAGCGTTGGCAGTCCTGTTTGCGATTTGTTGCTGGTGAACAGTAGCAGAATAAAGCTACACTGACGAGTCCCTTTCAATCATCAGTTAAAATTATGAGACGCTCAACAAACACCTAAACCTTTAAAACTAAAGCTCACATCACAAAATTAAAAGACGGGAAAAACATAAAGGGTTAATGTTAAACACATTGGTAAAAGGAAAAGACTAATTATTTAGTAGCTATATTAGTATTTGTAAGTATTCTATGATACGTATTTGAGAATTGCGCCGCTGAAGGCTGCATAATTAATTCTTGTTGTTTTTGATGCCGTACAGCTGGATTGATTTTTACCAATAATTCTATACATTTTGCTCTTCTGTTCTGATGTGTAACCATAGCAACATGGTGGTTTACAACAGGGCGCAGCTGATTAAAATCGAAAAAGCAGAAATAATATGACAACTGAAGCCAGAAATCCCAGAAGAGTTAAAAAGGAGCCGTCATGGATGTAGATCAGGATGAAAGAAAAGAGAAAGCAGAAATTTACATTTGAATTTTTGTTAAGTCCACAGTCTCAAGTTGTTTGACTGTACACCAACTATGCTAGGGGACACACCGATCAGTCAGAATTCACTGACTAGTTCAGATGCCAATGATTAATAAAACGTAGAGAGAAACATTATGTTCTGGGCTTCAAGTCATAAACACCTCTATGGGCAGTGCTGTACTTGAGAACTTTACTCGCCCTCTCTGGCAGAGTGACAGTCTCTCATTCTGCCCCAATTGAAAAACAACTTTATTTCACTTGTTGCATGTCAGATAAGGTAGAAATCTCACGTTGCAACGACATTTTCACGGCTATGTTCCCTAGTTTGTTTTGACACATTTCACATCTCTTTGAAGAGAAAAACAGCCCATCAATGTATACATTGGCACATCAGTGCCCCAGCTTTTAAGTCTTTATATGCGAATAGCTCCTTATACAGCCATAATGGGGTAATTGCTCTGATGAAAGAAGACAACAATCAATAACGGCCTTCTTATTCCTAAAACTCCCCATTGAGGGTTTTTATTCTTCAAATGTCTCACATGGTGACCATTCTAAATATGTTGGGATTTAAAACAGCATATCTATTAAAAGGTTACTGGAAAAAACATAGCAGTTACACATCTTCTTATTTTATGATGTTTATATCTAAATAATTCATCTGAATATTAATACCTAATCATAACAAATCCTACTTCAATAACCATTCATAGTCAAAGATAAAAATCCTTTTTAGCATAACATTGTAATGCTGAATACAAATTGAGCATATCCACCTTCTCATCTCTTAATACTGTGACTGGTTGCAAGCCAGGGAAGCTCACCTCTTCATCCCTTTCATTAACAGGCTTTTAGAGGAAGTCATATGGTGAAAAGCCCCGTCACGATGCACACGCTAATTTAAATGCATAGCCGAACACCAACAATGTACTCAACATTCTGTCTGAGATAATTGCGGCAGCACCAGATCTTCTCTCTGTGAATGATTTTCTCATTTTCAGTTTCATAGCTATTTCTTCATATTCGTACGCTCAGTTGAAAAGGCAATGATGCACACGTTGGAAGCGCATAAAAAATCATAAAGCATTACATCTTTCACTGAAACTCGGAGGCTCTTGTCTTTATGCTGGAACTAAAGCCACTCTTCTTTTTTTTACATGTTTCAGAGCATGGAAAAACGTGTCATATCACTTGATAGCTGAAGAACGAACATCAACTTTAATTAAAGAGATGGGGGAGGCTGTGATGTATATTTTAGACCTAATTAGCATGCCTGACTCAGGGGAGAGAAGTGATTAGTTGAGTAAAGGCTCCCTGTGGATGTTGCAGACAAACACACTTGAAAAAACGCGTGCCCTCAGCCACACACTCTACATACTGACACCCTTTGCACTTAAACTATGAGCTTTGCTGCAGTTAAAGTGATAATTCACTCTGTTGTGACATTTGCAATTTACAACATGCAGTTTAAAGCCCTGCTGGGTTTACGAGCTAAATATTCTTTTAGAAAACAAGACATACAACATAATCACAACCAGGGCTGGACTGGGAGATTTTTTCAGGCCAGGAGTCAGTCATGTAACAAGGCCACCAGGGGCTTGCTACGCATGCATGTTCCCACACATACATGTTCACACCCACACCTAAATGCATTGGCACAAGCAAAACGCATTTGGCGCATGCGCACACACTTATAGCAAATTCTAAATAAAAGGCCACCTACTGTAATAAACCTACTGTAACTTTGAGGTTGCAATATACAGGAACTTTACTGCTGTTAATGCAATAGTACTAAGATAATAAAGATTTTACACAATAATAAGTGTCTAAGTTAGAGCTTTACATAGCCAAATCATGTAAAAAATAAACTGCCTCAGTGGCACATCATCAGGGAATACTTATGAACCACAACCTACAGAAAATCCAAGGTTGGAATACACAAATAGTGATGTTTGATCTAAGATACATAACAGCAAATCAGCAACAGACAGAAATATTTAACAACATGATCAGTTAATAGAAAAACGCCAAATTGCAAAGAAAGCTATTATTACAGTTGAGAGCCATTTATGTCTATGCTGAAGTACCAGCAGGACTGGTGTCATCACCATCACCACCTTTGAAGAGCAAACATATGTTTACAGTTTTTCCATAAACTGTATTTCATACAGTAAGATAATGTAGCCTGTCTAACTGATTTGGTCTTGTACTCATATACATGATAATGATAAGATTATATCCGATTAGCTGGACAAATAAACTATTTAAAAAGTAAATAATAATAATAATAATAAAGTGGTGTGTAAATCAGTGATTTTAACTTCCCAGTCCTTATCTTAATTTCAAGGCTAAACCTATATAGGCTCCATATTCACACTGTAGACTGAATGTGTGCAGCCTCAAGTTCCTTTCTGTTTAAACTTTAAACGATAAAATGTTGGTACAATATATTATTAAATTTAAAAAATATATATATACTTAACCTTAAAATAATACTTTTACCAACATTTTGTGTGTGCATGTTCTTTTTATTTTATTTTTATAACTTCCTTGTAATCTTTATTTTAATGGCAACAAGGGGGGGACTGAATAAATAACTCTGTTACTTTTCTACATTTTGCCGTGTCCTCCTCCAGCTCCTTTCTCTTTTTGTCTCCTCTGTTCCTTTTAGCCCGTCGGGAGACCCGAGTCGCTTCTCATCACTTCTGGCTGTGCGAACTGCCGTCAACAGACACACGCCACGCCCCTTCGTCCACACCTTTGTGGATGGTACCAAAGTTTGGGGCGGGTCTTAATCGAAAGAAACCAATATTCCAATGTAATAATAATAAACCAATGTTTAACCAATATTCGCACTGCCTGCAAATTTTTTTTTTTCCAGTCACATTGACCATTCAAAGTAATAATACAAAAACAGATGAGTATGAACTTGGGGCTTTGAGTGTCTTGCCTAAGGGTACAATGATACATGGAAGATTGAAGTGAACCCACAACTTTTAGATCCACTTTACTAAGTGAGTCGCTCATGTGTCTGAATTTTCACATTATATTGCATGATCATAAGTGGAACATTAACAACTTCAAAGCCACTTTAAAAAGAACAAGATTTCTGTTTTTCTGCATTTTTGTAAAAACGTGATTAAAATCACAGAAATAACTTTGTTCCATTACAAAGACTTAGAGTCTTTCTAATCAGAATCCGAGATTGAGAATTAGAGTCAGATTTATGGATATTGTCAGTAAAAACTGGTTCACAAACGGAATTGTTCTGATGTAATGGTGCAGATAAATAAAATAAGATAAAATAAACAAAATAAAATATTACACATGTACAAATGCACCAGGTGCATTAAGGTGCATCTTTTCTGTTTTGGAATAAACCGTCATTTATCTTTGGTTGATGAGCCTGAGTACTTAGAAGCTGTTTTAATGGCGGGAAGATTTGGTCCCGATTAATTGTACTATACTGCTTGAGGGGAGGGGGTTAAACAGACCATGTCCAGGATGAGAATGGTAATCTGCAATTTGACCTGCACGACCTGAAGTCCTGGAGGTGTTCAGTTTCTGTAGCGGCCGGTGGTTGCAGCTGATCACTTTCTCAGCAGTCTGCACAATGTGCTGCACTCTGTATCTATACCTGTGTGTGGCTCCAGTGAACCAAACAGTGACAGAGGAGGTGAGGATGGACTTGATTATGGTTGTTTAGAAGAAACAGGAGAAACAGCGTCAGATCAACCCCTTTTTCCATCATGGGAGAAGTAGAGATGGTTGAGCAATACAAATACCTTGGTGTTCATCTGGACAATAGACTGGACTGGAGTTGCAACAGTGAGGCTGTCTACAAGAAGGGACAGACCTGACAGACCTGACCTGAAACTAATATCCTTAAAGGTATCCAGCAAGATGTAGCAGATCTTCTGTAAGTCTGTTGTTGAGAGTGTTTCATCTCCTCAGCCATCATCTGTTGGGGCAGCAGCGTCAGAGCAAGGGACATAAAAAGGCTCAACCTAGACATAATACATATAAGTCATTTCTGTGCTTTACTGTGTGTAATAAAAATCATTGTGCATAAAAAATCTTTTCAACTGTACCTCAATTAAACGAAACAACTGAAACTGAACATAATCAGATGCTATTGCACTTAATTAGATTTACTTGAATTAATTTTGGTTTAATTTAGGTTTTGGACTAAAACAAGCTTTTGCATCCTAACAGATATCTGTCTGTAGGATTTAAGTTCATATCTTTCAGGTCATTAGCAATAATTCAAGTTCAAGTGTTTATTGTCATATGCACAATAAGAAAAAAGTTTCTTTGTACAAGAAAATTCTTCCTTTGCTACTCGACAAGTATGCCAAAAAGAAAAAGAAAAAAAAAACAAGATACAAATAAATATTAAACATTCTATATTATAATATGACACAAAAAACAAGCTGATTAAATGTAAACTGCAGTTTTCTGTATTTGTTTTAGGAATCAAGAGGGGAATAGCTGGATAGCTGATTATAAATTATCCTCCATCCATGGGCATTGACCAAGGTTGAGTTATAGTCTGTGGAAAAAAGTCTGTAAAATATGTTTATGTTTATAGTATAGATAATATTGAAAACATATATGTATATACTAGATGTTTGGTTAAAAAAAAATCTGTTTACTATTTTAAGCCTCCAGGTTTTTTTTTTTTTTGCTATTTGGTGGTATGTTGTATTTTATAACAGGCACTCTAAAAGGGTTCTTTGAGTGCTTTTGTAAAAATAAAAGCAGACGAAGAGTACCTAGCATCCTCCACCATACACAATAGAGTGCTTGAGACATTTTCTCTTATCCAAATACCGTTTTCTGTTACACTACTTCATGGTTTATATAAAAAGCATCAATATTGAAGACTTGATGACACTAAAACACCGCTTTTTGCTACAACTGCAACAATGACATGTCAAGATCTTTTATTTTTTGTTCTTTTTCACCTCCCTCTCTAGAGAAAAAAATGGGGGCTCATTTAGTTTAGTTGCCAGTGGCTGTAATAAATAGGCCTAAATTTCACTTACTGTTTAAACTACAATATGAGAAACTTAGGCAATATTTTACTTATCAATAGGCCCCTTATGATAAGTAAAATAAATTGAGCTAATGTTCCCTCGCCAGGACCCGGGTCACCGGGGCCCTACTCTGGAACCAGGCCTGTAGGTGGGACACGATGGCGAGTGCCTGGTGGCCAGGCTTTCACCCATGGAGCCCGGCCGGGCCTAGTCTGAAAAGGAGACGTGGGTCCCCCTTCTGATAGGCTCACCACCCATGGGAGGGGCCAAAGGGATAGGGTGCCGTGTGAGATGGGTGGCTGCCAAAGGCGGCAACCTTTGCGGTCTGATCCTCGGCTGCAGAAGCTGGCTCTTGGGTGGGGAAGGAGCCTGAGGTTGGTGTGCGAGGTGGAGAGGTACACACGGCTCTGGCTCTAGAACCAGTCTCCTTGAGAGGGGTTGGACTCTCTTCCACTCTGGAGTTGCCCCTGGTGAAAGTTGACGGGCGGGGGAGGGCATACATGTTGCCCCCCATCTAGGCGCCTGTACGTTGGGGTTCACCCAGTTGAGAGAGACGGTCGACTCCCTCTGACTACAGGTGTGGGGATGCGTCCTGACTGTTGTTTGTGTTTATGCGCCAAACAGCAGTTCAGAGTACTCACCCTTAATGACAATGACAGTGAGACCTGGAGGGGTATGGATGGGAGGAAGGGCCCTCCCGGTCTGACACTGAGTGGTGTTTTGTTGGATTTCTGTGCTTGTCATGGATTATCCATAACTAACACCATGTTCAAACATAATGTTGTCCATATGTGCTCTTGGCACTAGGACACCCTAGGCCGCAGTTCGATGATCGACTTTGTTGTCCTGTCGTCTGAAATGCGGCTGCATGTCTTAAACTTTCGGGTGAAAAGGGGAGCAGAGCTTTCCGCTGACCACTACCTTGTGGTGAGTTGGCTCCAATGGTGGGGGAGGATGTCAGACCCGGCAGACCCAAACAAAGTTGAAGCTCCGTGAGGTGGAGTGGTGCACAACCAAGACTATTTACAGTGTGTGTGTGTGTTTGTGGGGGGGGGGGGGTGTTGTAGATCTCAACTCGGGACATTGGGGGTCGGTGAGTGGAGTATTTCAAAGACCTCCTCAATCCTGCTGACATGTCTTTCACAGAGGAAGCAGAGCATTTGGACCTTCGGGCGGGCTCTCCAATCTCTGGTGCCAAAGTCGCAGAGGTAATTAAAAAGCTCCTCAGTGGTAACGCCCCAGAGGTGGATGAGATTTGCCCAGAGTTCCTTAAGGTTCTGTATGTGGTAGGGTTGTGTTGGTTAAAGTAACTCTGCACCATCGCCTGGATGTCGGGGGCAGTTCCGCTGGATTGGCAGACCGGGGGGTGATGGTCCCCCATTTCAAAAAGGGGGACTGTACATGTGTTCCAACTATAGGGGAGACACACTCTGGAGCCTCCCCTGTAAGGTCTATTCGGGGGTTCTGGAGAGGAGGTTCCTTCGAATAGTCAAACCTCAAATTCAGGAGGATCAGTGTGGTTCTTGTCCTGGTTGTGGAACACTATACCCTATTCCTGGAGGGTGCATAGGAGTTTGCCCAACCAGTCTACATGTGTTTTGTGGACCTGGAAAAGGCACTCGACCGTGTACCCCTGGGGTTCCTGTCGGGGTTACTCCGGGAGTATGGGGTACCAGGCCCTTTGATACGGGCTGTTAGGTCCCTATATGACCAGTGCCAGAGCTTGGTCCGCATTGCCAGCAGTAAGTCAGGCTAGTTTCCAGTGAGAATTGGACTCCGCCAAGGCTGCCCTTTCTCACCAATTCTGTTTATAACTTTTATGGATACAATTTCTAGGCAAAACCAAGGTGATCTCAGGATTGCATGTCTGCTATTCACGGATGATGTGGTTCTTTTGGCTTCATCAGCTTGTGATCTGCAGCTTTCGCTGGATTGGTTCACAGCCGAGTGTGACGCGGCCGGGATTAGAATCAGTGCCTCCAAGTTGGAGGCCATGGTATTTAGCCGAAAAAGGGTAGAGTGGGAGGTCCTGCCAAAAGTGGAAGAGTTAAAGTAACTTGGGGTCTTGTTCATGAATGGGGGAAAAATGGAGCGGGAGATCAATAGACGGATTGGTGCAGCATCTGCAGTGATGCGGGCGCTGTACCGGTCCGTTGTGATGAAGAGAGAGCCGAGTCAAAAAGCGAGGCTCTCAATGTATTGGTTGATCTACGTTCCTAGCCTCATCTATGGTCATGAGCTTTGGGTGTAGTCATGAGCTTTGGGTCATGACTGAAAGAACCCTATACAAGCGGCTGAAATGGGTTTCCAACACAGGGTGTCTGGGCTCTCCCTTAGAGATAGGGTAAGGACCTCAGTCATCCTGGAGGGACTCAAAGTAGAGCCGCTACTTCTTCACGTCAAGAGGAGCCAGGTGAGGTGGCTCGGGCATCTGGTTTGGATGCCTCCTGGATGCCTCCCTGGTGAGGTATTCCAGGCTCGTCCTACCGGGAGGATGCTCTGTGGAAGACCCCGGACACGCTGGAGGGACTATGTTTCTCGGCTGGCCTGGGAACGCCTTGGGATTCCCCCGGATGAGCTGACGCAAGTGGCCCTGCTTAGGCAGCTGCCCCCGTGACCCGACCCCGGATAAGCGGAGAACAATGTATGGATGGACGGATAAATGTTTATACACTAGTTAAGTTTTACTTTCACAATGAACAAATATACTTAAAGATATCATTTTTTTCTAAATTGGAAATTATGCTGCAGAAAAAAAATAAGATCATCTTGGGTATCTGAGCGTGAAGTTTACTGTTTTACTATGTTCAGGTTTCTTAAAAAAATTTAATAATGTATCAACAAAGTATTATGCTAATACTGGCCAGCTTTGTGGTGCAGTTAGTAGCATAGTTGTTCTGCAGAAAGAAAATCTGGGATCAATCTGTATTAAATTAAGATGCATCCTGGGGCTTGCATGGGATTTCTACATGTAGTTCGCTTTCATAAATAGTACAAAAACACATTTGGAGGCCTCAGTCCTCGACGGTTCAACTCCCAGACCCGACGATATTTCCCGCATTTCTAACCCCTTTCCTGTCTGCTTACTTTCATATAAGGGAAACTAGAGCCTGCAACAACCCCCTGGAAGGGATTTAAGAAAAACATGACCAGTAAGTTAACTGATGTCATACTTATGCATTCGTATTTGTCCTGGGAGTATCCTGCTTCTTGCCCAATAACTGCTGAAGATCGTTACCAGCCATCCTGCAACCCTATGTTTATAAGCAAGCATTGACAAATGACTAATCTATCAATACCCCAAAAACAATATTATGTTTGATTTGGGTCAAAAAGATCTTACCAGTAGAAACAATATTTCAATTTAAATATATCTATATGACAATGCATGGAAAACTGCTATGCAAAAGCAATGATGGATGCTTGTTTTTCATTCTGTGAACCACACTCAGCCATCATGTTCAGCAGAAAGGAAATGTTTATATGTTTGTGTGGCTCTAGGACAAAAATGAGGACACGGTCATGACAACTTCTACCAGCACTGTTGGGGATTGGCCCATGCAAATGGCTGCAATCGACACAAAGTGTGATAAATGCGCTGTCAATGGAGATGCATGCACCGCATCACAGCCCCCATCGCAGCACAGCAGAGCCAAGCAAATTCTCAGGGGTCCTCTCGAACAGCATCACATATCATATAGATATGCTACATTATTTAAGTTTTGCCTGATGGCTTTTAATCTGAATCTTAAACATTTCACTTTGTGTCTGCACAGTCACTCTGATGCGGTGTCAAATTGTATAACTGCCCTCTGAGTACAAAAGCCCACAGCAGACTCCGTAATTATCCTTGAAATAGTCACCTGTTCTGAATAGGCTCTGATGGTAGACAATAACATACCTGCTGCTTGAGTGCTGCAATGTGCTATAAATTTTCATGCCAAATCGATCCCACTTAAGTCTGAATAATGTCCCATTCTCAAGCTCAGCCGGTATAGTTTGAAGGAAAAGGAAAAAGCGCCTCATTTAGAGTTACTGCTTAATCCCTCTGCCGCTTTTTGCCATTTCCTCATCATAACGGCTGCAGGATTTGTCAAATGTTCCACAAATGCAGAGGCTTTTTCAAAGCCACACATTTACAAGACTTTTCACCACGGTGATGTGATTATAAATTTCTACCGTTTTAACAAAATGACTTAATGATTGGTATAATTATTTGGGTTGTTACATAAAAAAAAAACTTTCAGGGAAAAAACAAACAAATAAAAAAGAAACACAGATTACATTTTTTGATCATACAGAGTGAAAATTCTCTTTAGAAACTTAATATAACCATGCCTTCTGTCTACAACAAAAACTTCCCTATTTTTCTTAAGATATAGAAATAATCTTTATATCAAATGCTTTAAATTGTTATGAGACAACATGAGACTTGGCTGAGAAAGATACACAAAGAAGAGGTCCTGTATAATCTGGAGACTGAAAAGTTTAAGTACTTCAACAAAAAGTGGTTTAATTGGGCCATCGTGTTTTTTCTGTCATTGCTGACACCCAAAGTCTGCAATCCATTGATAAACCTGGGCTAAAAAAGAAAATAAACTAAAATACAGAACAAAAACATAGTCCTGCAGAATCTGTGCTTGTAAAAAACTTAACACCATAATTTTTATTGCTCAAAACAACAAATACATAATAGTGCCAGTAGTCTCACACCTGAATACAGTGTGAATCCAGATTGTTGTGTGAAGAAACCTTTGTCCAGAAAGTAGTATTCCTGTCTACCATTGCAGCATGAAGACAAAAGAACTCCCAAGCGAATTTGAGAAAATACTTTTAAAAACATTTTAAAAACAGATCAGGGGATGGATATAACATACATTTCTAAAGCACTGAACACCAATGGGCCTCAGTTACATCAATCCTCGAGAAATAGAGGAGACATTGCATGTGTTAATTTGCCTAGATCCAGCTGTCCCTTACAACATGAGTTACTAGTGAGAGAGGCCACCAGAAAGCCATGGACTATTGTAAATAAGCTAAAAGTTTTAGGAGCTGAGATGGGTGAGACTTTACATATAGCTACTGTTGGCCAGGTTTATCACTAGTAAAAGATTTATGTGATGGTATCACATTATTAAATAGACATTAATTACACAATCATCACAGCAACTTCATGCAAAACAAGCAATAACTGGACCAAGTTTTTTTGTTTAGTTTCCCTCAATACCCTTTTTTTCTGTAAAATGACAAGTTAATTTAGTTCATTCAGTAATATCAACAAACAAAACCAAATCTGGCATCTAGAGTTCATCTGGGAGCTCAGGAACGGCCCCCTATTCTTCTTACTAATTACCAGAAATTCTGATTTCAGGTACCACCCTCCAAGTAGCTCCTGGTTCAGGCTGAGCCATCTCCCAGCTGTTTGTTATCCAATCAATGTGTTCACTACCATGCTCCTCCAACAGTGAAACAAACTGCCAGGGAATTGGATGTTACCACATCAACATCACTGTTTTTTTTAGTAGTGCACTAAACATCTCTTGATTAAAAACATCCATGCAAAAACAACCGTTTGTGTTCTGGGATTTATCACTTTATTTTCTACAACATAGTCCAACGTCACCCCACTTGCAGGTTTATTTATAACAAGTGTTTAAAGTCTAAGCACTCAACCAAACTCAAAGCCCTCCAGGTTTCAATCAAGAATCAAGAATCAGTTTATTTATATAGCGCCAATTTACAACAGGTGTCGTCTCAAGGCAAAAGTTTGCAATCTAAGGAACCCCAGCAGATTGCATCGAGTCATTGACTTGCAGCATTCACTCCTCTGGAATCAGCAGGCAGAAACAAAGGCTTGTGTTGTTGTTGACTTTACAGCAATCCCTCATACTGAGCATGCATGAGTTCCTGCTGCATCTCTGGCATGGTTCTGTATCCACGATCTAGATGTCAATGAGAGAATCATAAAACCAAACTTCATTCCTCAAGGAAAGTACAATATACCTCTGGCATATATAGTTTTGGAGAACAACATTTTTAAATTTCTTTGGAGATAATCTTGCTTTTATAGGTTTGTTTTGGACTGCAGGAACCAAGGTCTTTTTACCTAGTATTTTTTTTGTCAGATTATGATAAAGTTCAGGTGGTGTGATCAATAGATGTTTATATCTGAAAGCAGACTTTTATCATTTGCAGCTTCTCTATATGGTGTTGGTTGCAATGTTATTGAGAAATACAAGTGGTTAGAGAAGAAGAATGGCCTTATCCTTCCATGGATAAAGGTTTTACAATCCTGCAATAAAATTGATTCTGTAAATGCACATTTAGTTTTTGTTACATGATGTATAATTTGTAATTCTATTTGTTTAAATTTTAGCATCATCATTAAGGTTAATAAAAAGAAAGCCACACACTTCTTGTAACTTAATCTTACTGCTTACCATGGGCTCCCAAAGTTTGTTGTATCGTCCAGGCCACGATAATGGCCTGGATGATACAACATCATCCAATCACCATACACAAATTTTATGTTTAGGCAGTGCATCCATGAAAATTTCTGCCTCGAGGAAATCCTGAAGGCACAATGCAAGATAGTATCTATCCTCATCACCATTATGCTGTTGGATTGTTGAGGTGGCCCCGGAAATAGCTAGGAGGTTATTATTTTCACAATTGCAGTCACGTTATCTTTTCTTCAATTACAAAATAAGCACAAGTTGCACAGAAGGTATGGAAAAACATTTTTTTTTTATGATGGCATGAAAAAGCCAAAACACAGCTATAAATGTCAAACTGTGCTAACCACAATTTGAAATTACCATTCACATTTTGGATATGCCAAATTTAGATTGTCACAATACATCTATTATAAACTTTTTAAAACTATAAAAAATAATAAGATAATAAGAAGAAGAAATTTATGGCCAAGAACCATGAACCTGATTTAATACAAGGGGGAAAAAAATATGCTTCATGACCTTCCAAAATGCAGGTTATGCATCTAAAAAGTTAGCTACAGCTCTTCTTAAATAATTGGTTTATACTCCTCTTGTAAATTTTCATAATTTGAACACACCAGTGACCTCTTGAAAAAAGACACGTAGCTATTTAGCCAAACTCTGATTTATAAAAAGGAATAGAATGAATAGGACAAAAGAGAAAAATGCCAGAGGGGTAACGTCAGAAGCAGTGAGCATCCCTTGTGGTTAATGAATAAAACAGGAGTCAAAGAAGTGACTAAACATGAGGGCAATGCTTAATGAGATAAAAAGCATTTTTTCTAATAAACTGTTCTATCCTACCCACAAGTTGGGAATAATTATTTTTCTCTTCTGAGCCCCCACTGTCTGGAAATGGGTGTTAGGAGGCTAGGCTGTCTGCTCCAGCCACATCTGCTAATTCCTCACAGGTGTGAGAGCAGGAAAACATGCCGATATCTGGGTCTTTGATTCCAATTTTTTGATTAGCCAGGAGAGCTGCTGATGCTACTGCTGCTACGGCTCAAAACTTATCCACAGCTGATTCTCATCATGTATCCTCCATTCATGATCATCACTGGCCGTATACAGCTGCGTTCATGGCGTAAGCGTTTGGAGCATTAAGAGAGTCCAGTTTACACGTGAAGTCTATGTATACGCATGTCTAGGCACGTCCAAAAGCCTAGTGGTGTGTTTTGTGTCCAGAGTAGAGTGAATTGGAGCATCTAGAGCATCAGATGCATTTTGAGCATCTGAAGTTTTGGACACCCCTGATGCTGAAAACACTCTAGTTGGGAAATTTAAACTTTTGCCTCTGGACACTTGAGCATCAACCAATCAGAGAGCGACTGCTATGCGAGACTTTGACAAATTTTGTTGTTGCTATTTTCACTTACTCCAGTAAGAAGAAACTAGTGCGAAAATCCACAGCCTTATCAGCACAGCTACTGTAGTAGGTGGAGAAAATCACCAAACTCTGAACGCTGCAGAATTATTCCGGTACTTATATGGCAGCTGACAACAAAGTTGTCTTGCTTTTTTTATTAAATAAGGCCAAGCCGTTCTCTCCTTCATTGTGCAAAAAGACTGTTCCAGTCTTCTCCGACCGAAGAAGGCTGGAAGTGGGGACGCTTGACACATATCGAGTGATTTGAAGGGCACAAAAAATTGCACAAAATGTATAAGAGTCCAACTTGAAGCATGAGACGTGATTTTAATGCTCCAGAGGTTTGGTTAGAATGCAGCTAAAGAGGAATTGGTCATCAGTCTTTCAATGCTTGAATGTCAAGCCCTCCTGTCAAGCCACGCTTTGATCCTGTGATGTCCTCCCGTGTTTATATCTTTATATCTTGTGCTCCCTAGTAATCTGTGCTTCTTCTCCAAACTGTTAACCTGTGCTTATATAGTTCTCAGTGCTCTACTTTGTTAAAATCCGTCTTTCATGACCAACCTACTGGAACCTCTGCGCAAATCCCATGATTCAAAGCCTCTCCATTTTTTTGTCCCCTGTATGACATGTCCACTTTCAGCCACTCAGTTCCACTATATGCTGCCTTGGTTTTGCTCCACAAATAATACTTCGCCAGCAGCCTCTGCCTTCTTAATCCTGAAACCCCCTAACCTCTCCCTGGCGATTCCACTGCTCCTGCTGTTAAGCCCATGCTTCCGTTTTCCTGTATTCTCTCCTGAGTTTCTTCTTTAGAAGAGATCTTTTAATTGTGGTTTGTATTATGATTCTGACCTGTTTTGTTTCTATTTCAATTTGCTCCTGTAAGCACCTTCCTGCCTCTACACAGATGTTTTTCATCATCTAATCAGCATTGCTGGACAAGACGAGCGGCTCTTGTTTTAAGCTTCTCCTGAGTGTTTGTTACCGATCTCCCAAGTGCAACTCTCAGAGTTTTTTTTTCTCGTTGTTTGCATGTGTTGGAGCGAGCAGACCGAGCTGAGCCAGAGGAGTGGTGAAACCAGAGGGTTGTATGAACGGTGAGAATCTTGAGACTGTGTGAGCACTGAGATGGTTGTAACAGTAAGCAACTAATACTCAGGCACTGAGTAGTTGATCCACCGCTCCTCTTATACTGCTCAGCTGATGGCCTAAAGTTGATGCACCTGGGCAGGTGAGCTGGTGGAGAAGGTGCTCAGAGAGAGCTCAGGCGACTGTGAAACGCACTAAAGAACTCACCCTGACACATTAGGCCTGACACTAAAAAAAGCTAAAAGTTATAACTGCATAAAACTTAAAATTTTATAGCAATTATTAATTATCAAGAACAAAATCAATTTGAAAAAGTTTCCAATCTAAGGAACCCCAGCAGGCTGCATCAAGTCATTGACTTGCAGCATTCACTCCTCTGGAATCAGCAGGCAGAAACAATGGCTTGTGTTGTCGTTGACTTTACAGCAATCCCTCATACTGAGCATGCATGTAGCGACAGTGGAGAGGAAAAACTCCCCTTTAACAGGAAGAAACCTCCAGCAGAACCAGGCTCAGTACAAGCAGCCATCTGCCACGACCG
>JAVLVB010000185.1:114975-130074 GCA_032876305.1 Orestias chungarensis
CTAGCTTTTCAGCATCTATCCTAGAGAGAATATTTCTAATTTTTGCTATATTCCTAAGATGAAAGAAGGAAATCTTACAGACCTGTTTTATATGAGACTTGAAAGACATTTCCTGATCAAAAATAACACCAAGGTTCTTTACATTGTCACCAGATGCCAACCTGATTCTATCCAGGTCAAGTGGCTGACTAAGCAATTATGTGTTATTACGTTATGTCGATTAATGTCTGCATGACAAGGCAAATGGACATAGTGGTCATATCTATGTGAGTCTCGTAAAATACCTATATGGCTACTCCCAACTTCAGTCTCATCAAACCTACAGTATGTCAAATAATTATGTGATCCTGAGGTTCATGATGTAAGTTTTATGGTTTAAGTTTAATACTTTTTAAATTCTTTCCTTGGTGTTTTACTTCATCAAACTGTTAAGTTTAGTATTTTTTCCAGACTCTACTGCATAGTTTGGCAACTCTAATACTTAAAGGCCATTTTCATATAACCTTTAACGTGTCAACCCACCTTGGTCAAATAATTAGGTAATTAACAGGATTCTAGACAATCTCCCTGCTACAGAGGACTTGATTCAACCATTTGATTTAGCTTTATTAGACGGAAACAATCTAATAGTTTCACAACAATGGCCCTTGAGGACCGGAGTGATCCACTTATATACAAGTGAGCCACATGAATAGTACCTTAAAGGTATCAGTTAAATCACTACTTAGAAATATTTCAAAAGTTTGTTAATAGGTAGTTTTATCCTGTTAAGGACATTCATGATGTTAATATGGTCCAAAATAAAAAGGTTTTAAACCCCTGGTCTAAAGTGTTGATAGTCAGTGCTGTTGAGTACGCACATTGCAAATTAATATAAATTATCTGCCATTGTAAATAACCCTACTATTCTGCTCTGGTTTTGTGAGAATTATTTTGAATATTTATGCCAAGGTTTTAGTTCTGCACCTTCTTAGGTTGTCCACTGGAGGTCGCCAGAGCTCCAGTCTGGCTGGAGCGTTGGCCTCACCAGTGCAGTCTGCAAAGGTGCCCTGCATCACCATGATCAGCTGAGCAGTTTTTAAGGAGCGGTCTACTATTCATCGCCTGAGCTTTAAGTTTCTACTTTTAATGTCATGTTCCTCAGATCCAATTCTAGTATCTTGTTGCGAAGTTATTTATGAGTCAATTCTCTAGCGTTCTCTAGTTTGTCATGATTTAATCATTTATGTTTTCTTCTTCATGTTTTTCCCAGTGCTCATCATCTCACCATCATCTGTACTTTTTTTCTCAAGACTGTCAAACAGGATCACAGACTCACCGTCTCCAGTTGTCTTCCTAGGATCATCCTCCTCAGTCTTGGTCACCGCTCCCCATGCTCAGCTCGATCTGCCTACTCCAGCAATAACCATCTCTCTGCTGCGAACCTTCTGGACAAGCAAACCACTGACTCAACTCCGGATCTCAAGCCCTCTCAGTTTCCCTGGCGTCTCTCCATCTTCATCTCAAGTAAGACAGCTTCCAACAATTACCATCCTCCTCTGCCTCTGCTCACCATCTCTGTCTCCGCTCCAGAGGCCACCCGGTCTCCCACGTCTTTCCAGCCTTTTCCTTGTCGCTGCCTGGCTTTTTCCCCTCCGGACCCCCTTTCAGGACATCTAGACCACAACTCATTCAATAAACTTTAAATTACTTCAACTCCTGACAGTTCTCTGTTTATGTGGGTCAGAAAACTGAAAATGTGACAATTTACAGAGTTCTTCTTAAATAAACTTGTTTTTAAAGATATAATATTCCAATGGTCATATCTTTTTTCATTGTGTTTTAAATCATAACATCCACACTTTCAGAATGTGGTATTACTTAAAAGGCCCCTGACAAGACTATGTGGATTCCTACTCAGTATACATTTTGGATTTCGAAATAAAAGAGCTTATCTTTTAAAAAAAGTTCTGTCACTCCTGCTTTTTAACTGGGTCCCAAACACTTACTAAAGCTAAAGTAAATCATAATAAAATAGGCACTGTAGCTCTTTTCTTTCTATTTTAGATCAACAGCGAGCTCCCATCACAGCTTCCACTGACAGTCAGGGTAAAAATAAGTGGAGGCTGTTTTTCAATTCAAGTTTTTTCATAACTATTATCTATTCTTTTTCAGGTTCTAAAATAGTTTTAACTTGAACTCTGGAGTACAAAACACAACACATCACATGTTCTTTACTTACAAATTCTAAGACTAAACGGGATAGTCTTTACAAAATGAGACATTGCCAAGGCAATACTAAAAGCCTTGTGGCCCTGACCAGATGATCACCAGCAAATGTGATAACCCCAAATAACAGCTGCTCTGTGGGGTGTATGCTAACAGAATGGAAGTGAGATACATCATGAGCTTTTTAGAAAACAGGGTTATGACGTCATTTTCACAGTATTAGATGTCCATCATTTTACAATGGCATGAAATTTTGACAAGCAGGAAACATTAGTCTGTCAGTCTCCCAAGGAGTAGACATGAACGATTCTCCAAAAAAGCAGTATCACTTTTTGGAAATATTTATTGTACGGCAAAACCCTTACAATATATTGGAAATTTAAATCTGATTGAACCCTAAGAGTTTGGGAATAATCTTAGAACAAGAATTACGCTGGCTTGTGCAGCATCAATGCCATATTGTAGTTGATTTTTGTATTACCTGATACAATTATTTTAGATAAATCTCCAAACTTTTCATTTCTTTTACAAATACTAGAGAATATACTTTTTATTGTATTTAACTCATTGTTAGAAGTATGCTGTATGACTAAGCTGTTAAAGTTTGTTTTTAAAAACGTTCATACCATACAATCTATTTTTTAAATGTTTTTCATGATATATATTTAACTACTGATAGTGGTAATTATGTGGACTGTGGGCATTAAGACCTCATGACCTTTCACAGAGTGGATCATATCATTTTATATAAAGTTGGGTCTTTGAAGGAAGGAGTTGGATGAGCCCTAAAGGCAGCTGGACTTTCTATCTGGATTTTCCTGCAAGATCCTGTTTGCCCTGTGAGTCAAAGGTAAGTCCAATTCTCTATCTGTCTCAAACACCACTGAAGAATCTCTCAAAAGGAGCATCAGATCTCATTCCATGAAATCAGATTTCTTGTGTCTGTAGCAGTATGAGCTGGTTTACAAGTGTCTTCAAAGCTTTGAATTGAAGTTGGGATTTAAGGGTTTGTCAGACAGGGAGAGAGAAACAAAAGCGACTGAGAGAAGTCATCGGCACTCGGAAAAGGATGCAGAAGTGGTGCGAAGGCTACAGGGATGATTTTTCTTCCATTTTTAAAATGGTGGCAGACTGTGGAAGCAAACTAAATTACGTTCCTTGGTAACAAAGGTGCAACATGAAACAATAGACCAAGACAACAAAGTGCAATGTGCAACAGGACAAAAAAAACACAAAACTATAGAACTACAGTACTAGAGATACTACAATAAATACAAAAAACACAGTAGACACAAGAGGTAGACACCTTTATGGTTCTCACTGAATGAGCAGCATATATTGCTGATGGGAATGGATAGCAATTGAATGTATATGGTGATGGGTGAATTCAGTATGGTACATGGTGGTAGTGATGGGGAGTGAAGGATTTCAGCTCCATCTCTGTATGTTGATGGGTCTGACTGAAAAATCTGTGTTAGGGGTGTGTGGGATCGTCCAAATAACAGCCCAAAAAAAAGTTTTTTTCAGAAAATCCTAAAATTATTACTATGTTTTCCTAACAAAGCAAAGTCAGATTAGCCTGACTTACATTGAATTGTGTTGATATCATTCGCTGAGATATCCCTGATGTGCAACTGAAAATTTAGCAGCAATTGATTAAAGTCATCCAGTTAATATATTCCAAAAGCTCATAAAGCTGGGAATGAAAACTTATTGGACTTTTGCCATACTGAACCTCACTTTCAGGAAAACAACCAAACAAAGCAGACTGGAACAGGTTCTCATTAAGTCTTTTATGCTTTGCAAAATATTTTAAAAATGATGAATCTGCCTAAGAAAGTTAAACCTCAAATTATTTCTACATCACATCAGCTTTTCTTTCTGAATTTGCTGTCCTTAATGGTCTACTACCTTAATTCAATTATTTAAGTGCTTTCATGACAGTCCTTTGATTGATGAAATGAATTATATGCTAAACATTTCACACTGCCTCCTTTCTTACCGTGACACTATGGAGTGCATTTTTTTAAAATCCAAATTCAACGAGAATATAATTTGTTACACAGACAAACCCAAGCATTTGCATTTGTCAGAAAAAGCTTCATTTCAGAGTGGAGTCATGAGGTTGTGGGTCAGTTGAAAAAAAAAACGATTTTTGTGACAGTTTATTTAAATCAGTCCATAGCAAACAATGAAAAGAAACAGAGAGCGAAAAACAGATAGAGAAAGACCACCAATCTGTGTCAGAGGAAGGGGCTGTTTTGACAGAACAAAAGAGTTGTGGCCATGACCCAATACCCTTCAGGAGAGCTGTTTCATTACATAAATTGTTCTTTTTAGATTTAGATGCAATATAACAATGCACTATGTTCCACGCTGTGTTTTAAAACTAGTTTCCGTGCGATAATTGCTTTATGTCCCGTTTGTCCACAGAGCTGTCATGAAGTATTCAACTTGTCCAAATCACAGCACCTCTATTAAAGTGGGTCAGTATGGCTAAATTGATGAACTCCCCCATTCCAGAAGCATAATAATGTTCAACAAAAACTAAATGAGGCTTCAAATGAAAAAATGTTTTCAGTTGTTATTACACAATGTCTGTAAGCAAGACCTGGTGGTGTCACAGAAAGTTGATGAGACTATATAGTAAATTTATGTTTGGCTTCTTAAGTGGTGTGGTTGACATTTGGCCCAATGCAGACAATAAATCAATTTATTTCCAGGCAAAGACTGGGATCTAAAAAGCAAATACTTCAGATGTGCCTATGTATCCCAATTACATGTGTTTGAGATAGGGTCAAATGGTGGCACAGATATTGGGGTAGGGAACTGAAATCTTGTTAAAGCATTATGATTATATTAGACCTCTAAATACTTTCAATTTTAAACTTTATCCATTGATCAACTTTATCAACAGCATTCAAATATTTTATCTTTGTTAACAATTCACTTCATTCCTCTTCTCTCCTGCAGGTTTTATTGATCATCTGTCTCACTCGTTTCTCCCCAGGCAGCACTATAGTCAAGCTTCATTGTTTTTAAAGGAAGTATTCTGCTAGACAGACACGCCAGATTATTAAAAAGCCACAATTTAGTAAATGATCAGTGTTCTCTGTACAGATTCCTGTTTCTGTAATAACTGTCTCGTTACCAGGCTTTTTCCAAACTTGGTAGTGCTGAATTATTTGATGCAACTTTGCTAAAGTAGGGTTGCATCTAAAACCTGCAGGACAGTGGCTCTCGAAGACCAGGGTTGAAGACCCCTGCTCTACACATTGCACTTGTTTTTGGACACTAAACTTCCACCTAACCCTCATGGTATTTCTGTCTATTTTCTACTCTCATGTTTCTGACCTAGTATATGTGTCCTATCGCAAATTCCGGTCTACTTTCTTGGATCCTTCTGCCTGGCTCTGCTACCAATGTTTAGAGGAAACTTCCATCACTTTATTACAAGTTCAGTTAAGCCCTTGATCTCACAACCCTTTGTCTCATTTCTCTCTCAATATTAACATTTATTGTCAACATTTTAAAAATCTCTTATGCTGTCATGCCCTGTAACACTTTCAACTAAAAAAAGACCAAGGGCAGCCAGAAAACCAAAAATAAAGTAACCCCACACAATATTTAAATGGTTCTTACTACCATTTCATGGTAAGGAAACATTTAATTCAAATAACTGATTTTGTCACCATCAACATATAAATTGTTTGCAACAGATGTTTGTTTGTTTGCAGTAGATGCATTTTAAGTAGGGAGGAAACACGTTTTAAAGGATCACCAAAATGCAACATATGAGATTGGGTCACAGAAATAACTGATCCAAGAAGAAACCCAAAACATTCCTCTCCAAAGAGAGTAGGATGATTATAGACCAAATTCCCCGAACACATCAACTGTCTCCTTTCAGTGTGGAGAGGCATGGGCTCTGCCTTAACTTCTCACCAATTGATGGAGTCAAGACAAATTTTGAGAGAAATTAACTTTGGTCTCTTGCTCCTGGATCTATTTTTTTGGTCATATGCTATATCAAAGGTTTTCAGATCCAAGCCTTGATGTCTGATGTTCCTAAAACATTTGGATTTGTCTTTCCTTTAACATATTTTAGTAAAACCATGGCATCATTAGCAAAGCTCTGGAGAACTCGACGATAGACAGAAGAGATGATTTAGCCATTTGACTCAGGTGTCTTGAACCACCGACACTTTCATAAAGAAGCAGCACACTTCAAGTCAAGAAACAACATTGTGTCATATGCAAGAACTGTGTTACTGTGGGACAGGCGATTTCTAATTTGTTTTTTAAGTGGCAATAAATGTTATATTTTTCCTGATGAAATATTACATTACAGTTTTTTACATTAGTATTGTAAGGTAATCAAATGACAATTACATAAAATGGTTATAAGGTTATCATTAAGTAGAATAGTAGTGAATGGTTACGTACCAGAGGCTCTTAAGGTAGCTGTAATAAAACCCCTACTTACGAAACCTTCTCTTGATCAAGAAGATTTAATAAATTTCAGACCCATATCTAATCCTCCTTTTTCATCTAAAATCCTTGAAAAAATTGTTGCTAATCAATTGAGAGAGCATTTGAGGAATAATGACCTATTTGAAGAATTTCAGTCAGGTTTCAGAGCTCATCATAGCACTGAGACAGCTCTCCTTGAAGTTACTAATGATATTCTCATGGCCTCAGACAATTGGCTCGTGTCTCTTCTAGTTCTGTTAGATCTCAGTGCTGCTTTTGACACAATCAATCACAATATCCTCATTGAAAGCTCAAACACACTGTGGGGATCAAGGGAACAGCACTAGGATGGTTTAAATCATATTTGTCTGATAGATCCCAGTTTGTTCATCTAAATGACAAACCTTCTTTAGATTGTAAGGTTACTTGTGGAGTACCACAGGGTTCTGTACTTGGCCCAATTCTATTTACTATATACATGCTCCCTATTGGTAAAATCATCAGACAGCATGGTGTTAATTTCCACTATTATGCTGATGATACACAACTGTATTTATCTATAAATCCTGATGAATCCAGTCAGTTTGGTAGATTACAAGCATGTCTAGATGACATAAAAATGTGGATGACTTTAAACTTTCTGCTCTTGAACTCTGAAAAGAAAGAAGTTGTTATCTTTGGACCAGAACCTCTAAAAAAGAAATTGCTTAGTCAGCTACTTGACCAGGATAGAATCAGGTTGGCATCTGGGGACAATGTAAAGAACCTTGGTGTTATTTTTGATCAGGAAATGTCTTTCAAGTCTCATATAAAACAGGTCTGTAAGATTTCCCTCTTTCATTTTACGAATATAGCAAAAATTAGAAATATTCTCTCTAGGGCAGATGCTGAAAAGGTAGTCCATGCATTTGTTACTTCAAGGCTAGACTATTGTAACTCTTTATTAGCAGGAAGTTCACAAAATGCAATTAAAAGTCTAAAGTTGGTCCAAAATGCTGCAGCAAGAGTTCTGATGAAACTTAAAAAGAGAAATCATATCTGCCCTTCATTGGCTACCTGTCAAACTTAGAGTCGATTTTAAGATTCTTCTTTTGACATATAAAGCCCTCGCTAATAAAGCGCCATCGTATATCAGAGATCTGATTACTCCTTATGTCCCTAACAGAGCACTTGGCTCTCAGACTGCAGGTTTACTGGTGGTTCCTAAAATATCTAAAAGCACAATGGGAGGCAGATCTGTCAGTTATCAGGCTCCCCTCCTGTGGAACCAGCTTCCAGCTTTAGTCCGTGAGGCAGACACCCTGTCTAGTTTCAAATCTAGGCTTAACACCTTCCTGTTTGATAAAGTTTATAGTTAGGAAGAGGTAGAGAAGACAGCCTAATCTGGTTGGGGAAGAATTCAGTTTTGACAGACGGTTCTCCTTTGCTCTACCTTCTTCATGTCTCATTCTACAGGGTTAAGTTATTTAAGTTTTTCTATAGTTATGCTGCTATAGCCTTAGACTGCTGGAGGACAATCTGACCACTTCTCTCTCTGCTACTTTCTTCCTTTGTCCAATCTACTTAGTTACCAGTATTTCAACCTTTTTAACCTTTCTTTTTGTCTTAGTGTTCTTCTCTCCATAGTAACCACACCTGGCCTGGCGTTCTGTTAGCTGAGACAGCATCTTGGATTAGAACATGGGCTGAGATGCTTCCAGTGACACTCTAAAACTGCTGCTATAAACTCTATTATTTCAGTATCCTGTGCTTCTAATTTAGCTAACAGAAGACATACACGAAAAAACAAGTCAAAACATTGAATGCGGGACATCTACTCGAACCATGGCTTTCAATAATCTGGCATTTTCTGCTTCCAGAGTGATGCTAACAAAGCTATGACACAAGGTGAGTGGAGTGAGACTAATGAGAAGGTGCAGAACTGGCACAGATGGATCAGAGAATAAGGAGACAGAAAAACAGTGCAAGTGGAAAGGACAGAATCATGACAATATAGCTTTGTTGTCTAGCATGACAAAAAAACAGATGTATATCCGAAAATGTCCTTACAGCTTAGAAATGCCATTTTAATTCTAAATTTAGCTCTGAACCTGGCTTAAACTTTTCAAATAGGTCATCACTGTTTAAATGGAAAAAGGTTTGTTCTTGCTTAGATGCAAATTATTCTTCAAGAATATTATTGTTTCTGACATAACGTAGAAAGCAGCTGAATTGGCATTATTTTGCTGATATTTTTGTTGAAAGTATGCACTGTAATCCTGCAGGGTAACACAAGGGGAGTCCGTGTACAATCTGTTGAAAAGTTCAGCGTAGCTGTAAAACAATAATAGACAGGTGGGTGGGTGGCATGCATATCTAACTGCGTGGTCACTCTAATTCCAAATGTTCTGCAGCAATTTTACAGCAGATCCCAATGTTTGCAGGACACTTTGGCTTCACATCCTGGAGTCAAAAAGGCAAAGGCATCACAAGCATACCCTCATAGCACATGCACATCATATGACGGCCAAGTGTGTCCAGGGAGAGACTCATCACTACGAATTCAGTCCAATGTGTTCCCAGCAGAATCAGCTTAGCAGATAAGTCTGAATCCATGCCTTTAGGCAAGCTCAAATGCTCTCTCTCTAACTCTCCAGATGGCTACCAGCTGCTCAGATGGAGAGCTGCTGCTTTGATTAAGCAATTCAGAGTTGAGGGATTTCTTCAGATATGACTTTCTTGATCTGATTAATAATAAAGGCAAAAGTCAAGCTTAGTTCAGTACCTATGGCATTGGCTGACCATGAAACAGTTTTGTTATGGTTGGAGGTCTGCTCACGTATTCCTCCTGGCCACAGTTTGAAAAACAGAGATATTTAATTTTCTACTACATTTTATTTTTGCACTTTTTCCCTGATATTAGATATTCACAGACACATGCACTTTTAATCTTGTTTGCGTCTCACTGGTTGCGTGAGATGTGGTTAACAATTGTATTACCAAACTGCAGGGAGGCAAACAATAATTGTTTCAGAAAGTTTCCATTTAGCAATATGGAATGGGTCGGTGTGGTTCAGTGTATTATTTTGAGGATAGAATTTCTACAGTTGGACTCTAACTGGGTATGGGTGGGTGAACCCTAAATACCTGAAGTAGAGTCACACTAATGTCACAATTGGGATCCCCTTTTAGGCTTGACGCAATCAGTAACACATACTTCAATTAGTTGACTGTGAAGTTTGCCACTAGTAGCTCCATGCAGTCAACATTAGGTGAGAATATTCCTTATTTCCATCCAAAAAATAATTAAAAAGTATACAATTAAAGACCAGTGTTGGTACCAAGCAAAAGCCAAGGGTTAACCTTATATTGTTTGTTTTGTCTTACAGAAGTAGGCAACCCTGTTTTTATTTACAAATAATTGAAATAATAAAGTATTTTTATTTTGTCTTACATAAGTCTATCTTCATAAAATGGGACTATAATTATAGTGATCCTAACCAAAGAAAAAAAAAATATTTCAAACGTATTAAAATTACCCCTAAAAACAATGAAGCTTTCAAATTGTTCATATAAAGGCTAACGATTGTATATTAAGTGAAAGTTCTTATTAAATGACTTTTGATTTTCAATGATAATCATTAAAGGACAAAACATTTTGCTTGATCATCAATGTAATCCAAAGAGAAAACAAATATTGAAACAAGAAGAAGATAAGTAATGAGAAAAAGGAACAGGAGTAAGCTTTAAGGGGAAAAATTGAGTTCGGCAGATGGTTGCATGCACAAGAGTTAACCAGAAAATCGTTTGTACAATTTGGGAGCAAATGGAAAAGCTGAGAAAATCATGTCCTCTGGGAAAAGAGAAATTTCAGTCATTAGATGATTTCAGCAAGCAGATAAATTCAATAAAGTAAGCATGCCAACAACTAACCAATGAAACACATCTGTATGGCAAGACACCCTAAAAAAGAAATAGAAAAGAAGGAAGTGTTGGTTGTTACCTTGCAGGAATACATTTACCATGTTTATTCCTCAAAACAAAGGATCCGTTTCTCACTGACCTGCCTACCTGAATCCGCCTGATATTTGATCCTGTTTCTGTTCCTCAACAAGCAAACCCTGTCAACTAATGTGAAAGTCTGCTTACTGACAACGTTTCATTGACAGGTACAGCTACCTGTCCCAGTCTGACACTCTCAGCAACTGTTTCAATTAACATATTAAAAACTATCTCTTCTTTCACAGTCAAAATGTTGCATATTTGATCGTAACCCTGAATGGCCAAATATTCAAGGATGGGAGCCTAACAGACTCGTAGCGGTGAAGACTGTATACTTCAAGGGAATTGTTATTTTGTTGAATTAAAGATAGAACAATCTTTAAAATAATTTATCATGGTCTCAGTTTTTTAAATTACAAAATTTTTACATTTTATTGATTGCACATCTCTAAGATCCACTGTATGTTGTATAAATTGTTATTTTTGACATTGAATTGTCTGTCTTGTATATTTCCTGTGGTTTAACATGCACCTTTCTACCAGCAGTGGCTTAAATTATCAGAAGTTTCAGCTCCAAAGGGGCTCTTCTAGATTAGACAACAGGACAGCCTTTGCTCCTACATGCTCCAGGCATGAATATGAAAGCAAAAACAAGAACTTGAACCCCTATTTTAAACAAATTCTCAAAAACAACAAAACTTGCCTTTTTAAGAATGTTCAAAATGTTAAACAAAATCCTTGCTAAAAATGTCACAATGTTAATTCTCAGTTACATTAAGGCTAACCTATATTTTAACTTTCACATAGCCTCTCAAGCCTGCAGGATCTGAGGGCACTTTCAAAGACACAGCTGGAGGCTTAAATATGCCTTAAACTTTGGGGCACAGTGGCAATAATTCCAAAGCCTACAGCAATAAAAACCCTCTCCGTCTGACAGTCATTAATAGTAGTTTAAAATCCTCCTAACACACTAAAATCGAATCCTCATGGAGAGTGTTTGGAAAAGTGTGCTTCATCACTTGTCACACAAAAGAAAAGGCTGTTTTGTTTCTACACGGTTCTTGACTAGATCCATTTCCTGTAAACTTAATTTTAAATCCCACTCTGCATGTGTCCTGCTCTTTGTACAGATGTCTATAATGTATTATATAGGCTTCAGCAGTACGGTCTAAATACCTCTTTTGAACCACATATTCTGATTTCCTAGCACATGTAAGCGATTGTTTTAGTCGAATACATCAGCAAAATATTAGAACTGTTAGATAAATCGATAACAGAATACAAAAACAATAGCCACTCATTTTGCGTACACTATGTACAGTGGTCGTTGGACAGTGGGACAGAATTGGACAGAATGCACCCTGAACAGGTGCAACAGTGAAACATACAGGACAAACAATCATGCAAAGACATACATACCCAAGGGCGATTTAAACAGAACAATTATCAGTCTTTTGTTATTTAATGGACTATAGGGAGAAGCTAGAGTACCCTGAGAGAACTCATAATTCTCATTCACAGACAAAAAATAAAAGCTCTATACAGAAAAATAATCAGGATTCAAACAAAGAAAGTTTCTTGCTGCAAAGCAACAATATTATCCCATACATAAGAAATGCAATGATAAAAAACACAGATGATGTTTAATGGCAATAATGCCTCCCTCTCAGAAAAAAAAACAGCTGAATAGATTTTAATCAATTTCGGTCTTCAAAAATCAAATATGTCTTAGTTGGTAAAGACCTTTCTACCCGGATATGGGAGAGTGGTGAAATCACTGTTTTGGTTATGGGTTTGTCTGGGGTTCAGGTGCGGGCTGATCCTGGAGACGGAATAAGTATTTATGCTGTTGCAATGGCACCCTTACCCAATGCCTAACGTACACTAACTATAAAAAAGTAAGATGTTGGATTAAGTTTTCTGGATTTCACCTCAGTTTTAATACATTTGAAACACATTTGGGGGGTTTAAGGCTAAGGTCTAGGATACTGAGTGAAACATCACTTCTGGCACAAATTTCCATTGGACTTTAGATATACAGTTCTGTGAAAAATGTGCGGCTCCTTAAATACATACATTAATGTAATAATAGATCAAGATAACCTTGGAGATAAAAATTGGAGAAATTCCATAGAAAAAAAAAATTATAAGTCCTCAAAACCAAATAGCCATGCATGAAAAAGTAATTCCTCCCCAAGCCTACTCATTTAAATTGTGAGTGAATTGATTTGCTGACATTAATAGTTCATGTGTATGAATTTTATTTGCACTGTTAGTTATAATAATGATTAAGATGTGTAAAAACCTAAATTCAGCTAATACAATTATCCCATATTATTTAAAGAGCAAAGGAAATTCTTGATTCTTAAACATGTTTTGTCTCGCTGCCATTGTATTATATTTTTGACAGCCTCAGGATCTTGATGAACATTGTATCTTGCCAAAACAGAAACTAATTGGAGTGGCTGGAGGCAGGTCAGAAATGCACAGGTTATTAAGCAGAGTTCCTAATGAACCTGTATTGTTTGTGATTAAGAGTGCCTCGGTACATTATAGTCTGACAAGTTGGCCCTTCAGGGAAAATAATTGCTTTCCAATTGCAAATTGTTTCTATAGAAAAAGAATGAGTCTCAAGATAAAATGAGAGACATCCACAGTAGATAAATATCTTAAAAAAAGAAAAAAAAGAAATTCAAGGAACCTCTTCAAATTTAATGCATCAGCAGGCGTGTTTTTATTTTTAAACATATTCCAATTCCTTCAAGTTATCCGAAATATACTTTCTTTGAGTGGCATTACAGAGAAAGAAAAAAATTTGTAACCTGCAACTATTAATTGGTGAAATAATTTATTACATTTTACATACTGTTGATGGTGGATAATTACGTTGTTAGTATTTCTCTAGTTATTATTCTTAGTTATTTCCTGATAAAAGCAAGAACATTGCCTCCCATGTTCTTGCTTTTATCTCTAGTTCAACTGCGTAGTTTTATCTCGTTTATTGTTTCCTCTTTCATTTAGTATTGTTTATATTCTGTCTTATTTTTTTGCCTCATACACTGGATCTCCCAAGGGGTCTGACTTATGTAATTTAATAATCACGTGGGAGTATGCCAGCCCTTTTGTGTTTACAAGCTAATATAATATGCTTTTGTATACTTCTGAACACCTGATATGTTTAAATGATTTTTTTTTTATGTTTTAATTTTTGCCTACAATAAATTATTTCTGACAGACCACATCCGTGGCTGTGACCATATGTGATAAACTTTTTCACAACAGTAGTGTTTTGTTAATCAGTTCATGTTGCATATTAACTGGTCAATGTTATATACATGCTTTATTTTTCCGTGTGATTCACAGCATTCCTATCAATTTGCTGTATCCCATTGAAATAAACATCGGGTCTATCTCAGTGAGATGGCCAGTGGTTTTTTTGGGTATTTACTGCTACATAATAAATGGTGTTAAGCGTCAACAAATTTCCCACTTCTTTCTTTGCAGTGTCAAACTGTTTCTGAATTGCTGTCGAAGCATCTAGATGCATAATGGAGGGAGAAGGTTGGCTCCTACCTCATGCTGCCGTAGTTCTCCTGAGATGCAGGTTACACTTACCTTCAACTCATTGAGAGTCCTTATTGTTGAATAAATATTAAACAATTTGCAATGCTAAATGTCTAAAAGGCTGAATCCCTCTGTATATGTCTTGGACTTGACAACAAAAGTTGTTGTTTTGCCATACACCTAGATTTTTACATCCACATATACTCCAATTATAACATAGCCATACTTCTTTTTTAACAACAAAATCATACATGGTTTTATTTTGAGCATGTTGGATTATTACATTAGTGCTTATACCTATCCCTAAAACAGTAAACACTTTAATTTTCTTAAAGCAACAACAAAGAAGTTCCAGTTTTGGTTGATTTTGGTACTATTGAGGATAGCAGGTTTTCCTTAGTCTAAAACACTACCCCGCTCTTCACCTGCACTCCTCACAGATCTTTGATGTGCAAATTATTAATGACTAATCAATAAGAGGCCAAAACATTTTAGAGTACACTTTTGGCCAAAAAACAGAGACAGGACCACTCACCTTAAACCAATTGCCATCATTCCCAGATCCTGTCTGAATTTCTGTTAGTTTATATCTTGTCATAAGAAGGTAGGCGGTTCAGTGCACCCCTCTTAAACCTCTGGTCACAAACCCAACTTCACGGCTGAGCTTAATTTTATAGGCAACATCTGTTATCTGGCTCAGCATGCAATCACAAGGCTAGGATCCTGCTTACTGACATTTACGTCAGTAAGCAGGATCCCCGGGACACCTATGCGACCCCTGTGTGTGTGTGTGTGTGTGTGTGTGTGTGTGTGTGTGTGTGTGTGTGTGTGTGTGTGTGTGTGTGTGTGTGTGTGTGTGTGTGTGTGTGTGTG
>JAVLVB010000185.1:134317-148767 GCA_032876305.1 Orestias chungarensis
CCCCAGTCGGTCGTGGCAGATGGCTGCTTGTACTGAGCCTGGTTCTGCTGGAGGTTTCTTCCTGTCAAAGGGGAGTTTTTCCTCTCCACTGTCGCTACATGCATGCTCAGTATGAGGGATTGCTGTAAAGTCAACGACAACACAAGCCATTGTTTCTGCCTGCTGATTCCAGAGGAGTGAATGCTGCAAGTCAATGACTTGATGCAGCCTGCTGGGGTTCCTTAGATTGGAAACTTTTTCAAATTGATTTGTTATGATGTATCTTTGATTTTAATTGATTTTCTGTGAAGTGCCTTGAGACGACATCTGTTGTAAATTGGCGCTATATAAATAAACTCATTCTTGATTCTTGATTCTTGATTGAAACCTGGAGGGCTTTGAGTTTGGTTGAGTGCTTAGACTTTAAACACTTGTTATAAATAAACCTGCAAGTGGGGTGACGTTGGACTATGTTGTAGAAAATAAAGTGATAAATCCCAGAACACAAACGGTTGTTTTTGCATGGATGTTTTTAATCACGAGATGCTTAGTGCACTACTAAAAAAACAGTGATGTTGATGTGGTAACATCCAATTCCCTGGCAGTTTGTTTCACTGTTGGAGGAGCATGGTAGTGAACACATTGATTGGATAACAAACAGCTGGGAGATGGCTCAGCCTGAACCAGGAGCTACTAGGAGGGTGGTACCTGAAATCAGAATTTCTGGAAATTAGTAAGTAATCTCATGTTTGCATTATAATGCAACAAAGAAAGTTTTCCAGTTGGATAAAATCTGTACTGCCATCTGCACCTATAGTTCCAAAGGATAAGAGTAAATCATCTGCCTAGAACAATGTATCAGCAGTGCCTGCAGCTAAAAAAACCAAACAAAAACTACTTAATAACTATCAACTTGAGATTTAAGTCCACATCATCAACCTGAATATCTATGTTATTCTTGAACAGAGACTCAAGGCTTACATATGGAGAGAAGGGTGTCCAGTTTAGGAAGCTGAAAATATTATATTTTCTAACTGTAGTTAAAATTGTTGTGATTTTATAAACCATAACTTCGGTGGGCGCAGCAGTTGTTCCTTACTAAACGTAAAGTGACTATGATACCTTGGTGTTTTGTTCACAAAAGATGGAATGATAGAATAGGAGATGGTACAGACAGATTTGGACATGATATGGATTGATATGGATGCTGTTCTGGCTATTTGTAGTGAAGAAAGAGCCAAGCAAAGAAGCAAAGCTCTCAATTTACCAGGCTTATGTTCTATGTTATATCTTATGACCCTCACTTAGGGTCATAAGATATGGATCATGACCGAAAGAATGAGTTTTACAAGTGGGGGAAATAAGCTTCATCTGAGGGGTAGCTTAACCCTAAAAATTGGGCGAGTGGCTATATTATCAAGGGGACCTCAAAGCAGAGCTGCTGCTTCCATACATAGAAAACAATTAGTTGAGGTCATCTGATCAGTCCCATAGGTAGGGACCCCTGGGGATAATCCAGAATTCACTCTATGCACTGTTTTCCCTGGGAATACCCAAGCATCCCCAGGTTGGAGGATGTCACTGAGAGGGAAATATCTGAGAGTACTCTTAGATCCTGCACCTGTTGTCCCATGACCCAATGTCAGATAAGTTGAAGACAGTGGGTTGATATAAAGGACAAATAAGAAGTCAGGAATCATCTAGGATAAATGCACATTTTATCTTGCAAAGATGTTTCAAAGCTTCGAAATATATATTGCCTCTCTCTAAAAGACTGTTGTTTTGGGACATGAAAAAGTTATCATAGATTAGGTTATCTTGTAAGATCTCTTGCTGTTGTTGACAAGAAGCCGGAACATAACCAAAAATCACCAAAAACGTTAAAATTTTTGAATGTGGGAAATTATTAAACTAAGCAACTCTTAAATTACACACTGAATTTTAATATCTTATGTTGTATTTTTTTTATATCAGACACATTTTCTCACACTCAGAAAATCCACGCTCTCTGTCTTTAACAATACCTAACTAAACATAAATGGAACAAAATGAATACATATTTTTCTGAGGTAAAAAATATATTTTTTAAACAGTATGTTAGAGAATTTTTTGTGCAATGAATGGGAATAGACTGATTAAGTTGCACTAAACTCTCCTGGTTAATTAAAGGATAGATAAATATAATGACAGCAAAATCAAAAGTAATCCTACATCAAAGGTAGGAACGGTTCATTTCTTTTAGATACAGAGAATAACATGTTAGAGAATGATAATCAGAGCCACTTCTTTGTTTTCGTATCGCTCCTATTATCTGAGTCCAATTAGAAATCGAGGCTCACAGCTCCGTCCTCTCGTACTGTTTGCTAAATGAAAGAAACTATTGATCCTACATTGTGTGTCCACGGAGCAAAGTAATATTCATGGCTCCCTAAGGTCATTCACATGGGCAAAACTATTTTAACTAATTTGAGCATGACTAAACATTAAGACCAAAAAAAAAACTGTGAAATGTAGATCATGCAAAAAGGACTTTTGAGAAAATCAGTGGAAATCAGCCCAAAACTTCTTTCCTTTATGGAAACAGATGACTGCAAACTGATTGGGTGTTGAAGTTTCATCTGTGTGGAAGATTGAGGTCGTTTTTTTGTTTGTTTTGTTTTTTTGCTTAGTGCAGACAGTTGCCATTTTCTGTCAACAACCAAGAAGTTATAACCCTGAAGATCATCGACTGTCTTGTCATGTTCACTCATGACTGTGTAACATCGTTTGAAGGCCAAGCCAATAATCAATGAAGAACTGTGACATGTAGCAGATTAGAATAGATGTATTTACTAGATCTTTCTCTACCCTGCTGCTCAGTGGTATGTTATTTTCTAATTATGCACAGCACCATCACCTCTGCCTCTGTCTGTTCATCTATTCACTAACAACAAAAGTATGGCCAAATGTAGCAATAGAGTCCAGTAAGTATGATGAATGGTAATGTGATATTTGTATTCACAGAGTAGACTGGATGGGTTATTTGCATGCTGTCCTCGCTTTCCATTTGAATGACAGTGAGAAAATGAAAAGAGTGACAGAGGCCTTTCATCTGCCATAGAGCAAAACTAAGTGAAAAGAAAAGGGCAGAACGTTAGATGAACCAACATACTGCTTCGTCTAGCATCCATCCCTTGTTGCTCTGCTTGTCATTCAAAGTACTCCGTGATTTCTGCTGTCTTTTAGTGTTATTTATCTTATGATCTTTATCCATTTTTATCTCTTGAGGCAAAGCATGTCAGTCTTAACTTTTATTTGCAAATCACATGAATGTTATATTACTTTTCCTTGCAAAGCAAAACGTTTCAGAATGCAAATTTTTGAACAAACTATATATTTCAAATTACCAACTCCCTGCATTTGTTTATAAGAGTTAAGGGTACAAAACTTCCTGGCTCAAAATAGTTTTTGGTAATTAATACTTTAGAACTAAATAACTAAAGAACCCCCATGACCTTGCCCGGACAAGTGGTTAGGGACAACAAAGAGAGAAATGGACTTAACAAATTGTTGAACCACGTGCAGCAGAAATGATTTAAAATGATAATTTCCTGTCTCGCTTTATCAGTATCTGGTGGTTTAGTTGAGGACTTTTGGCCCATGTGTCCTTACAATAATATTTAAGTAGATAGGCATTTGAATGTAAATGTTTTTAAAAGGTTCTACTATAATTCCATCACATTTTAATAAGCTTAGAACTCCACAATGCCATTGCAACATTCAAACATTTTTAGAATTAACTATCACCATTTGGAAGGATGATAGTAGACTGTGTAGGTCCCTTACCAAGGTCTAAGAGTGGAAATAAGTTCATCTTAAGCATGATGTGTGCTTCCAGCAGGTTTCCTGAGGCCGTACCCTTGCGGAGAATAACTGCTAAAGTTATAACTAAAGCACTCGTGAAGTTGTTCTCATTGTTAGGTCTCTCAGCGAGTTGTTGAAGGACAGGTGTGTCCTGTGAACGCAAAAGTCAAGGTTATTTCTGATTTTTCCAGTTCCTTCTACCGGAAGGGAACTTCTTTGGTTCCTTGGGTTGGCTGGGTTACACCGTCACTTTTGTAAGAACATTCCAACAGTAGCCGGCCCTCTAACTGCTTTAACCAGTCCTACTACACCTCTTGTTTGGTCTGATAAATACCAGCATCCATTTGAGAACCTTAAAGGATCGCTTTCTTGTTCTCCTGTTCATTCTGCTCCGAATTTCAAACTGCAGTTTAAACTGGAGATAGATGCCGGTGCAGTTGGGGTAGGAGCTGTGCTTCTACAGGAGGAGGATGGCATGGACCGTCCTGTGAGTTACTACTCAAGGAAGTTTAATCTTCATCAAAGTAGGAATTCTATAATAAAGAAGGAAACACTTATATTACTTTTGGTGTTGCAGCAATTTGAGGTCTATCTGGGTATGAATGTGGAACCCGTAACCGTCTTCACATATCATAATCCACTTGTCTTTATTTCTAGGATGTACAATCAAAAACAGAGACTTATGCGGTGGGCTTTAATTATTCAGGAGTACAACCTCAAGATCTTCCATAAGAAGAGAACAGAGAATGTTATGGTAATGCTTTGTCATGTGCACTTTGACCTTATGTTTTGGCTAGGGGTGATCCAAACATTTAGTTTGAACTTGTAAGGGTGGGGGTGTAACATGTCTGTCAGTCCCCCCCCCCTCTGCATTTGCTGTTTTTTTCACATGTTGGGACTGAAGGTTGGTTCCATTTTAGCTTGATTTGCTTTTCAGCTTCAGGGAACTAATCAGGACTTAGGAAGGCTCTACATAAGCGGCTCCTGCAGGACGGCCCCTCTTTTCAGTTGGCTTTATGACACATGCTTGGCACTTTTCGTTCTTGAAAAGGTTTGTGGTGGGAGTTTGTGGGTTAGGTAAATTTGGGGTACCCTGTGCATTTACACGATGTGAGTTTTTGTTGATGGCAAACACACTAGAGTACATAGGTTGGTACCACCCATGTAATGTTTGGTAAGTTTATTTGTTAGACAAGAATCGAAAGGATTTTCTCTCCATTTTACTCTTGTTCGATTTAAGTGATATTTAGGCGCTCTTTCGTTAATTTTATATCTTTTATTTGGCACTACCTAACAGCCCCTTTCTCCCCCACAGCTTTGGGATATTTACAGCCACTCCCCTTCAACTTCGGGTGGCTGTAAAAGTGTTATTTTAAAGACCTTTTAAAGACAAATTGTCCTTTTTTAGACTCTAGATTGGTTCTAAAAGTTCTAAAAGAGGCAACAGAGGTTCCAGGACAGTTACACTCGATAACTATATTTGTAGACAGATAATGTGTTACACACTTTGTATATAAGGTGTTTAAGCTGAAATACTGACATATATCATTGCCAAATATCTTTATGCTGGTTTCATCTGTCCAAATGGCCACAATTCGTTGCCATGTTTGTTTAGGAGAGGGGTTTCTTATGGAATATGTTTATGTAAAAACATACACTTATTGAGTCTTTTTTGTGACTTTCAAATGTTAAAATAAACTATTTTAGCACTTGACATGGTAATTGGAATGTTATGGTCATCTGAACAGATATGGTTAGAATGCTGCCAGGAGTTAGCAAAGACATCCACATTTACTGCTGCTAATGTTTATTAAAATGAAACTTTACATGTAGGCACAATTCTAAATGGACCCTGCTAGTGTCTCTGCTTCTAATAGTGTTTCTTCTAATGAATATCAATAACCTGGTGAGAGTTTTTTTATGTATATAAGTATATTTCCCTTATAGAGAATCTTTGCTTGAGGGTGACTCTTTGTGCTCCAAGGATTCATATATATTCATTGTCATTTTGTTATAGATAGATAGATAGATAGATAGATGTATTTGCTATCAGCACATAAAGTGGGCCTAAAATAAACACACACTTTCTAACAGGTTTCTACGATAGCACTTTACCTATACTTATAATTTGTCTTCATTATTAATATTGCAGCACATCTACATCAAACAATGGTTCTTTGGTATTATCAGTTGAAATAACAGCTTTTATTTATTAAACACCTAAATGGTCTTATATTATGTCTGTTCTGGGGACTACTTTGGAACCAGGGGGGATAATGTTGCAAAGCAGTATTCCTCATAAAATTAAATAGACAACTCTGGGCATCATCTTGATAAGACTGCTTTAAAACAACACACACCAAATTCATTAAAACACATGGAATCAGACATTTACACATATTTAAATAAACAATCCTACTATCCTACTAATCTGTAACCCTTTGGAAAATTCAGCTGTGAAGCTACCTGATTAGTGAAGAAAGGTTCTCCTGCAACTTTCAAAGAAGTAATGGCATATAAATCACATTCACATTGATGAACACTCATATTCCAATGTTTGGGATGGGTTTCACACTTTATTGGTCAATTTAACACAATTTAATGCTTAAATGAGTTTTAAATATCATTGCTGTCTAAATGTTACACTTCTTATACTAGTGGTGTCTTACTGGTAGACGTCAAACTTGGGTTGCTATTGAGCTAGAATAATGGAAACTAATATGTGAACATAGGGTCTTATTTGCTGTCTATTTAAATATTAAACACATAAATCAAGAAATCTATTCTGTTTTAGGCAGACTGAAAGAGATTAGGAGGTTGCATATTTACGTGTTATGTAAATTATCTTATATTTTGCTCCAAAACCAGCAATAACAGAAAAAAGTAAGAGGCCAAAAATGTTCTCACTGAATTAAGACAACCCAGTTAGGATAATGTAAAAGAGTTTTTGTCCAGTTTCTTTTTCGTAATCCCTATTGTAATATTCTAATTAAAGTGTGCTTCAGCTGTCTGTTGATTTTAATTAATTTTTACAACATGTAATTTTTGTTTAAGAATGAGGACATGAATATGAATCCACAGAAATCCTTTGAGAGGATTTTTTTTTCTAGTTCACTGCTAATTTTAATAAAATCAGGGAAAAATTATGTTCTACTTTAATTTACTCTGTGTAAAAAAAGATCCAAAAAACAAAATTCAAGGTCCTACTAATAAAGGGAGCATCCTTTTTAAATATATATATATATATATATATATATCTACAGGGACTGACTTAATGATCTGCAAAACAAGCCAACTGTATCTAAAATTTGTAAACAACTTACCCAGTGACTCTGTATTATAAAGGGAAAAACAAATTATACTAGATGACTATTTGTAAAAATGTACTTTCTAAATATCCTTTGGAGACCCAGTACATTGAATAGATCATAATCACGTACCACATTTAGATACCTACAATAAATTCATAGGGAATCTTTATATATACATTTATAAATCAGCATAAAGAAACTGTGCAGCAACTTTTGGGTAATCCCACGGTGCTCCCAGAAAGACGTAAATGGTGGGGCTCTTCCCAGTGGGTTGTGCCTGAAAAACCACTAAACGGACGTTACAAGAACCCTTCCTGATCAGAAACCTGTATCACATCAACAAAAACATGCATTTTCCTTCCACAAAATGATAAATGGCAAGAAACTCCTATAAATTGGGAGCTTTGTGTTCTGGGGTTCAGTTTTTTTTGAAAGTATACATAAAAAGCAATGTCAAGAGTTCAGTGAATGGTACACCATATGTTGATTAGGTGACCAGTGAAGCTTAGGAACCTAAGGCATAATATGTAATTGTTTGGGTTGTGGGATGGGGACAGGGACCTGGGCGCACAACTCATTGCTCATTGGACAACTTAATGGTAAAATCTTGTGGATAATTCTCGGAGACTCCAAGATAATGGTAGTTCTTTGTGGAATTATATGTGCCATACGTGTCAGTTCTGTCTAGGTCGACCCACCTTAGATCCATTCTTTAGCTTTTCCATAAAGCTTACAGCTGAAGATTGATTGACTATGACCTCATATTGTCACACTGGCCTCTAGATATTATGCTGCTGTTAGGGAAACACTTGTAATTAAATCAATTCTGTTTATTTATATAGGGCCAATTCACAACACAAGACACTTTACAAGAAAATAATTTCATTAGTTTTACCAAACCACAGGTAGTAGTCTATTTTCTTACCAAACAAAATGCTGCTGGCATTGCTGCACCTTATACGAATATATTCACTGGTTATTGCTATCCTGAAGGAGACATTTATAAACAATTTTAAAAAAAGTAGTTGTTTTATTTTTTGTTTTTTTCCAGCTACTCTGGAATAAAATAAGTTTGAAGACCTTGTTGGAAATTATTCAATTTAACCATCTGAAGTGATCAGAATGGTTTCTTGTCCACATCCCTGCTGACAGCAATCTAATTTAACGTAAAGCTGTGTCACAGATAAGATGAATCTGGGTAAAGATAAAATGAGCCTAAATTAAATCTGCCATCAGCTGATAGTGGCTTCTAAGAAATCTCTATTCAAAGGCTGGGCAGCAAGCTGATTCTGTGCCAGGAAGAAGAATATTTTAATTAATTGACACATCTTAATGTCAGGACTGGAGCCTAAATTTAGGACCAGCAGGAGGGATGTGATGGACTGCTAATGTTTTTTACACAGCTTCTCAATAAGGCCATTGGGGTAATGTTCCTTTTTTGTGACCTCAAGAAAACAAACAGACTTGTCAAAAATGAAAAGCAAAGTCTGTGAACTTATCTCAACACAGTCTTTTTTTGTTTTTTTGTTAATCCTGTGGTTTTTTTGAAAGAAAAGCTGCAAATCATTGCCAGAGTTTTCTGATATCAAGCAAAATTCTGCAATGTTTGTTTATCATCAGAGACTGCAGTGTGTGCTCGCAAATATGTATCTTAACACAATCCCCATTCTTCAGGTTTTTTTCACATCACATCACAATATGACCACACACTTAAAACCTTTACAGAATATTAAAGGTTAGAGAACAATGATTTTTAATTTTTGCACTTTTTATTCTGCAAATAACAATCTGAAGTGTGGCCCTGTTTACGCCCCTCATTAAGTTCCTGCATTTAGGGTTTTTAATCATAACATTACCAATCATATACTTTTTGTTGGTAAATCACAAAAATATAATGAACATTCTGCTTTTCATGTGACAAAACAAAGTGTGAGTGGAGTGCCTTAACCCTTACCTTAATCACTGTGATCTTACTACCTACTAATCATGTAATCTTGCCGTCTATATTGATTGTCTAGAAAATCACTGACTTATTGGTGATATCCCGGGACTATGTGAAAACCTCCTATGAATGCATTCAACACAAGCTGCCTCTGCAATCCCCATATTTACTTCAGTTCCAGCACTTGAACATGAGCGTTTCAGTGGGACACAATAGCCCTGCGGTAATTACAGGCACCGTTGTAGAAACAATGAGCTCTGTGTTGTTCTCTGAGGCATTCAGATCAGCTTCAAAAAGAAAATGGCAGCGGGGGGAAAGACGGGGGGAAAAAACCCAGGTTTGTGTAATCTGACATAAACAGATGCTCCGAGAAATGCGTTGTCCCCCAATCCCCTTGTGTTCAACACACAATAGCAGATTTGTTTTTCATCCGCTGTTGTTGTGTGGCTTTTCATTAAATTGTAAATGAAATAATAGCAGCTCTGTCGACTCTTAAATATTTGGGAATCTTGTATGACAACAACGCAAACCTAAGAACAACGGCGGGGACTTTGACCCTCATGCAGTAGTATTGCTGGAAGGACTTTGATGCGTTTGCTGTATACAAATCCTCCTTAGGGCAATAAACAAGATTTATGCATTGTTTATAATGCCTTCTCATTCTTTTTTATTTGTAGAATATTTGTCAGATATAAATGCAAACTATTTCTATCATATTATGACCTGTTATTCCAGGTGTCTTTAAAAGACAGTCGTATAAAGACAGGCACAGAAAGAAAGGCGGGAATACAGAGGACAGGAGAAATTTAGCAATCTAAACGTTTGATGTCAGTTTCCTCCTCTCTCATGTCGATGTGCCCTTGTGCAAGGCATTTAGCCCCAAATTGGTTAACAATTTTCAGTGTAGATTATGTTCCGGTTAGTCATAACAACTGGGTGAATGAAGTTTGCATGGTTGCTATGACTAGATGAGCACAATAAACTCATTTTCCATTAATGGAACAAAAACCGAAACCTGGAAAACTCTTCCACACTTCCGGATCATTGTAGAAACCTTGACCAAAATACCCCCCTAGTATTTTGTGCCTGGTTCAAAATGTGCAGAGGTAGCAAAGGGACTACGGTTAAGTATGCTGATAAGAAACAGTGCTTTAGGAGATAGAATGGGTCAACTCAAGAATCAGCAGGCCTCATTGGCAGCTCATAAAACACATTAACAAGATGTGACATGGTTTGTAAAGCAGCATGTGCAGATTAAGGGAGCGGGGGACTTAATCAATGGATCATCAAGACTCCATCCAATTAAAGGGGTGGCTGAGCAATAGAGTTACTATTTAACGGTGGGGAGATGAAAAAAAAAGTTCATTAAAATTGCTAATTAAATGATAAGCATAAATTTTAATCTCAGGTCAATGAGTTAATAAATTAACTACATTTATATTTACCACACACATGTATGCATATATACGTACGTTCTTCCTATTAAAATTAAATCATGCGACTATTTGTTGGAGATTCTAATCTTGACCCCATTTCTGCTGGAGGTTTCTTCCAGTTTAGATGAACTCCGTCCTCACCACTGGTGCCAAATGTTTGATGGTTTCCATTACAGAGAATAGTTTGTACTAAAAAGTCCAGGTAGGGTAATGCCTGTACTTTTTAAAGCTTTAGGGGACACAAACACAGAGATTTGATCTTACTTTGGGTTAGGGTTTAAATTAATTTTTTTTGCAAGCAATTACAATGAACATAGAACGTAAATTGCAAGATTACAATTAGAAAATTATAATCTGGTAAAGTCAACTTGAACTCTGAAAGAATTAGGGTTTGCTTTTAAACATGCAAAAATGTACATACTTTATGCCAAAACACAGGTTCATTGTAGAAACAGCCTAGGCTTTCTTGGACTAACTTTCAAGCAGCTAAGATTACGGATGCTTCTCCCAGTGTCTACAAAGGTCCATGCAATTTGCTCCCAAAAAATAAAAATAAAATCAGGATTAGTTGACACTTTTATAAATGACACTGATGACACTGGCTATGACCATGATATGCCAATGACAATAGTATAGTATATGATTATCAATTCTTAAAATATTTACAATGGAATATTTCATTAATGGTCACTCTGTATCAACATAGAAATAGCTCATGCTAAAATAAACTAGGGTAATGCATCTACCACCAATCTGGTGGTTAAGCACTGTGAATTTGACGTACACTGTCTACAATATGTTCAAACTGTTCACTCAGAATGGATAAAAGGGCATAATGGTGCTATCTAACACACATTTTGATCGACCAGATTTAGCATGGGATTTAACTCTTGTGTAACATTCTCAAATCAATTCCCCCGAAAAGCAGCTGGCCCAGACAACCTCCCCGGACGGGTGCTGAGAGAGTGCGCGGACCAGCTCTCAGACGTGCTGGCGGACATCTTCAACGCCTCCCTCATCCAGGCAGCTGTCCCCACCTGCATGAAGACCACCACCCTCATCCCGGTCCCAAAGAGCTCCGCAGTGAAAGGTCTGAATGACTATCGGCCAGTAGGCCTCACACCCATAGTCACAAAGTTTCTTGAGAGACTGGTTCAGACCCACACCGAAACCACCATCAATGTCACTGTGGATCCACACCAGTACGCATACAGGAAAAATCGATCCACAGAGGACGCCATTTCCTCCGTGCTCCACAGTACCCTCACCCACCTGGAGCAGAAGGATTCCTATGTCCGTATGCTCTTTGTGGACTTCACATCTGCCTTCAGCACCATTATTCCTTAGACCCTGGTAAACAAACTCTCCTCACTCGGACTGAGCTCTTCCCTCTGCAACTGGGTCCTGAACTTCCTGACCAACAGGCCGCAGTCTGGGAGGATTCACAACATCTCCTCCCCCACCATTACCCTCAGCACTGGCTCCCCTCAGGGCTGTGTGTTAAGCCCCCTCCTGTTCACACTGCTCACATATGACTGCTCGCCTATCCATACAGGCTGTCATATTGTGAAGTTTGCGGACGACACAGCAGTGGTTGGATGCATAACAAACAGTGATGTGTCCAGCTACAGGCAGGAGGTGGAATACCTGGAGGGCTGGTGCAGAGATAACAACCTCTGCTTTAATGTAAAGAAAACCAAGGAGATAATTTTGGACTTCAGAAGGGGCGAGCATGCCCACCTCCCTGTGCACATGGGAGGATCTGCTGTGGAAGTGGTCAACAGCTACAGGTACTTGGGTGTACACCTAAGTAACAACCTCACCTGAACAACACGTCCACTCTTGTCAGGAAGGCACACTAGCGGCTCTACTTCCTGAGGAGGTTGAGAAGAGCTGGACTCGGGAGCTCAGTCCTCACCTCATTCTACAGATGTGTGGTGGAGAGCGTACTGTGCTCCAGCATCAACATGTGGCAGGGAAGCTGCTCTGCTGCTGACAGGAAAGCTCTGCAGAGAGTGGTGAAGGCTGCACAGAGGACTGTTGGAGTCAGCCTCCCCAGGACCACAGACATTTAAGCCTCCAGATGCAGGAAAAGGGCCTCCGGCATAATGAAGGATCCCACACACCCAGCACACTCGCTTTTTGTTCCGCTCCCCTCAGGCAGGAGGCTGCTGAGCATCAAGTGCAAAACCACCAGCTGTGAGACTCTCAAACACACGCAAGCACAATTACAAATGAAAAACACTTTCTCATTAAACGGCACTGATCACTTTAATGTCCCACTTTAGTGTCTCACTTTTATATGTCATTTTAATGAGCATCCATGCTGCTACAGCAAATTTGCACCGTAAATTTTCATTGCTGCTCTGTCCGACTTCCACATATTGTGTATTTTGTATATTTTGTGTATTCGCAGTCTTGTTCTTTTATATTTCTTTATGTTTTATTATATTATTCTTATTTTTAGCTATTTTAAAATTGCTTTCAGGGTGTAAACTGGACCGTGGGATTGAAATTTCATCCCACCTCATGTACCACATGTGATGTGATGACAATAAAATTCCTTGAATCCTTGCATCCTTGGAAAAAAAAGATTCAATGGTCATCCCTTAAAGTATCACCTCTCCATTACCTATTGTGTGAGTTTATGATTTTAGACCGACCTCTAGTTACAAGACAAATGTAGAAATTTATAGAGTGCCCCTTTTTGAAAACTTCTGCTTAAATTTGGTGTAAACACGACAGGTCCTTCCATTTCTCCTTCCCAATCTCATGCGTCTAGAATTAAAGCATAAGCTTTAATCACAACTGACAATAATTTGGCTTAACTGATTTCCATTAGAGTCCAAACATGAGTCTGAACTTAAAACAACTCAAACAACTAAACACAATCAAAGGTCTGCTTCAAAATATAAACTAATCTAACCTGTTCAGTCAGTCACAGTCAATCCAACCCATTTGTCTCTTGATGACTCTTGAGTCTTCTGTGGAAATTCAAATTACATGTGAAAGGTTCTTGTATTTATTGGGCATATGAAATTATTGAAAGAAATTGCATCGCAAAGCAACACTAAATACGTTTCAGTTTTGGTTGATTTTGCCGGCCAGTGTGGTCAATAGCGGTAGTGTTGTGCCTGAAGAAAGACTGCATTTCCCATGATCAGCGTATAGCGTTGTAAAACTTGATCTGGTGGTCGCCTGCATTTGGATTGAAGTACATTTCTGTTAGAAAGCAGATACTGTCCTGATTTGGAGTTGTAGAACAGCAGAGAGCAGGTAGACCGACAGTGCTAAGACCTTCCTCTAGGCTCTGATTGTTCGCTTCTAACTGGGAGCCTGGTAGATTTGTAAACTGCAGTGGGACTACAGAGAGGATGTGATTTGTTTTTAACACACTTTATGTCTTGTGTTATCTTGTGAGGAAAGTTTTAACAAATTGATAAACTACATTTAATAAAGGTTCCTAACACTGTTTATATGTAGAAATAGTTTGATTCCAACCAGATTATCTTCTTGTGTCCTTTCCTATGTAGGTGTAAAAAAATGCATTTTGCACCTCCAGAAATTCCAAACAGCAAGATTGGTCAGTATGACACAATGTGAGGTCTATCTTTTTATTTTATTTCTTACAGCAGGTGGAAGATTGTTTCAGCGGCCTTCTAGTAAGCCACTTGACCTGGATAGAATCAGGTTGGCATCTGGTGACAATGTAAAGAACCTTGGTGTTATTCATCCCCCATATAATCCGGTTGGGGGAGGAACTCAGTCTTGACAGACGGTTCTCCTTTGCTCTACCTTCTTCATGTCTCACTCTATAGTGTTAAGTTATTTAAGTTTTTCTATAGTTATGCTGCTATAGGCTTAGACTGCTGGAGGACAATCTGACCACTTCTCTCTCTGCTACTTTCTTCCTTTGCCCAATCTACTTAGTTACCGTTA
>JAVLVB010000185.1:176986-231843 GCA_032876305.1 Orestias chungarensis
GTGGAGTATAAGGTGTACGTGGGAGGGAGAAAAACATGACAAAAAAGAGGAAGCGATGGAGCAAGATGAGGGAGGTGGAGAGATGAGACATAAGTCAGAGAAAATAGCTGCAATAACCATCAGTGTAGAGTCAGTGTGTAATCCATGCCAGCGACTGGAGTAACAATGTATCATTCATGAACTATTGCCGGCTCTCTGTTCTTCCTTTGCTGTGGGAGAAATGCCATTTTAATACAGCCACAAATCCACAGCCATTGAACAAACAGTCTCATGTGTTGGCTTTCCTGGGTGCCAGCAGCTCACACAAATCACACCCACCCAGAGGAGATGACACTTCCATTGATTTCTTTACACCGTGGCATCGATAGTAATGCTGGGTCCTCCCTCATAGTGACGGTTCTGTCAAATATAACCTATTTTGTCCCCCACGATGTATCTATTGTTTTATTTTATTTCACAACCAAGTTGTGTTTTAGTTTGAAAGTTTTCATGCAGTTTCCTAGTTCTGGACAAGGCCGGGGACATTTCCTTTGTCCCTGCAGCTCTGCTTGGGGAGCCGCAGCTTTGTTGTGACAGATGCTGGGCAGAACTTCTTCTTGTCCAGTAATCGACAACTGTTGTGTAATTGTTCAAAAAGTAGGCTTGGGTATTAAATGGAGAAATGTTGAAGTAGAAAGGAAACAATGAACACTTTAGATCAGCACTGGAGTTCCTGTGTATGTATAAAATGCACATGCTTGAAAGAAGCATCTTCTTGTTCTTGCCAACTCAAGTAAAATAACAAGCACATCTATTCCTGCAGTGCACATACAAGCCTCAACAATGCCTAGCAATAATTTTTACACCAATATGAAAAGGTAAAGGTTTTTTGGTATCATATCATGGTAAAACAACAACAAAAGTCAAGCATAGCTCTAATATGGCAGGACAACAAAGACAGATATTTATTCATAGTCATTTTTTATAAACTATGTTCCTTTGGAAACCCTGCAGCCCTTTTTAAAATACTTTTTAATAAGTCCACATTTCATTATTAGGAACAAAAGGAATGACAAAAAAAACACAAAAAATGTTTCCATACTTTTACAGAAAAAACCCCCCAAAATAAACAAGCTTTTCTAAACCCCTGGTTTCCCTTTTCTCTTAAGAGAAGGCAAAACTTGTGGATTTCAAAACTATTATCCTGTTTTGCCTGGTTACGTGTGATTCATGTCTTGGTAGTGATAGTCATAGTTGTTAGATGAACAAAGTCTAGGATAAATTGTTTTAACCTGAAACAGTTTTAGACTGTTTATAACTTTATACCTGACCTGTGTGCTGCATTCTTTATTGTTTATGACTCTGTTTGCTTATCATTGTTCTCCTTCAAGCGTCTGAGATTCTTACAGAAGAGCTGGATTCACACTGAGATTAAAGTACTATTAAATTAGATTTTTGGGAGGGTTTTGAGGGTATGTAAGGGTATCTTGTATAGGTTACTTGTTTGAACATTTAAAATCTTAATAAAATCCACAACTTCTTGGGTGCATCGTCTGCTCGGTGGGTATAAGTAGTTTTGCAGGGCCGTGTACAAGGACAACAGAAAGATAATGTTCCTCAAGCAAAGACATTCTAATTTCTTTATGTAACATTCAGAGTTTTCATTGTCTGAACTCGAAACAGGACAGGAGAATGCTGTGATGTGGCTGCTATTTATCCCGTCCGCGTTATTTACAGCACCCATCACGTCAGTTAACAACAGATTCCATGTGCATTAATGATATGAGTTTTTAATTTTTCCACAGTTGGAGAAGAATAGAAATGCGATGCCAGAGGGACGGAGAAGTGAGTTGGAAGACGGATGATGATGTGTAATCCTGGCAGTTGAATGAATCTGTATGCACGGCACAGCAGCGCTCAGAGACCGCTTGGCATTTCTCCTCCCCTCAGACTGTGAGCCCCACTCATTCAAACCTCCTGTCCCTCTTCTCTGGACATAATAGTGGGCTAGCCCCAAGCACCTGCTACCCACCACAACCACCTGGGGGCTCATCCATGATTCAATAAATCAAGCTGAACCTGCCTCAAAAGTTGACCACCTGGAGCTCACCGTACGCATATGCAAAGAATTATAAATAGTATTTGGGATGAAGAGCAAATGAGGGATTGGCGATAGCTTGTATGATGCTGCTCAGGCACTGTGTTTTACAGTGCATAAGGATTTAACAGGTATGAACAAGCCTTTCCAGAGTTCTTGTTTTTGCCTTTTGTCAGATTAACTAATAATAAAACGTAATTTGGGGCTTTAAGGAACAAAAAATATAATCTAGACCAACCTGGACTCTCATAAAACAGTAATGACCTTGTTTTGTTAAATTAAAGCAACACTAAGTAACTTTTCAACCTTATACGTCGACTTACTGTTCGGTGAAGGACACCTCTGTCATGGCCCGATGGGGGTGTGTATCGCTTTAACAGGCACCAAGCAACTTGAGAAGGGTTGCAGCATAACTTCTACAAATGTGCTGACTGCTTTACGGCACACGTAACTTCCCCCGTTTCTTACTTTCAACATCATTGTGTGACTTTGTTTAACCACAAGTAGATTTATCACCTCATCGCTATTCATCCTCCACACAGACACTGGAAACAGAAAATTTACTTTAATATAACTGTAGGCAACTGGGAGATTAGTGTTTTATGACGCTATGTGCTGGTCATCATGGGACAGAACCGTCAGTATGAGGGAGGACCCAGCATTATTATTGACGCCACGGTGTAATGAAATCCATGGAAGTGTCATCTCCTGTGGGTGTGTGTACTCTTGTTTGGGCAAAACAGTAACTCTTTTGTCCACACTGGGTCGCCAAAACGGACAAAAACTAAAAGTTCTTTAGTGTTGCTTTAAATTAACTTTGACCAACCAAATTTCTTACTGCCTCTACATTGTTATAAAGGGTTTTTCAATTGGTACCAACAGTTTTCGCAGAAAATACTTTGCTGGCATTTAAAGCATGCTGAGCTGATATATCTGAAGACCATAAGTCACAAGTTGGTTGTTTTGTGAGAATGATTCCCTAACAAGAATCCAACCAGCCATTGTAAAAACTCACAAACGAAAATGAAGGTATTAAGACTTTTTAAAGACAATTGTAAACTGAGCAAAATGATCAATGTGGTTTCCAAATCCTTCACTGTTGTGTTTGTGTTGCGTAAAGATCACGTTGCGCTACAAACTATGTGTCGACTCCACACATTAGAGCTGTTTCTCAGGTGTGGGGACAAACAAACTAACCATGTCGAGGAAAGCTGATCCGTGTCATTAGGTGCTAGTAGATAAGGGCCATAAAACATTTAGAAAAAGCAACACATTATGTTCAGATCTGATGAATTTAAACAACAGAGGAGAAACCAAATCATTGACATCTGTCAGTCTTGGACGAGTTGGAAAGACATTTGCATAGCCTTGGAATTCCAATAAACATCAGTGAAATCCCATACCCAATAATGTTGGAAAAAGGAAAGGTGGTAAAGCTCGTCAGAAGCTTGTAACAAAAAATAACCCAAGAGTACATTGAAGGTTCTTACAGGAGGTCATCAAAGAAGCTGGGAAAACATCTAAGGCACAACAGAACTAACTTGCCCCAGTTAAATTCAGTTTTCATATTTCAATGATATGTAAATTACATCCATGGGAGAGTTCAAAGGACAAGCTGAAACTAACAAAGAGGAATACAAGACATGTTTCTTGTGTTTTGAAAGCTTCTTGATTATCCTTTGAGAAATATTCTGTGGAATAATAAGACAACTGTGGACAAACTTGGAAGGTGTGGACTCTTTTATGGCATAAAAGTAACTCTATATTTAGTAAAATGGTAAATGGACTTAACTTCACTTGGAAGTTCTTTCCACCAAGCACGGTTACTGATTTTTGGGGTCAATACTAATTTCAGACAATGGCAATTTTTATTTAGGATAGGTTGTTTTTTTTTCTTTAATAAATGTGATTAATACGTGTGAAAACTACAGTTTGCACTTTCCCTTGACATTAGAGTAAACCTAGTTTTACAGTCTGAAACATCTAAGTAGGGCACAGAACTAAAGCAATAAATCTGTATAGTACTTTATATACTTCTTACACCTCTACTTAATTGGCTGTTGTACTGCTTAGCAAAAAATATCTGTCACCAAGTAAAGTCTTTTTGCTTTCTGCTTTAAACATTCGTCAAATTTCAAGTTGGTGCGAAGCTACTCTAACATCAAATGAGTTCACCAGCAGCAGTTTTTGTTTTGTTAAATCCTTTCAAATGCAGCCTCAGCTTAGACCCAGTAATATTAAAGTTCTCGGATCATAACCAGGCCAATAAACCTGGGGGTTGGGGGATGTCTACATGGAAAAGGAGAGAGGTGTGAGCTGTGCTGAAGTAAATGATGAAAAACTCCCAGAAAACCTAGACATGTGAAAGCCACAGGGATGCATGCCGTGTGAGAGAGCCTGAAAAAACCATGTAATCACTGCGGGACAGACACTTTTAATAAGATCCCTGAGCAGAATGATTCCCTATTCTCTTCCCCTTACGTTGAAATAAATCTGTTGTATTTTTCTGTCTTGGTTTCTACAATTTGTCTGGATTATAAAGGTCTTGACTAAGCCACCTTTAATAGCACTCTTGTGTTTAGCTTGATGTTGCGGTGCTTCACAAATCCAGAAACCCAGAGGCGAAGGAAGGACAGCTGTGTTTAGAGCCCCTTTTTGCCGCATATATTTGATCACAACGAGGTTACCCATGCTGTGAACTACTCTGATGTTATCACCACACTTTAATCTTTGGAATAAAAACTAACACTGTTTTAGCAATAAGCGCAAGTCTGTTAACCTATAGATAAAGCAATATGCTACTAGCTGGCAAACCAAGAGAACAAGTAAATTAAATCAGAATGTTAAAACTTTTGGTACTGTATCAAAAACAGACACAAAAGAACATAAGAAAAATGACCTTCAATTCTCAGTATACATAGTTTTTATATTATGCTTATGAAGCATTTGAAAATGTCCACTTTATGTGTTCATCAGGGGGCTAAGTCCTTTAAAACCAGAATAACAGTAACAAATGTTTATTTTTGTTTTAGAGTAGTTTTTATAATAAATATTTTAGATCTGCTGGAAGTATCCATGAGAAGATGGAACACTGTGGTCATACAGGGATGGACATGGTCAGCAACAATATTCAGGTAGGCTGTGGCATTGTAACAATGCTCAATTGGTACTAAAGGGCCTAAAGAGTGAAAAGAAAATATCCCCCACACCATTACACCATCAACACCAGCCTGAACCATTGATACAAGGCAGGATGGATCCATGCTTTCATGTAGTTGACTCAGAATCCTGACCCTACCATCCAAATGGTGCAGCAGAAATCCAGACGTGTTGTGCGTTCAGAGATGCTCTTCTGCATACCTTGGTTATAATAAGTGGTTATTTGAGTTACTGTTGCCTTTCAATCAGCTTGAAGCAGTCGGACCATTCTCCTCTGAGCTCTGGCATCAACAAGGCATTTTTGCTCACATTACTGATGCTCACTGGATATTTTCTCTTTTTCGAACCATTCTCTGTAAACCCTTAAGATGGTTGTGCGTGGAAATCCCAGTAGATTACCATTTTCTGAAATACTCAGACCAGGCCGTCTGGCACCAACAACCACGCCGTATTCAAAGTCACGCAAATCACCTTTTCTTCCTGGTTCTGATGCTCAGTTTGAACTGCAGCAGATCGTCTAGACCATGTCTAAATGCCTAAATGCATTGAGTTGCTGCCATGTGATTGGCTGATTAGGAATTTGCATTAACAATCAGTTGGACCCGTGTACTTAATAAAGTGGCCGGTGAGTGTATATGAACAATAGCCGGTTTTATATAACATATCATATATATTATACATTTTATATATGTTTTACAACATACATTAGAACTTGCATGTTAAAAAACTAAACAAAAACAAACAAAAAGAAAGACATTTCTGCCTCCGTTATTATAATCCTTTTTCCAATTATTTAGAGATACCTCACACATTTAATCAATGGGTGATCCAGAGTAATCAGAAACGACGTTACGTTGAATCAGTTAGAGGGGCCTCCAGGTGTTCCACATGATGAATGGAGTTTATCTTAACGAGTGCAGACAGAGCGCATTCATAGTGTAGCAGGAGAATAACAAGGTCAGTCACTGCTAAGACATAGTCATTTTCTTTATTCTCTAGCATTTACACCCAGGTGTGTAATCTCTGATGGATCAGATTCCTAAAACGTATTAAATGAGTAAATCAAAAAGTAATTTTGTATTTCTTTGAATATAGAGATTTTTTTGTTTCACATTAATGGTTTTGGAGCTGCTGCATGATGATGGATGTGAGCTTGTATTTCCCCAGCTCACATTTTAAATTCAGCATCAGCTACTCCCTAGATACTCTAATATCTTAACATTGCACCTTAGTAAATAACCAAGATAGCTGATGTTTTTTTTTGCCAATCTGCAAAGAATTATCATCAGAACAGGTAGCAAAGGTGTGTTCCTGCTGATATGAAGTCTATAAGATGATGGACACATGCTTCAGCTGTGTTTTGCCCATATACTATTTCTTAATAGAAATAGTATATTTCCCCCCCAAAAAAGGCGGAAGGATAAAACTGAAGATGTAGCTTATAACAACTCCCGGGCGTTTCCACGTACAAATGAAAACTATGAGGTTCTACCCACTAAATCCACCCTGGCTGTGCGCAGCATCCATTAAGCTGTGAATCTGTCAAACTTTCTTTGTAGCTATCAGGGATTCACTGCTTTCTTGAGGGCTGCACACAAACCTTAGACCACACCACAAAAGTTTTTATAGCATCATTAATATGCTGTAGAGACCTTCAGGAGGTTTTGCATCTTCAGTGCACTGGCTAGACTAGGCTCTTAAAATACAAGCAGTCTAACCTTTTCTGTTCATTATTATCTCTGAAATGATTCCCGCAAAAGGAACCTTGGACATTGCACCACTGATTGCTCTACTGGGCCTAGACCTTTCCAGCAAACTTTCAGGTAGCGTAGGCGTTTCTCGGGTTGATCATGACCGTTTCTCTGGTGGAACGCTAACAGGTTCTGCACGTTGTTCTTCTGCGCTGAAAGAGCAAAGATATGAATGAGGCAGTCATTTTCCGAGGTTACTTTTGGGTAGTGACGGAACTGACACCAAAGTGAAAGACGGGAAGGAATCAGAGGGGAGATTACAGAGCATTAAAAAAAAATACGCTCCCTGAGTAAACACGATCAGAGCTGGCACAGAATAAAGAGAACGTCTTGCTGTCTTTCCTTCCTCTGTGCGCCTTGTGGGAATTCGACCAGTGTGGTGTATCACTCTGACATCACAAAGTCTAGGCGCCGCACATACAGATGGAAGGGAGGAGAGACGTGAAAGTAGAGCTTCACAGACGGCGATAGTTGACGCCTGTACAGTCTGACAGATACTTGGGGGAGTTCTTCTCAGAGTCGTAGGAAATTGACTGTTTACCGTTGAAACCCAGACGCTTTGCATGATACAACAATGGCTGCTTGTTGTTCCAGATGAAATTATTACACAAACTGAGAAACTCAAACTAGCTGCTGGGTATAAAAAAAAAAAAAGGTTTTCAGGTGTGTACTCACCTTGAGTGGCAATGAAGTGGTTGGACCGCTGGTAACCCTGTGAGGGAAAGTGGAAGAAGAAATAATAACTACTAGAGCATATGATTAAATTTGATTTTCATTTATTCCTTGCTTAGTAATCTCATGCCACGACTTGATTTTGCTTATCTGTAAGACTTCAGTTCTGCCTTTTACTGGCAATCCCTCTGTAGGAACTAATCTACTCTATCAAACGCACTGCGATGTCTGACCCACCAAATTTACTCCAGGTGACCTTTAAAGATAAGGCTTTGAATAATGGATTACACTTGACTTATAAAGCCCATAGAAATGTCATCAACTCAAGTGGACACCTGATCAAAATTCCTGGACTTGGGGAAAAAAGTTTTTTAATGTTCAGCTGTAGGTAGATCTTAAAAATGCAAAGAGAAGAAACAGAAGCAAGATATACTAGACAAAGACAGATGGCAAATTATTGCAACCACCTATAAGGTAAAAATGTTTAGTAGTTAATAAAAAGTTATAATATAAACTAAGAAATAATCCCTCAACCAAACAAAAATAGGACTCCATTGTTTGTGGTTCAGATATTTTTGTTCAACACTGAATTGTTTGGGGACCTGCACAATGAAGTAATTGGTAGTACTGTTGTCTTGCAAAAAAAAGACAACAGTATAGGTTCATTTCCAAGGCCTGGGTCTTCGAGATGCGTGTATGTTCCTGTGAAAGCATGGGGTTGTCGTCAGTTACTCTAGCATCCTCTCCCACTGTCCACAGTAAATTAACCTTAGGTCTAAGCATTCGTGGAAAATTCTTTATTCCCTGTGTTGGGTTGTAAGGCACAAGGCGGGTGAATACATCATGACAATGTACTGTTTGGAACTGAGGTCTATGCATGTGACTGTCCTGTGTCCAGAAATATACGTACGGGAAAGGGTCCATCGGATCCACTTGGTTATGTATTTTTGTTTTGGTCAGCCACTTGACTTTATTGTTCCACAAACCTCAGGGGTCTTTCATGACGGTAACCCTGGACTAGACCTGTCCAGGGTCTACCCCAACTCTTGCCCTATAACTACTGGAGATTAGTACCGGCCTTACTGCAACCCAGTAGTTCTCAAATAGTGGGGCGCTCCCCCGCAGGAGGGGCGCGTGTGACTCCGGGGAAGATGCTTTTTTTAATGTTTTGCTGCTTTAACTCTTGTTTTGTAGGCTAAAGTGTTTTAGATATTGTGCTTCTGAGTTAATGTTGCTGAACTGAATTTGAATATATTATTTATTGATTTTATGAAATTTTATTTTTCAGTATCAAATGGTGCAATAAGTCGGTCAAAAATGTTTACAGTTTTTAACAAGGACTTTTTTTTAATTTTAGGCAAATCGATGAACTTAAAATCTTTTCTGTTACTGACTAAAAACAATTTTATAGTTTTTCTTCGTTGTAAATTGAACTATATTTCTTTCTTTTTTGTTTTACTTAATGTTAAAAAGGATATAATTTTATGCAGAGGTGCACTTATAACAATTTTATAGACAAATTATATTATTTACAGTCACGGGGGGTGGTGCAAAATTGTTTTCTTCTTGCTAGGGTGGGCGTAACAGAAAATAATTGAGAAGCACTGCTGCAACCCAACAAGGATAAACGGGTATAGCCAATGGATGGACAGGCTTTTAGAACATTTAGGACATTTAGAAGCCCAGACCGACCATGCAACAACCAAGGTTTGTGTAACTGAACAATTCTGCCATGTTTAAGGACAAAGCTTTTCGTGACTTTGCAATCAGAGGTTTTCCGTGACTCGACTTTTACTGATATCCTAAACGTCTAATGAGATAAAGAAAAGCCTGGGTTTAAGTCCATCTTTAAATATTTGAAATGGTAAATTTGTTTTCCATTTGTTTTATTTTGAAATGGTAAATTTGTTTGATTCTGTTTCTTCATTGTGAATTTTTAAGATCAAGCTTACAACCTGGGCATAATAATATTTCTTCCATAGCATTTACTTCCCGTCCCTCTGTGTCTGGTAATAATGTGTGCAGAGGTTCCGCTGCAACGCTGAAGACAGCCATCTTTAGTTTTGCACGCCGCCAGAGCAACTGATTAGACCACTGCTGACAAGTGAGGGATCTCCAGCCTGAGGACGAACCTCATTTGAATGAAACTGGGTGATTGGACTGTCTCCTATCTGCTCAGCTTGACATTATGCAATTATGATACCGTGTGTAAGGCCAGTAAGAATAAAAGCAGCGGGTGAAGGCGTGTCCTGAATGCAAAGATAGAGCCCCTTAAATACAGACTGTCTTTTTGGTAATAACTAAAGACATTTCAGCAGCTGCAGTTGGTCAACATTTGCACAAACTGATGCATCCTCATGTTTACAAATCTCAGCCACACCACTTCACATATTACATTTTAAATCGGCCATGCTAGGGAAAAGATGAGCAGATTGATTGGCATCTTTATAAAAGAGTGGAGCTATCCTTATTCCCAAGGGGCATCTCTTTCCTCAGAGCTTCTCAGAGCTGATCAGTTTCTTTCTTGTCACCTTGGCAACCATATTTTCCAAGAGCATGCAAGTAGATGAAACAACCATGACTGATTTATGATAGATTGATGAGAATAAAGGTAAAGCATGGTGTATGGAATGCAAAAATAAATAAAAGAAGGAAATAAATCCGCATTTGCTTGCAGATCTTGTGGTCTGACTACAGCAGCTCGATAGGGAGGACTTTGACCTGTGTGAGTAAATAGGCTCTCATGCTCATAAGATCTCATGCTCTAAACAGACATAACAAGGAGAACACCTGCAGGTTCTACTGTAGCTCTTTGTTCAAGTTAAAACAGATCCACAGAAACAGCGACACCAAACATGAAATAGTGCAAATCCAAACTGCTGGAGTAAAAGTAAAAACTACAAATAAAATAAAAAATACACTTGATACATATAATCTTATTAATACTTGTTTTCAGTTGTCAGCAAGTATTAATTATTCATTGCTGTTATAAAAACTAAAAGAGTCTCCTGTTGAGAGGTTTGTGTGTATGAAAAACAAAACTACAGCTCATCTGTAATTCTGTTAAATTAGATTTGTAACCATGCATCTGGTTTAAAAGATTTGTGGTACTTTAAAAGTGTGCATGGCTATGAATATTATATTAAATCTGTTTTTTCCATCACACAACCACTGGATTCAAGATGACTTCCCATTTCTTTTAAGTTTCTTTAAACAAAAACGGCAAAGAAAAGAATGTTTTAGCAAGTAAAATGTGTTTTTCTATGGTTTGTTTACAGTGGACCCTGCTGTTCGCTGGGGTTAGAGTGTCTCTATCACCCGTGAAAAGGTACAGTGCAAGACTAATTAAACACCTTCCCTCCTTTGTATAAAACGGGAAGTCCTACAAACAAATACGGCCGAATATACATTAATACACACAGTGGAAAGTGTGGTGTTACTTCTACAGAAGCTAACATGTCTCCTGAGCATGCAGTCAGTCTGTGAAACTAAAACGGGGGTCCTGGATTGGGTGTTTTAAAAACACCAGCCATTAGTATTCAGCCTAGATGTGTCAGCTTCCCTAACTGTATTTTCTTTGAAATATTTCCGCTATGCTTGACAACAGAAATCTGTAAGAATGTCGGGTGAATAATTTTGATGTAAACATTTGAAAGATTTAGGACATAAACCGGATTTAAGTATAACCACTTTTTTACTCCTATATTCAGTGTAACTGATTATATTTATGGCGCCTTGTGTGACTCACTATATGACTTATATAACCTTATATTTTTTCTTCTTATAACATATTTTCTAAAAGCTTACAGGAAGTCTGGGTGAGCAGTTCTCTATTAGCGAAAGAGAGAAGAAAGACCGCTGCTGTCAGTGATATTAAAAAGTGAGTGTGATAGGCTTTGGAGCTCAAACTGGACAAGGGCAAGAAAATCTGCTGTTGCCAGGAAAGCAGCTATGAAGGGCTAGGAGGCACAGAGAGGGGGAGCATGGAATGGAGGGGATATGAAAAGAGACGAGAAGCAAGGTACTTACTTCCCTGTTTATCCGAATCTAAGATGGCAAAAGGTTGAAAATCAGAGGTAGAGGAAACAGAGAGAGAGACAGAACAAAGGTAGGGGAAGAGACAAGAGCTAGTTATAGTGTTTGCAGACCAGCAGAGAAGTGTTAATGAAATGGTTACAAAGAAACATGTAGTACTGAGGACCTGTGAAGAGAATATTGTTCCGACTTGAAAGCCAACCTTGTTTTTCACTTTAACAAAGAAAAAAAATACAGACAGCTATAAAAAAGGTAGCATGTTCAAACGCAGACCAAAGCTGTGTATCTGAGACTCATCTTTGGACCCCACATATAAGGTTTGAGCAGATCAGGTTTGTGATTAAAGAATAAATGGAAAATTTTAATGGTTAACTGATCCGAAATGTATTGTTTGTAGGAAAAGATCAAATTAGAATGTGAGTGAGTCTGACTTTGAATCTGGACTTTTTTTTTTGTTAGGGTCTTGAATTGCAACTTTATAAATTAATTTGAATTGAAAAACAAGTCTGTATTTCTCAGAGTGATTCACATTATGTGAATTTTCAGCATCTAAAACCCTTTCAGAATTCTTTAAAAAGCAAGTAATACATATGCTGGAAGAAAGTTTTCATTTGACTTTATAACTTTTGACCTGAAAAGACATTTTGCAACATGAAAAACTTCAAAATTATTTTTTATTACCTCTCATAGACGTATATAGAAATCTGTTCAGCCATGTCTAAATAAGGGTGGGGAAAAAGATCTTAAGTGAAATGCACTTTAGCATTTATTTTGATGTCACCATTTATTTGATATTCAAGAAAATTGTGGGTCTTCTTTTCGAAAACACAAACACGAATACAATAAAAAATTAAAATGAAATATAAAATAGTAAAGTCTAGTAAAGTCGACTTAAGTCCATAAGATTTCAGTCAGGGAGAGTGATTTATCTACTAACGTCCTCAACTTAATGTGGTCTTGATGTTTGAGTAGCCATGTGATCCTAAGGTCTGTGTTCCTATGTCTCTACACATGATTGGATCCACCTGGCAAATTAGCCTCGGGGGAAATTTTTAGGAAAAGATGAATCTCACTCGTATGGTAAGGCTGTAGGCCGGGAGCGAGTGACTAGGGGTCCAAACATGCCTCCTGGGACTTAGGTTCAGTCCAAAAAAACAAAACAAAAAGGAAGACTAGTCGGGGAAAACCTGACACTTATCGGGGATTCTAGGTCAGGTGCATTGTTTGCTAGGTTTTGGGCTAAGCATGCCAGTTTCATCACAATCTGACTATAAAGTTAGGGAATACTAAATTAGTAGTAAAAAAGAAGCCAGAGCCTATGTTTCAAGTTAATCAGTGCCAACTTTATAAAGTAGAATCACCAGTGTGGGCCTGCTAAGATACCAGGGGTTTGTAGTCTTTTTATCTCCCGAGTTTGCTACAGAAGGAGGTGGGTTTGAGGATGTATTAAAGATGGGCTTGATGCCATGGTTAATAGAATTTGAGCACATGGTAGAGTCTAAGTTTTTCTTGTTAACAGACTACATTAGGCAAAATTTCGATTTCTGTTCAGTTCAATCATATCAGGGCTTTGGTATTTCTTTCTTGGACACTTAAGTAAGGAGCATAAGTACCTAGTTGTGACCTGATATTGAGTTGGATCCAATGGAAAGGAACCCTAAACAAATGTCTGGCTTGATCTAATCATTGTATATCAAACCCTCAGGAGATTTTCACCCATTTCAAAATGTCAAATGCCAAACAGTTTAGTAGGAGGACTGTAGGGCGCTTGTTTTTTTGGAGACCAATTAAACAGCATCTATGTAATGGATGCCTTAAAGCAGTGCGGGACTTGTGGTACCATAGGTAAATAATCAAGTGTGTCCTTAAAATAGATTTAATTATTTAACCCTAATAAATTGAAAAGGCCATTGGGATAAAATCTTCTATCAATTCTATTAATCCCTTAAAACAACTTGAGGAAAATTTGAGGAATGCTTGTTTTTTGTTGTAGCCTTAAGCACAACTAAAACAACAATTTGTTGAGTCTCAATGTTTTTATTTTGGAATAGATTAATTGTGTGGTAAGAGTTGAGATTAGCCTCTTCTTTATACATTCTTCTATTTTTCTGAGCATATCAGGGATCACTTGTGGCTTTTGATAGAATAGCTTTACGTGAAATATGTTGGAAAATGTTTTGAGAAAAAAAAAACACAAATATATTAATACAGAATAGTTCTTTGTCAAAGCACATGGTGTCTATTAGTATCTATTAGTCTGTCCTTAGGCTCTTTTCACAGATGTGGCGTCCTGGATGCACTTCTTGTAATAAGGCAGTTCAAAATGTGATAAGTCCAAGTGATTCAAAAATGACATGCACTCATCACATGACAGAGAATACTAAGCAATAATGTGTTATATTTGTTGGTTACCAGAACAGACAATGATTATAAATTATTTTAAAAAAAAACTTTTTTATATACTTAACTCCTTCATGTGATGTGCTCCTTAAGAAAAGCAATTTCCTTGTGTTTAGGTTTATAGTATATCTTACAAAGCAACTTTATTTCCTAAAAGAAACAACATGGCTGACATCTATCAGTCTGGGAAGGTTTTCAAAGCCATTTCTAAGATTTTGGGACTCGTAGCTGTGATAAATCATGGTCAAAACATCCTCAAAGTCATAAAAGAGTCATAACAAAATATCAAGCGTTGAAAGTAAATCCATCCGGGGGATCCATTTTATAAGCGAACCGGATGTTGAGACGCATTTAATAAACCGACTGAATTCCATCTTTCTTTTCCATGGGTTGTTTTCCCTGAGCAACAACTTAAAGGGGACACTTTTTTCGTTTAAACCTGCTGGGCAGTAAAAGAAGTAACTTCGAAGCAACTCAAGTTGCACGTTCTCTGTATCTGTAAACTTCCACACATCCAGTTTCTTCCTGAAGAAAACCTTGGAACCTTGGAAGACAACTGAATAAGGTCTGCGTCTGTGTATCCGCATGTTCAACCCGAAGCAGAGGCCTCACCACGAGAGGACAACACAAGCTGCTACGAGCCGTTTCTTCTCAGCTCTGCTTTCATGGACCGATCAGTAAAGAATAACCCGCAAGGTGGACCGTCTTTATCTGGACGGACTGACTAAGTTTTGTTTTTTTAGTTTCTAGCTTCGAACTGTACCAGAAATCAGCTCATCCAAAGAGTTCACCTTAGAGTAAGACTTAAGTTTATAGTTAGCCAGGAAGCTTTCTGGACCTCCTGGGGTTTCATGACCCTTTAAAAAAGATCTTCTGATCTTTTCCCCACCACACGCACCCATCAGCCCCCTAGTGTTGTTTAATCAAGCTACCACAGAAGTGTACACTTAGTTACTTGTTGGGCTTGTTTTTTGCTTTTTTTTATATATAAATGTTATTATTTTCCTTGTTCATCCCCAGTTAGAGGAAACCCAACATATTTGTGAGGCATGTAAAACATATGCCACTTGTGAAGTAAACCCAACAATCCTATTAATGAGACGGTCCCAAGTCAAAAACCACTGTTGACTAAAAAGAACTCATAGGTTGATTTCAGAATTTTTTTAAACTTGTTAATCCAAACCAACTTTAGGACTAAATAGACAAAGTGTTTTACTCACATATGGCATATGGATTTCAAAATGAAAGAACTCGTGAACAAGAGAAAAGTTAAATGCCAGATAAAGGCACACTCAAAAGAAGGTAAGTTTAATCGAGTTTAAAATGAACATTTGTGCAAGGAGAAGTATGCAAAATGTATTTTTCTCAACAGCAGACCATTTGGCCATGACTGTGCATAAACTGGGTTGAGCTGAGTGTCGTGTTTAAATGTGTTGCTGGAGATGATCCGACTTTACTCTGATATTGCAGTTTGGATTATTGGAAAATTGGCGTTTGGTGTGTATGAAAGCCGAACATCATAAGTTTGCTTGTTTAATTATTAGTCATTAGAACAGAGCTTTGCCCCTGAGGGTATTTAAAAACTTCCGGAGGGGTTTGGTCCGCCAGTTCCTGGCTAGACCTCATCACATTAATTAATTGCTAGCCTGACGACCCAACACGTCTGCGTTACATATGTCAACAAAATCTATCCCAAAAAACCTTTATTACAGTTTATTATGAATGAGCGGAGAAGACAGCAGACCATCATTCAACCCTTGGTCTCTTCTGTGCATAATTTGGAACTGTTTGGCAGCAGTGATGTGTTGTGCTGTAGATGGCCAATTAATTACACAAAGGTCCTTAGAGCTTTCACACTAATGGAGCACTTACGGAGCACTCAAGGGGCCACACTAAACACACTGTGCCTTCCCAGGCCTCTTCTGCCTACTTTTCTTTTTCTTTTTCTTTTGATAACACAAGAAATAACATTTAAAGACAACGACAAGCTGCTAATACTTTAGCACTCTCTGTCAAAAACAGAGGGAAAAAACAGAGTTGCTTTCAGGTTTCTATTCCGAGTGAGAAGTAAAGCTCACAGCCTGGTTTTAGATGGTTTTGATCATTGTAATGCAACGGTTTCAGATTGGATCTCACGAGGGTGCCCACTTCTGCTGGCACTGAAGAGGCTGCTAGAGACACTCGCTTAAGCTAAGGTGTAGGTGAGATCACAGTATCTCAAAGCAGATGAAAGCCAGAGCAGAGCCATATTTAGGCCTATGCTGCTTTGCAAAAGCATTGGGCTGAGTCACAAGGCACTGTTGCTTTGAGCTTGTGGGCTCCTGTAGGATGTTTGGACCTTCTCTGATCAGAAATCCCACATACACTGGCACAAAGAAATATACGGTCATGATGTGGGTGTAGCCATTACGGGATGGTTGAGGCTAACATCATGTGGAGGTGTTGGATGACCAGTAAAGCTGTGGGTCAACCCTAACAATAGAGACCAAGCAGAGGAAAATACAGGGTTGGAGGTAAAGGGAGGTGGAAAATTAAGAATTTAACTTACGTCGATGTAGTTTGCATTGACATAATCTGAGCTTGGGTCTGCCAGCAGAGAGTGGAGCTTTACTCGATGCCGATCAGCTAAAAGGATGGAAAACACTTATTAAACGTTATTTATATTTGGTTTTCATGTTATTCAATTCAGTTTTAAAAAGGACTTTAAACATTGGTTTTAAAGATAGTGCTCCTTTGAATATTTTGTGTTATAATAAAAGCTTACAACTACCTAGTAAAAGAAAACTGAAATGGTTTAAAAAGCAATTTCTGTTTGTCTCCTATTGGGCATAAAATAACACTAAAAAACAGCTGTCAGCTTGTTGTTTAGATTAACTAAAGACATTGCAGTGGGATATTTTAGAAATGCGCAGTTACAGACCCACAAAGACATAGCCCGTTGTTGCTAAACTTTTAGCTGGGCCAAGCTGCTTTTATCGGTATATATTTTTTTTATTTGGGTAATAAAAGAGCAAGAGTTGCAGTGTTTACAGATTTTTCAGTATTGCATTAGAAAAGGTTCATGGAAACGGCAAAATGCAAAATACTTTCCTGTACTTTTTTCTTTAAAGGAAACTTAAAGGAGATTTACAGGAGACTTAATGTGCAAAAGGGGAAAAGGAACAACTCTACAGAATAATATGTGATGTACCAAACTATTGTAATACTTCCTGTTTTTAAACAGGCCTTCATAATGTCAACCTCTAAAGAAATTACTATTTTTGATTTGCTACAAACTGGTAGATGGAAAATATTAAATGTAGTCTAGCTTTATTTACAACTTTTAAAGCCTAAACATAAAGAAAAACTCTTTGTTTAGGCTTTCCATTACATTTTAAAGCTCACAAAAACCCCAAAGTAAATGAAAAAGCACTTTGGTGAAATCTTTTAAAGATTACAAAAGCCATCAAACAAATTAAAAGAAAGTAAAAGAATTCTTTAGTCCATCAATTTAATATATCAGACTCTAATTACTGCTTTTTATTTAAGTTATCTTTCTTTTCAAAACGTAATTACGGAGAACCTCTCCTCTAAAATGATAATATCAAGCCCTCAATGAAACAGACTCTGGCTTGACGAGGGTCAACACCTCTTCCTCATAATCTTTTATTCAAGCATGCAGGAATACTCACGACTGAGCAGGCTGTCATGTCGTCCTTTCGTCTTATCTTTCTTTTTGGTGGCGTCCCAGCCATCGAAAAAACTCTGCAAAAACAAACATTTTTAGTTACATTTACAGCATTACATCTCACCTCCTTCACGTGAGTCATAAAGCAGGACACCAGAGAAGAGGTTTTGGATTGCTACCTTTCCTCTGCCTACATTTTCTCATGACTGAGAAAAATATACACAAAAGTAACAACAAACTCAATATTACGTGTCTTTCAGGCACCTTGAAAGTCACAATTAGAGCAACTTTGCTAATGCTTTACTCAGTCTAACCCCAAGGTCTGATTAGCTTGTAAATTAAAGCCTCTTGCCAAGTCATCAGCAGGCATCTGCTGCGACACATCAGAGAGGCTAAGGCTGCACCAGCATTCATTCCGCATACAGAGACACCCTCACTAGTTAAAAAAGCCATCGCTTTGTTATACCTTGGAGGTACACTGCAAAAATTGTGACTGCTGTCTACAGTATGGCTTCCGTCTATGGAGTGTGCTGCAACTGCGATCTGAGTCATTGGATCTAAATTGATACCAAAAGCGAAGGATAAGCAGCAAAAGATAAAAACAGAAAGCTTAAAGCTGAGCACTTGAATGAGCATGATTTAAGCTGCATCATATTCTTTTGCATTCAAACTTGTTTGATCTCCTTGCTTTATGGGTAAGCATAACCAAGTCCTCATACTAAGGCTTGCTGTCTCCAAACTGATAGCCGAAACCTGAGACCAGGGAGAGTGGGATAGAATAAGCTACTATAAGAAACAAAACAGCCATCAATGGATGCAGGTAATATTGAATCTTTTTTTCACCAAAGCTACTTTGGTACACAAACCAAGCATAATTGTTTAGTAACACTACTTGTTATGCTAGAGATGTGAATAGTTTATCTTGACCTAATTATTATTTTTATTTTTTGGGTTTGTTAGGGTTAGGGATAGGGTTGACACACTTTTGGCTGCCATTTGCAAAGCAGTCAGTCCAGGTGTGGCAGTCGTTTACCTTGGCTTTACAAGAGGACATGTTTTAGAACCAGACAGTAGGAGACAGTTGGGGATAAACCCAGAAAAAAAGCAGTACAACAGCCTGTTTGGGTAGGGAACCCACTGGACAGCTGAAGTTTCAGCATCTGTGTCACACTACAGGACATACTACATAGACATTATCCTGCTGAAAGAAGCTACATCAATGTAGGAATTCCTTTTCCATTAACATTTGTGGATGATCTGCAATTTTTATCTGTGTCAAGGAAACCATGACAGAATATTGGCGAAAGCATCACACTGTGTCTGCCAGGTTTCCTTCCCCAGCTGATGTATCCAGGCACTATGCAATCACCAACAAGGGAACATTTGGGACAGTATAACTCTCGTAGTTCCCTGACAAATATTCTGACATCTTTTTATCAGGACCAATATTACCTTCCTAAGTAATTTGAGCTAAAATCACACATCTGTTAAATCAGATCACAAGTGGCCTGGCTTTACCTACCACTTGTGCATCAATGAGTTTTACGTTTTCACAAGTGTATCAATGTTACTTCCCTTGACCCAATTCGATGTGGATGCTCAATACTGCCTAACAGGAACATCTTATTATGCAGATGCTTTAAATCCAATCATCCGAACGAAACAATTTGGCCCCTGTCTTCAAATTGTAATGTTTGCCTTAGTATATAAGCGAACTGCAGATTGGATATAGCATTGTAACAAAGTGCTTGCCCAGGTATGCATTCTACCCTTTAACAGGTGACGTGATGAGAGAAAATCAATGTTGCCTAAATACAATATCCCCACCCAAACCGAGGACCTCAGTCCTACAAACATCCCCCACTCGCATGCAACACCCCCAGGAGGCTTCGCCAGACGACTGATCAATGGTCAGCGGCAGATCCAGCTGGACCCGGTGGGAAATAAGGGTTATGAAGTCTGACAGCAGAGTGCACGCTGCACGCTGATCTCCTTCATCTTGTTTATTTCTCCAGGCGATGGGAAGCTTGAGTGCCGAGTGAAAAAGCGACCCGTATATTGATTTTGTTAGGGGAAAATTTGTTGTGCCCGCGAAGGATGGCTTAATGAATCGAAAAAGTGCATCTAGCTTTCCGTCAGGTGGAGCTGTGAAAAGGACTTATCAGAACTGTTTGATCTGAAGGACGTCAGATGATAGTAAAAAAGAAGAGAGGGAGAGAGGTAGCAGGTGTGACTTTGGAAGATGGAATTAGTCTACAGAGGATCACACAATACAGAATATCAGAAAAATCTGTCTAATGCAAATGAAGAAAAACTTCCTTTTCCTGATTGCTCATAAATGAATACAGATGACGAGCTGATTGTTTCTGCTTCTTTATCTTGCTGGTATTATTAGGGAACAGTGAAGGATCATCTTGCATGCAGGTTTGAGCTGGTTTGCCATTTAAATGCCAGCATTCTTAAGCCATCTGAGTTAACACAGCGGCTTTTGGGGCTCAGGAGAAGGTCTTCATCACCGAACTGGAAATCCCAACTCTTCAAGGAACCAGCTTTGTGTACCTTGCTTAAAAATATGCTAAAACATGTTTACAAACAAGACCAACTGTTGGAAACGGTTGAGGCAATTTTTTTTTTAAATTTTGTTTTTTTACAAGAACAGGCCAAATTAAACGGATGGTAAAGGTACTCTTATCAAAACCTCACTGCCTTTTGGTAGAAATGTATGTGATATACTGTAACAAATTAATACATTTGTGTACTAAAAATAGAGGTGAAGCTAAATAATAAATGAGAGTGAAACATATAAAAAAATATGTTATGTGCACTCATGTTAACCCCCCTTTACATCGACAACCATAAATAGAATTCTGCATAAACATATGCAGAACTTATCAGGGAAGTAGCCAAAAGGTTATTTGAAGGAATAAGTGAATAAGTGTTTGGTCGGCTGTTAGGGTAATCCAAATTACTCGCCTACCTTTTCTTTTTGTTTTAAGCTTTGGATTTCTGAAGATTAACATTTAGAAAAAGCAAGGAAATGGTGCTCATAGTGGACCTTCTGCACGAGACTATGGTCTTCAACTGACTCATCCCTGGTTGAATCGATTCCTAGCCCCAGACAATTTGCAGCATTTCCTTCCGTTCTCTGTCCATAGACTGTTAGAATAAAGGCCTCTAGTGCCACACAAAAGCCTAAAAAATGATAAATATTAGCTCATACAAGAATAAAATACTCCACCATGACCTTCTGTTTTTATCCATGGGCACACTGTTGAGGTTGAACATCACCACAACCTTGGTACTATTTTTGGGACGTACTTGATCTTGGAGGCTAATAGAAAAATAGTCTGTTCTATGGCTTATCAACATCTTACCTACTTTCTCAAAATGTTTATTGTTCAAAGTTCTTTCATGATTATATTTGACTCCTATTTTATCAAGTCAGTTTAAAAAAAAATTTTTGGAGTCCTCCCAGCTGAAAAAAAAAGACCACAGACAAAAAACTATCAGTTCGAAGATTGAATGTTCAAAAAAAAGAGACATACCTCAAACGACTTGCAGCAGCAAAAACATACAAAACTGGTTCAAGAAAGAAAATAGACTTATGGGAGCTAAAATACAAATGCAAACCACAACTTTTAGCCCATTTGACCTCTGCCTAGCCTTAAAATTTGCTTCTGATAAATTGTTATACCCTTTTCTTGGAGTTTGGATAGAGTTTGAAGCCATTTTATAAATTTTTTTGCCTCCTGTCTCACCTCGTACTCTTGCTTGAAGCCATATCCTTCGGACGTCTTCATCTGGTTGATGTGCTGGAGGAGGTCAGCTACCCTCACTGCTGGGTGGAGCTGACCCGTGTGATAAGGCGAGCTCTTTCTCCGACAGTGACGCTGGGGCGAGCCTCCCAGTAAGCTGCTGGATTCGTTGACGCAGCTACGCTGCTCATCTGGGCACACCAATACAAACATGGGTGGAATCATGTGGCACACACCACAGACATTGCAACGTCGATTTTTTTTATATATACATTTCAGTTTTTCTTTATATTCATGCAAATAAGTCGAGGAGGCAGCTGAGGGAGAGGGATGTCAGCATTTCTGTAAGGGGTGCTGAGTGGCGCTGCAGAATATCCAAACAGACAAGAGACTTCTATGCTGAGAGCACCATGTGTTCTGGCAGAACAGATTGCATACATGCTTGGAAGTAAACAAAGCTGAAGGTCAGGAAAGAGGGAGCTGCTTTGTCTCCAGACAATTTCTCAAGAGTGCCCATATGTTCCACGCTGTCTTACTTCGAGCATTGCAGCCGTGGGCGTCCATGAAGGAGTGAGCTATCCTCTCATCCTGCTGGAGGGTGCTCTGCTCGGTCATGCTGCAGTCCAGGGGGCTCAGCTTGCGACTCTTCTCCTGCCTGTAGGACATGGCTGCCTTGTTTATGGCCACCTTCTTCCTACTGCGGAGACCCACGCAGAAAGGTGGGAGGACAGAGAGAAGTAAGAGAAAGAGGCCAGCAAAGAAGGGAGAGAAAATTGAGTGTAAGACAGGGAAAATAGATAAGGGAGGACAGGAAAGGTGTCCACTGCTGGGGAGATGACAAATTGTAGTGAGGGTGATGTATAAGGGGAGAAAAGATTGAAATTGCATGAAGGGGGGAAGAGTGAGATCAGATAGCAAGAAATGGTCTGTGGGTCTGGAAGAAGGTAGAGGTGGCGCGTACAATAGCATAGGATGGGTGTGTGGGGGGAGGCAGTAATGCCTTTTTCCTCTCTAGTGCTCCTGGGGCAACAAAGGACAATCAGAGGGAAGATGGAAAGCAAGAGGAGAGAGAAGTAACTTACGGGTAGTAAGGGTAAGAATAGAAGTCCCTTCTGATTAGCATGAAGGAGAGAGACAGAGAGTGAGGACAAAACAAAAGAAACAGATGTGATTATGGATCATCCGGATGGGCTCAAAAAAAAGCAATGAAAAGTTTGTTTGAATGCTCCTAATATCATGTGTCAAAGTATTGAAGGGACTGTCAGTTGTTTCTGAAGTACGGACGATGTGTAAAATATTTTCTTTAGAACAGACAAACTATCTACTAATTAGATAATAATCCGTTTTTTGGTTAAGAAAACAAAAATCACAAAATCACAATACTGTTTAAAGGAAGCAAAATTGGAACAAGTAGTTTCTTACAACCACACTTAAGGTTGTTTGTTTGCTTCATCTCTTGTATGCAAGAATATATGTACAGAATATATTTACATCTAACCAATTCAGATTCTAATGCAAGTGGCAAAGTTTCATTCAGGCTGTCACAAAAGAGAGGTGCACTTCAGCAGTAACCTTTAAAAAACAAGTTTTTAAGAGATATTTTCCACTAAGAAATATAGGTAAGTACAATAAGGATGATAGCACTCCACTCTGCTTTTTACTAATGTTTTACTATATTGCAGACTGGAAAACCGAACATGTCTGGAGTATTACAGTTGCCAGATGAACAACCACTAAGTTACGGTTGCATTAAGCCACATGTTGAGGATGTTTTAAAAATAAAATAAAAAGCGACTGGTATAGATATGGTACAATGGATTAAATGAAAGTTAAATGTTATGTGATCCTGGTCAGCCAATCAGAAACCATTTCCTGTGTATAAAATGAACTGACCTCCATTATTTATTTACGCTCTGGTGAATGCCAGTGGGCCAAAACATTGCTATGATTTTCTCTGAAAAGGCCTAAAAACAAACTAGCAAACTGAAAGTTCGCGAGTTTGAGCAGAACTTATGGTTCCATCTTATGGTTCCATCAAACAAAGCAAATCGTCACACATTCACCAGCTTGATTTCCTGACAGTATGATGTTTCTTCTCCTTTCTGATAGGTTTGTTTTGCTAGATACGTCAGCGTATGCTGGTCTGCGGTCAAACACAAACCCAAACTAGCTCTAGCAACGCGTCCTTTAATCTGGCCTTAACAAATGTAAACTGAGGGGTTTCATTGTTTACCACCTGGGAGCCTGTGGGATAAACATTTGCAAAAATACTTTTTAATGTTCCAGTTGGAGCCGAACAAGCAGAGATAAGTCAACCGAACAATACAAATTTGTTATATTAAATAGTTTTTCTTCTAAACTGGATCATAATTAGAATTCAATCATTCTTTGTATTTTTTGGCAATAGAATTCAACAAAATTGTTTTACTGGCTGACAATCCCGTTTCAATTTTAGAAGGGTACAAAGGAACAGAAGTATAATACTAAAGATAGTACAGTTTCATCACTGGATAAATCCAGAGGAGGCATGGGATAATTTTATGGAACATTCAATGGCTTCATTTATTTATTTTTGTCCAGATGTAATAATAATAATAATAATAATGATAATAATACATTCATTTCAGAGCGCTTTTCTCGGTGCTCAAAGACAAGCGCTTTACATAAAAAAAACCTAAAATTAGGAAAGCAATATCAGATAGTACATCAAAAACACAATAGACATGAGCTAAACATTAAAAGAAGTTTTGAAAAAGGTGCATTTTTATGATTAATTTATAGTTATCATATGATTATCATATGATTTTGGTCATTCTGCTATCAAGTGGATTGAAATATTATTTCTAGACCCTGGTGGAGTATTTAAACCAGTTTTTGTGGCAGGGATGTTTGTGCGGAGACAAAAATTTTACACCCCCTTACGCTGATGACATTTTTCTCTGTTTATCAAAACTGAGAGTTATTTTTCAAAACATTAAAAAATGTAATATCAATATAAAAGTTAAGCTATATTTTGGTTTAATCTGACCACATAAAAATATCCCATGCCTCCTCTGGATCTCCAGATGGCAAACTTCATTCGGGCCTGAACATGTGCTGGCTGGAGAGGGGTGACCTTACGCATTGTATGGTTTTAAGCCTTGAGTAGTTGCTATGGTAATCCTTGAGACCCAGCTCTCTTCAGGTCATTGGCCTGGTCTTTCTGTGAAGTTCTGGGCTAATCTCTTAGTCTCCTTTGGATTGGGGCTTCAGGCAATACTCAGAAAAGTGACAGTCAAACCAATTATTTAAAAATCCTACAATATGATCGTCTTGGATTTGCTAGTTTCATATTTTAAATAAAAATGTCTCAAAAACCTTTTTGTACATTGTCGTTATGGAGTATTTTGGTGTAGAATTTTGAAGAAAGGGATTATTTTAATACAAGTTGGAGAAAGGCTGTATAATCACAATTCAAAAATAAAACATGCAATGTGAATACTTTCCTGATGCACTATAAACAAATTCATGCCTCTTATGTTCTGTCATAAAGTCTCCAAGATAAGCACTGCACTAAGCTGCCTATGGCCATTCACAAATCCCCCACAAATATAAGCATTCGAAAATTCAGCAAGGCGCAAACAAAGTAGGCGTACATAAGAACTTAGTGGGGAAACACACAAAATGAGCTGGACATCTTTATCTATAAAGGTTTGATCACATTGCTGGCATTTTGGTCTCTCTCACTCATTCTTTTGTTCTGTTTTTTTTTCTTTGCATCACCATTAACTGAGGACCAGTCATCTGTTTAATTGTAGAGCCTGTTTTAATGGTAAGGAAATAAAATATGTTGTATGCATCAACTACTGCTATGACCAGCAAGTTGATAGATCCTTTTGATCCTTTGAACCATGACTAAGCCTTACAACTCAGCCAGTCAGAGGCCCAAATGGGACAAAAGTGTAGCAACAGTGGATTTGTCCTTTTTAGAAAACACATCTGATTCATCTGAGGGGGTCTAAGTCCAGGCTTAAAGTGCTTTAGTGAAAGAGGCTTGATTAACATCAAAGACCCAAAAACAGTCTTTGACTAAAGCAATTCTCATCTTAAACTTGAACAGTGTTTCAGAATGTTGTGCAAGGAGTCAAGCACAACCTTAAACTTTTCTTTGAAACCAAAATAGTTTGGAGTAAACTCCTGTGTATGCATGTGTTCACATGGGGGGATTTGGATTTGGTAGGAAAGGTTTATTTTATTTTTAGTTTTTAACCACATTTAGCATTTTTAGTGACTTCATGCAGAAATGCCAAATCCTTTGGCTAAATATAAACAAGCCTGCTCCTGTTGCCCATGCTGATTGGTGTGCCTGCTAAATTGGCCTGCTGAATCTTATCAGTCAATGCCTCCTTCTAAACACTACCTATTCAATCTTCCTCTTTTCAATAAGAGAACTCCTCTAGGCGGAGGAATCGTCTAGACCCCTCCTGGAAAAAAAAAGGAGCAAAAACAACCTTCCTAACCAATTACTAAGCCATCCACTGGCACCTCACAGCTGCTCGCCTCATGTAATTGAGTGGCCAATGGAATAACATGCCCCTTGATGAAATTTTTCACACTCGGATGAGTGTTCCACCATCGCCCAGCAAGCGAAGGAAGAGTACACTGCAGGTGCGAGTGACTACAGAAGTAATTTGCAAGTGGAAAGCAGCCAATGACTCCCAATGTGAGCGATGCTGCATGTGAATGTGCTCGGTCTGACATGATGACCTCGAAGTGAACACAAAAGCCTAGATGAGGCAGAGGTGGGGGAGTTTAGGATTAATGCACCGCCATTCTACAAACTCTGGCTGTAATTTACTCTCATTGCCAGATGCTGTAGTCAGTGGATTCTAGCTGCCAAGCGGGAAAGTGATGGATTACCTACTGCAGAGGTACAAAGAGAGCTGAGAATAAAAGTGTTAAAAGCTGCAACCCATCTCAGTCTATTGGGCAGCGCCGACAGCTACTCACCCCTTCTTCACAATGATGACGATGGCCCCCAGGAGGAGAATGAGGACCACCAGGCCTCCGGCGCAAGCTCCCAGGATCAGACCCATGTCCTCGGCATGCTGGGATACCTCCAGCGTCCTCTTGGAGTCCTTACAAGCAGCTGTAAAATAAGCCAAATGAAGATATAAAGAAGTTTGGTTGAACTAATCCGAATATCATTATGAAACTCTTTTAGTTTAGTAACTCAATTCAGTAAGAGCAAAACATTATATGGATCATTTCCATTCAGACTGTTGTTTTCAAGCCATTTTCCGCTTGCAGCTATTAAAAAACACCTTGTTTAAGACAACAGAGAACAATAAAAATACGGACATTTTGGCTTAATTTAAAGTGTGATTAATTCTTGATTAAAAGTTCCTGTTTTTAAACAGGAACTTTTAGATAGATGAGCCACACTGGAACACATATTGAGATTCTTTATATATATGTACAGAAGTGACATAGAAATGTCTGACAAGAGATGCACAAGATCAAGTGGTATTCTGGACAGATTTATGCAAAATAAGAGTAAAAGCAGTGCACTGTATACATATAATTTTAAAAAAATGGTTTATGGGCTGCCTTATGAGTAGCAGAGTAGTAAAACCCATGGAAATCCCAATGTTAGTGCAACTTTAATATATGTGCAGTATTAAGTAATAGGAAAGAATGACCTGAAGACAATATTTGGTGTTGTGATAGAGTGCTGTGAATTTAAATTATCCAACAGCTGGCAACAATCTAGCCATTCAAAGAGATTTTCACTTCCCATAACGTCGGCCACACTTATACATTTTAGCAACTGAGGCCATAATGGAAATGGTGAGCACACCATCAAAGGGATCAGTTCGTTGTAATCTGGGTCATTATCATAGAAAATATAAATGCTTTCCTAATATTTACAGCACTTATGAAGGACATTTATGTGTTGATATACATCATCAGTTCCATGTTAAATCCAGACTAAAATAGAAAGAAATTAAACTTTCATCATACTTCAGAGAACAGATTGTTCTAAACTGTAATGGCAGGTTTACTTGTGCATCCTAAAAGTAGAATGGGCTACAGTGGATTTGGTTATCAGAGGCAGACACGTTGTCTACTTTTAGGAGTAGGATTAAACTTTCGTTTTTGATATCAATTACGGTAAATTATAGTCTTTTATGCCTGTCTATATAGTTATGCAACCAGTGGCGTAGGCCTCTAGAGGACACTTTTACAGCACTTTTTCTCATTATGCTATATTGTCTCTTCTGTTTTTGTCTTTTCTTCATAGAAGCAACATCTGGTGTTTTCTTTAGCTTTAACTGAAGCTGCACTAATTCAACAAATAACCTGATTTCCTTCTATACATAAGATACTTGCCATCCATACTTTCAATAAAAAAACATGTCGTAAATTGGTCTAATTTGAAAAATATCCTTCACCTTTTAGCTCATAATCACTTGATGCTTTGCAGTAATCTTTCACGTAAACGTGTCTAAATAAACACTTTGACCCTGTATAGTGCGGAAAAATGCTGCATTTCACTTTAAAAGCTGTTGGGATTTTAAGCTCAAATATCCAGGCTGACAGTCTTTGAGCAATCATACAAACTATGCAGGGTGAGTCATTCTGCCTTTGGGTCTTTCTTTAGAAAGTGGCTGTTGTAGGAAATGTAATTGTACCAACAACAAAAGAACCAGCTGTGGTCATCCTAAGCAAACAGACTAGGTTTAATGGATGTGCACCAAAGATAGCAAGTGACATGTTCCGCAGCAATTTTTTAATATCCTCATGCTGGTTTGCAATTTATCAGAAAAGACATATTGCATTAATTTGGTAGCATAAGAAAGAGGACACAATTGTAACTCCTGTGCCTCCAGCATGGAGGCTGAGCCGAAAGGGTCTCATCTCAGAGAGATTGACGATGGACAAGAATCCTCCTGAACTTCAGGCATTAGTCATGTCACCTCCCTGCAGTGTTGCTCTTTACTAAATAATCCATCCACAAGCCATTTGCTGTGCCTCTGATGGCTCCTGACAGGCATTCTTAATAATTTGAAACCACTGAGAGCAAAAAACAAACCAAACAAACCAAAAATCTATAGATTACAACCACCTGTGAGATTAATGTGCAGCTGACAGAGATTATTAAAAATGTACAAAATTTACTCCTTTTCTGCAACTTTTTAAAGCAATAACGCATAAAGCGGATCAACAACGTGGATAATAATAGCACAAATCCTATTGGTTATAATTTATGATGTGTGCATATCACACCACCTCTTTTCACTACAATGCTAATTATAATTTTTTTAAATATAATTGATATTTCTGCTCATGAGCCTTCCTGACAAGCCTTTCTAATAAAAGCTTTTGTCAAAGAGGAAAAAATGTTACCATCTACTATTGCAAGAATATCACAGTTTTTTTATTTAATTTAATGAGAAGTCTTGAATTAATCCACATAGAGTGACGTCTACAACTACTTTAGCTCTCAAGCTGAGTTTTTATTTCTACATTGATTGGGTCATTCTAAAATACGAAAAATATTCAAGTCAAAGCTTACAAAGTCCTGATCTACAGAAAATTTGTGACGAGACCTAAAAAAGTTGGTGACTCAGTTACAACAGTTTTGTCAGGAGAAATCGGTCATAAAAAAAAAACCAAAACCTTTAACCGAAAGTGAAGCATCTAAAAAAATACTGAGGAAATGAATGTTATAGACATTGAATTTTGTAGACATTAGTAAAGAAATCACTAACACATTCTTTCTCCCATTATTGTGACATTTAGCAAGCAGAAATAAATATGTTAATTCTAACAAACGTAAAACAAGAAAAGTTAGATATGATCGAACTTGTGGGGTAAAAAAGGTTCATGTGTTGTTTTTTATACCCAGAGTATTTTTTTTAACAACAAAGAGTCTGTTGGTTGGTTCTATTGAAGCCAAACTACAATTGCAGATGAAAAAAAAATAAAAAATTTCTCCATGAGAAACTTTTATCCCAGGGTTCTTGAGTCTTGGAGGTCTGTCCCTGTTTAAAGTCACCAGCTTCTTACTGAGAATGCAGAAAATATTTAAAATTGGAATTTTAATTTGGAATCTCTAATCTTGATGGTCCTTGAGGGACAGTCTATTGCTTGTTTTGCAAGGTATCACGGATATTATGACTTTTCTTTTATCTCCTTCTATGCTATGTACAATATGTATAACATAGACTAGGCAAAAACTTTACGTTTGTTTTTATTAAACTAATTTCTATCTTCTGTAGCTGCTGGAACGCTTGAGATTGCTGGATTTGGCACTTTTTTTCACTATTTATATTTAGCAAGAAATTGTGCAGAACAAAAAGAAAATAAGAAGTTCTTTAAAAAAAAGTAATAAAATAAAATAAAATAACACATAAATCAAATGTGTGAGGATTACAAATGGGCTCCATTACAGATTGAAGTAAATGAGGTACAAGACTAAATATTCTTGTACATGTATTATCAATGAGTTCATATGCAAGAGATTATTCGGTTATTCCTTAACACTGATATGAGCTTCAAGGCAGCATTACATTTCTAAGTGCCTATGTGAAGTATTAAATCATAATAGGATTATACATTTTGAAAACACAGTATATCTACAGGCCAGAGCGAGTTAAATAATTTCTATGTTTTCATGCAGAGAAGGATAAAATGCTCAGCTTTTCTTTTGAAACAAATATTAGCCCCAACATACTTTTAATAAGTAAATATTTTTGGACATCCCATGTCTGGCTGCAACAAAAACTAATTAGTCAGAATTCTGTCATAATACATAGCAATAAATAGTTACAACAAAATGTGAGTAATTGGTACAATGAGGGAAATGTTGAAGAACTTTGAGTAAAGTGACTAAAGTAAAGAAGAAACACTTTGACACAACAGGTTGAAACTGTAGTAGTTAAATGAAACTCTAATCCAATAACCATAGAAAGCAGTAAGAAAGTTTGCACAAAGCAATGAGTATTCAGAAACACTGTTAATGCCAATAATTATCCATCATCTTCTGCATATCTAAGATTGGATCCTGGCGGGAACCCCAAACATTTCTGTCCCCACCAACCTATCCCAGCTTATTCTGGGGGATGCTAAGATTTTCCCAGGCAAGACACGATGCAAAGTCCCTTCGGCAAATACTGGGTCTTCCAGTGTGTAACACCTCCAGAAGCAACAGTTTTTTCTACGAGGAGATGCAGCTTCATCATCAGACGGCCGCTTAGATGAAGGAGCTACTCAACCTATGTCTGTGGCGGAGTCGAGCTTTGCTCTTGGGCTCGCCTCCTTCTTCCTTATATGTATATATATTTATATATTTTATATTTTATATTTTATATGGAACTTGTAGGTTATGCATAACAATGTCAAATCAGATGTAAGATTCTTAGTAAAGTTGTACAATATGAAAACTGTATGATTTGGGATTTTACTATAAACAGAAGATTATAGTAATTCCACATACAATATACTTAATAGATATGTGTAATATTAAATTTATATCAGCCGGACAACTATCAGTGACATTAATGACTTATGTCAGGTGCCACATATATGAGACATACAAATAAAAAGCAACATAAACTTGCAATGCAATTTCATGTAAAAGACAAAAAATATACAAAAAAAAAAACAATAAAAAAATGTAAACTCGTTTTTAACACATAATAATATTGGAATTTTATAGTTTTGCAACGGGTTAGCATATTCACCATATTCACAAAACCAGGTCTTAAGACAGTCTTCTCTCTCAACAGGTTACCTTCATAAGATGTTGGGAATTTTTGCTACATTGAGATTGTATTGAGTTGTCAAATAGATTAGAAGCGAAAACATCAAATGTTCCGGGAGGCGAATGGGAATGTAAAGCTTTTTTATGTGGTTAAGCCGACCATGAATAGACGGCCTCTGTTGTATCGGGATGGAAAAGCTTTCAATAGAATTTAATGTCTAATGAACATTTGTCACCTAATGCTGGCTGGATCGTGTATGAAGACAAAATGCAAAGAAAAGAGCAGATAGGGTGATAGCAAACGAGAAAAACAAAACAGGCTGAGACTTAACGGCACATCCGAGACGAATATAATTTTAGCGTGTCCTCTGCTTCCTCCCACGGCCGTCCTCTATGTGAACAGATCAGGGAGAACGGTAGCAGGAGCCCGAATCCTTTACTCTGGTGATGTTTTGGCAGGGAGAGTTGTTTTTCTCATTTTGAGATCAGGATGTTGAACTGTAATCTGGGAGCACCTGTCTCTGGAGTGCTTTAAACTTCCTTCCGTTGTAGGCATGCGGGAAAACCTTCCCTGTACTCCCCTACTCTCTCCTCCCCATTGTTTGAACTGCCATTCCTTTTACAGTGGCTATCTCTCAGGCGAACGGTCCCGATGCTTTCCGTCCCTCAGGAAGGACAAGAAAGGAAACATTGTGAAACTGTGGATTTCAAAGCCCTCTCAGCCCTAGAGGGGTGCGAGTTAAAAAATGAGAGCTGAGCTTCAATGTTAGCTTTTCAAGCTTTCTAGGGTGCCACCCAAAATAATTCAGCATTTCTGTTGATTCTCCTAAAAAAAGGCCTTATGTAAGATAAGTAAAGCAAGACTAAACAACAGCAAACCGCCAGCATCTATTGACACTACCAAAATATGTCTATACACACTTTTACTGCAAATACATACAGTGCCTTGCAAACAGTAGCTCTAGAATATGTTTATAGGAATTTTATGTGATATACCAACACAAAGTAGTGCAGATTTGAGAAAAAAAATCTCTTTATTCTTAGATACACAAATAAAATCCAGTGCAGCTAACTCACTTGAGTAATAATTCATAAATACAGTCAATATTTTCTATATTGAGAGGCTGGAGAGCTCAATTGGAAAGTCACCTGACTTTCACATTGGCGGCCTGGGTTCAAATCCAGGCCTTGGCTACACCAACAGCAGTGTGTGTCCTTAGGCAAGACCCTTTGCGCTGCTGCCTACTTTGGGTAAAAGCATCTGCAAAATACATAATTTAATTTATATATAATTTAATCTCATTCAGACACTTAGGTTAGGAAACAGCTGTGAGTGGTGTGTGATTTTGCATTGCGAAAAAAAAGGCTATATGTTCAGCTAAGTAAAAAATCCGTAGACTTTTTAACTGATTGTTAACTTTCTGTTAAAGTAATGAGAAACTGCTCAGGGTAGATAAAGCTAATGTCATGGTATCCTAAAATCAAAGAACAAAGAAAGTGGGGTAGTAATTCACCTTGCAGCAAGGCAATGATCTTAAACGCAATGGCCCAGTCAAAGTCCAGACCAAACAGCAACATAGACTCCATGGTAAAACATTTGGAAATTTAATCTGACTAAGGGAAAAAAGAAATATTTGATCAATCAGAGCCTTGCAGAGAAACCTTCACTGAAGATATTAAGCTTTATCCAGTTAGGAGAGCAAATGCCAACAAGATTCATTTGGTTGATCGATAATAGCTGTTAGCATGTAAAACATGGTTTGGTGCCATCACATTTGGGGTATTCTACAGTCTAATTAAACTTTTATTTAAATAAATAGTTCAAATCCAGAATGTTTTCCAAAGAAGAAGGAGACAAGATCCAGTCACAAAATGGAAAAAAGACCAGAACCAATCATTTTGACATAACGATTAAACTTAATAACTTATCCAGAGTCACTCTGAACATTATTTGTCACAGGACTTCACAGAGAAAGACTGTTGTTTACTTGCCTTTGTTTGGGATTACATTCTACATAGAGTACATCAACAACGATGATCACAACATGGTAAAATGTCTTTAAAATAACCAGATAAAAACATTTCTGATAGTTAGGAACAGTGATGTCACACACATGATGCAAAGTATCTTCTTCAATAATCAAGATATTAATGATTCACGAATCACACGGCTCCATTTTTTTACATTACCCCTTCAAATGGCTTTTACAAGTGAGTTAAAGTGAAAGTTACCATTATATATAACAAATGTTATTATTTCCATGATTTGAATTTTGTAATTAAATTGAAAATGGAAATGCGGATTCAGTTGCCACTGAGAGAGAAAAAAAAAAAAGAACTGGGAATATTCAACCAGGAAGAAACATGATCTCCAAACAACTGGTACCACTGTGACCTTGCAGCAAGATGGGCCTGGTTCAAATCTTAGCCTTTGTCAGGTGTGATGGGGTTGTTGTTGACTGTGATGCTTTTAATGCACTCCTGAAGTTCCCGGTTTCCAACTGGGGTGTGCGCAGGGGAGCGGCTGATCTGCTGCGCTGTGCTCCTTATCAGGATTACAAGCAACATTAGAGGAGCTGGTTGCCAGTCCTTCAGCGCCTGATTTTTAACCTCAACAATTTACCTTGAGGTTTACCTTGTGTTTCCAGTGTTTACTCTGAGAGGTCTGGTTGTTAGTTTTCCATGTGTGAGACTCAGCTCAGAGAACCCCCCTCACCAATTACATTTGGACAAGGATCATGACTGGTAAAGGTTTGTTCAGCCTCCTTAGTGCAATCTACGGATTCAACCTCTACACCAACCTCTGCCTTCACAACCCCAGACACCATTAACCTCCCCCAGCGGTTCCACTCACCAACATTCTTAAGCCTCTTAGAACCAAACAATCCTCCAGAACCATTTTACCACACCTAACCCTCTCTCTTTTCACCACCTCCTGGTCCCTTGTGTGCGGTTCTCTGGATCAAGACGTCTTCTTTATTCTTTATTGGTAAGCAAACAACATTTTTACAGATTACTCCATCTATCGATCCATGGATCCCCGGCAAACAACAAAATAAGAAATTAAGTTTTAAATCAAATCCACAGGAGCCGAACTGAAGGCATCGTGAAGACATTTTTCTTAACTTCAAAACTTTTGGTTGAAATGTGGACGTACAAAAAACTAAAAATTCAGACATAAAATCTCCTCAAGTGAAAGTGAAAAGCCTTTTAGACATAATGCATCATTAAGCTTTTTACTGTTGATGTTTCCTTGTATAAAATGTATTTCGTTTTAGTAATAGGCCTGGCCTCAACAAACCCATGATGGCACCTTAATGATATTATCTTAGCTTTTATCTGAAAAAACTAATGGAGTGTCAGTGCATGGTCTGGAACAGTTTCAGTACATGTAATACGATGGAAAACAGTCACTGTATGCTGGCAGGTCTGAATTTAAAAGGGCTGCATACAGAAAGTGACAAGTACCAAAACAAAGCCTTTTTTTAGGGTGATGTCTTTTCTTTTAACAAATAGTCTTCAAGCTGTACACTTGGAGGAGTCAGAGGGGAACACTGACAGCTGGGAAGCCCAAAAATCATCTACAGCTCTCTGAGGGTTAACATTTAGAAGTGGTTCTGATGGTACCACTCATACTGACCCACTTCAAGCTCTGGTTCCTGAGCATGAGTCAATTCTCACGTTGTACTTTGGTTTTCACTAACAGTTCAAAAACATGACTTTTAGGTTAACCGGTGTCTCCAAAGCCCCTTTTCCACCAAACTGGTTCCAGTGCTGCAGCAGTGGTCAGTGGAGGAGACAAACGTCCTGCTCGCAGTGTGGTCCTCCACCAAAGTAAAAAAAAACTTGAGGGGGCTTCAAGGACTAAACCGGTGTTACTATACATCCAGCAAGAGATGTCTGCGGGAGGGTCTGAGCGCAGTGGTGAGCAAATTATTAACAAGCTTAAAAAGTGATGTCGTGGTCTTGTGGCGGTTGGATTTGGCACTTAATCTACTAAGTAATGGTGACGTACGCATATGCATGGAGCGACGTAATGACGTAGCCTTCTGGCCGGCACCAGTGTGTGGAAAAACAAATGGTTCTTTGTTGGTTCGCACTTGGAACCAGCCGTGAACCGACTCTAGCCCCAGCACGGAACCAGCCCTTGGTGAAAAAGGGGTATAGGTTGCCCTAAGGTTTTAGTGTTCTAATGTCCTGTTTTATGCTTGATGCACCAGCTAGAGCTCGAACTGCAGCACATCTGGCCACGGCAGGAAGTTAGAAAAGTATTTTATACTCTCTTTAGCCATTGTTTCAAAAAGAAGGCTTTAGTTAAGTTAGTCCTTATTGACTAACAATGTTTTGTTTTGTTTTTGTTTTGCTTCTCTGTGTCACAGAGGAAGTTAAATTAAATATGACAAATAGTAACCAACATGATAAAGGACGTTTTTACTACTACCCTGTGGCAGCAGGTAAACACCTATGTATGCACAAACACAAAAATGGAGCACAGAAATGCGTACAGATGCTGTATTACCCACTTTTATGTGCTTTACAGCATCTCCTTTTACACAAAAAGACAAAAAGGCCTGTATTTGTAAAGTCTATTGAAATGAAATTAATAAAAGATCAACATTTTCCTGTTAACAGAGAAAATGCTGAACTGACAGAAGACTTACCTTTTCGAGCAATCTGAATACAATTGATCCTGGTCTCCTGGAAGGAAAAGAGAAAAGTGTTATTTTATCCATTTTGACTGATCCCATGAAGGTATATAAAAAAGTAAGATTAGTTCATCTTGAACACAAGTTAGTCTAAAGGAACTTGTTTTTACGGGATATTGGGAATCAGATCAGATTTAGTCAATAACCGTCTTAGCCAGAGGTAATATTTGAAACTTCTTTATCCTTTATTCGTTTTTGTGATATTGCAAATCTCTGCCAACCAACATCAGGAGGTCTGTCATTTAATTATGGAAAATAAGACAAAATTAGCAAAATTAGAGTATAAGAAAATGTAAATCAGCCTTGGTTGGATTGCCATGACCTTTGCTTTGAGACTTGGTTGGGAACTTACCGTTGTCATGGTAAATTCCCTGTTGTCGCACAATGACAAATAGGTTATATTGTTAGGGCGGCAGAAGGGAGTGTGTCGTCCTTTTTGGTGATCCTTAGTCTTAAATACTTCGGTTAAAAGCGCGGCAGATTTGTTTTATTTGTCCTGTAGACTAAAGCTAACAGGTTGTGGACCAAGAACAAAGTCTTTTATCATCTTCAATTTAGATGTCAGAACCATTAAAGCAGTTCGTGTAAACGCTATTTAATGAATCTTGAACATGTCACCATGACTCCATTGGGTGGTTGTGACTTTTATGTATGAAAGATCGAAGGCTGTCATCCTGTGTCAAACTTTATAGACTAGGAGTGCAACATTTTCAATGAACCCAAAACATCTGTGTAATGATTAGGGACTACAGTGGCTAAAGTCCACAAATACTCGAGACCTTCCAATAAAAACACTTATAACTGCATCTGTTAATAGTTGAAATAGCAAAAATACCTTAATATGGAAAAATACGCACAATGTCTTAGTACCACTGCACTACTTAACATCTATAGTGTTAATTATTTCAGCCAATCAGGGCAGGGCAGAGGAAAAGGAATGGTGCTTCTGGATAGGCCCTTTTGAAAGCATCAGGCAAAATTATTTTTAGAAGAATAGCACGAACATATTTTAGACTACCAGGCTGCATTTCTGCGCTCTCCTAGTAAATCTTAACTGATGGGGTCTGCTGCAACACATTTATGGTAATAGTTGGAATTAAAGTGGGGTAAATAAGCGAAGATGTGATAACACTGTCTTACTTTTCAATGAGGGATGGTTTATGTTGGGTGGGTGGAAGGCTAAGTGAGAGTCTTCTGGAGGGTTTCCTTTATATTTAACTACAGATTTGAATATTTCTGTGTGTGAATTCTTTTGTAAAGACCGAAAATAATGTGAATCAGGGTTATATTAAAACATTACACTGAAGTAAACTAAAGGCAGACTGAGCCTAAACAAAAATGGGGGAATTAAAAACAAAATAGTGGCTTTAAAAAGGTTTAATAATTACGAAGAAGGAGAGTTGGAGTAAAAAATCTTTGTTATTGGTACTTTGAGGGGAAACCGTAATTTCACATTTTAATATTTATTTATATTACAGTCCAAATGACATCAGTTAACAGAGCTTTCCTTTAAACACCTGAAAATGAATAAAAGGTCAGATTACTTTACTGTTATACTGTCAGTTGTGTTTAATTGACATCTGGTTAAAAGGGAAGTTGTTTGTATGAGAAATAAAGGTTAATTAGCCAGGATTACAGCGAGCTGCTGTTTTAAAGATGTTTCAAAGCATGTAAAATCAAAGCTCAGATGACATATTTTGGGCTTGCTGTGTATTTGGAAGACCACTTAAAGTCGCAAGTGAAGATAATTTGTCAGTTCAGAGCATTATAAAATAAAAAATAAAACACATGAACTGTTTATATTATATACAAATTTTAAAATGTTCTGTTGTAATTATTTATTATTTAGAAATCCAAGTTGCTATTATGTTAAAAGTATGTGTTTTTGAACAAATCCAAGCTTTTTTTGTTACTGAGCAGAGACGCTGAAACTTAAAGGACGAAAAGAAACACATACTAAAGGAAGTGTAGGTTTCAATGTTTTGCACAAAAAAACCTGATTCAACAATCACCCATCTTTCAAGCCCCGCTGCGGCATATTTGCCGAAGCAATTTCTGTTTTCAGTACGACGGCGGGTCGTGGTCCACAGTAAGCCTGAAACATCTAATTTAGCCGAGGTAATTGTCAGGATAATTAGGTTTTTTTTGTTGTTTTTCCCTCAACACTCTCCCTCCAAATCTAATCTCCCACCAAAACACAAATATATTGTAGGAAATAGAATGGAGATGAAAATGTGTGCAGGTGAAACAAGTGATGCTGCGCTATGGGAGAAAGAGGATTTCAATGAGACGGATGGATGGATGAATTATTGGATGGATGGTAAACCAATATCAGTTAAACAGTTAATGTTGCCGTTCATATGTTTTTTTAAATAAATTGTGCTGAAATCTGAGAAGTTTTCTAACATTTTTGTTTTGTTTCAACATTTAAACAGTCCCCATTACTAAATGTATTTGATGCATCACAAAAGCGGATCTCACCCCTCAGGTCAGATAGAGCACTGTGTGCTGTGAAGCGATCTGGACATCGGATGCTTTATCCCTAGTAGCTGTGATTTTCCAGGTGAGTAATGCAGTTTTTTCCAGAGCTATGTACTTTAAAGATGTTGAAAGTTTTTTTGTTTTTTTTTTACATAGTTTTGGGAACATTAATGTTACATATGTAGGCAGGTAATCAAACCTCAGTTACCCTCTCCACTGTAGCTCCATGAGAAGCTTTAATGCTCCCAAATAGCACAGTTTGTGTTAAGTTTGTGTTGTTTAGGTGTCACTTTTCTTAGGTTCAACATATGAACATTCTGCTTTTACTCTTCTATTTTCCAATTGAAACGCACTAAAATTTGTGGTTGCATTGATGTAATGTGTAAAAACATGACGAGTAAAAAGATTAAATCACTATTCTACTGTTTAATAAAACAGTAGTTATGTTGACAACTACTTCCTCTTTGGAGATGGCTCTCTCTTACGGCCCACTCGCTTCTAACCAGTAAAATAGTAAATTGTGCTGATAATAAAAGAAAACAGTGGCAGGAATCACAAGGCTTAACATGTAAGATTCTTACTCCCTTGAAGTTGCTTGTAGCCTGGAAGTAGATGAGGTAGTTCCTGGTGGGGTCTAACGGACTATTCCAGTACCCATTGTAGGTGTGGTTGTCTCCCACGGTGAAGGGAGTGGCCTCGGGTAGACTGCTTGGGGCCAGCTCAGCTGTGTAGTAACGTGGGGCCCCTTTCGCCTGTGCCTCGCTGTGGGAGTTTGCAGTAGGGAAGCATTCCGCGGTGCCGAGCTCCCTCTTCCTCACCCGTCGGGAGCCATCCTCCTCCACCACGACCACCTGGTAGGCGCTGAGGGAGATAAGTAAGAGGACGATCCATGTACGATTACAGTCTGGACTAGTAGAGGCACAATATATATATATATATATATATATATTATTTTTATTTTATTTTATTTTATTTTATTTATTTATTTTTTTTTATTTTTTTTATTCTTCCTTTTGTGTGTCAGTGTCACACAAAAGGTATTTATTATCTATATTCAGAAATATTTCTAGAAATATTTCAATGTATTTCTGTTAAAATGTTGACCCCGTTAGTTTGTTGTTCAGTATGGATGGATTTTTGTGCAACATATGTTTCATTTTGTTTTATATTAAAACAAAACACTTGTTAAAAATGTTTTTTTAAATGATTAAATATATAGTCATCTTTTAATATAACACAATGTCGGTATTAACTTTTCGACTTACTACATAAAACATTTTTAATAGGCAGAGACTTTGCACAACCATGCAGAACCAAGTGCACAACAGATTGAATCAGTTCCCATTCTTAATCACTTTTACAGACAGGTTGTCAGATTTCACTAAATCCTACATATAGGCTAAAACTGAATTCTGAATCAGTGCAGATAGAAAAATAAATAAAAATGCTACCACCACCTGTCAGCGTTCGATTAACTGCAGCTCAGCTCAGAGTAGTCTGAGGTTTTTTCACTGCAAACATTTTCGGCATCTTAAAAGTAAAAAAAATTGCTTAATCCTTCCCACATTTAGCATTGCATCAATTAATTTTAATGTATTTTTTTACAATTTGCTTTTGTGTTTCACAGGCAAAAATGTTAAAAGTTGTATGTGAAATTGAATTCATTCCTCTATCCATTGTCAAAAAAAAGCTATCAGGCTACTAGTTTCCAGCTATTCCAGCTTTGTGAAGTCCTCAAGTGCTTGACAGAAATAACTGAATGATGATGAACAACAAGCTCGGCAGACTACTTTCCCAGCCATCGTATATTTCACATTTGATTTCATCCCTAAGCTTCCGAGATCCAACGATTATGTGAAATGAAATCAACATTTATGTAGGAATAGCGAAAAGAAGGCCATAGTTAACAAAAATGTGCCTTCTTCAAACATGTTTATCAAGTAAAACTAAATAAAAAACCGATTATTGCTACGGGGAAATATGTTGGTCACACAGTGATTATGAAAAATAAAAACCTGAGTCTGATGGTGAACTTTGAAGCCTGGAGCACGTTTCTTCCAGAGTTGGTCTATTTTTGGATTATCCATCACTCTGCAAGCTCTCCTGTCTTTTGCATAGGTGGGCAAATTTACACCAATCTGCTATAATCAAAGCTTATATTTAGATCAGTGCTTTACCTTTTACTGCTAACCTTATAAACAATTATGACACTTAGTGGAACCTTAATAAATGTATCTTTAGAACAAATTGTACAGCCCTAATGTACTTGGCTGTCTTGTAAACTTTCAGTTGAATAAAGTTTGACATGTGTGCTGAAGTTCTGCTGCCAACTGTCAACATCAGGTAGTTAGACGATGGACATATTTGGAAGTGGTTGAAGACAGCAGTCTTAATTACTGATGTCCTGCGTGTAGCAACATCAGCAACCTTAAGATCTATCAAACAGGAAACCAATAATGATGTGTCACTACTGAAGGATCTTTTCCAGAAGATGTGCAATAACAAATGTCAAATTACTACGTCGTACCACATGTTGTTACTTTGACACAAGGTGGATTTAGTATTTAATTGCCTTACCTAAAGTGGAACTGACATTTATAACTAGTTACATTACTTAGCGCAGTTAGCTTTTTAGTTGGCAGTTCCCACTACTGCCCCATAGAGGTCTTACCCTGTTATTGCGTTCACAAATCTATTGTTTTTTGTTGTTGTTGTTTTTTACAAAATACAAACAAATAGAAACATGGAACATAAAATAAGTGATTGCATTGGTATTTACCCACTTTAGGTAAGTATTTAGCAGACACACTTTTGTATGCCAGTGGTATAATGTCCTACTAGAAGTCCAAAGTAATTCAAGACCTTCCATGACAAGGATTGCTCTGCATCATATCCCATTAACCACGAGCAATTTTACATAAACACTTTTTAAAAGATTTTATAAAAGAGAAGCAAAATATTTGTTTGCTTACTTTACGTTTAAGTTAACAAATTCTATATTAAATGACCATATATACTCTATACATACATAATTGGTTACTGTACAGTGACAAAAAGGTAAAGACGATATGAATTATGTTCATAGACCCTCCTTTACCTCTGAAGACTCTAAACCTAGATTAGCATAACATGACACTTTCTTGCTTTTGAAGTTTGTCTGCTGCTCTCCGAGCCAAACGAACCACTTCCCGAGGCCCCACTGAGCTCATTGTGACTGCAGCTATAAATATCAGCGTGCGGGGCGGCGGTGATTGAGCGCTGGTGTAGGTGAGGAGCATTTATAAGTCGTACCTGACAGGCGCTCCCCTCCCCAGGGCAGGGCGCAGCATCACAGTGATGGTGCTCTCTGACTCGCTCAGTGGAGACGGGATGTCTTCATAGTCAAACACAGGAGCTGCGAGCACCGACGGAGGAGAGAGGGAGAGAGGAAAAATAAAAACATTAACACACGCTTTAGAGAGATAGGTCAGCAGAAACATTCCCCAAAACTTAACAGATCTACTGTTTTTAAGGTTTTCGCTGAGATATTTTAGGCTCTTTGTTCGCCTCCAAATACAAAGACCCAGTGATCTCTTTTCATTATCCACACGCACCCCTTGTGTACCCATTCATGCAGACCTCCCACACACTGCCATTGTCTGATGAGCAGAAGCAGCAGCCGATTATACAGAAAACAAGCGACTTTTAAATATCATCTGGATTTATGTCAAAGTTGCACAATCTCAGCAAAACTCTGGTAGCTCTGAGGAGTTTTCTTCTCTTTATTACACATTGTAAATTAATTGGAGGGTGTAATACAGTGAAGAGCAATCTGTGAACAAACAAACTCAGAAGAGGTGGATGTTTGTGTAACTTCGAACTGGCACAGAAAAAGCTGAGGTCTGCGGGAACCCAGTGTGTGTGTGTCAAATGAACTATGATACATGTATTATCTTTTTCGTCCTTGCTATCGGAATGGAGCAGGAACTGGCTTTCTGCTGTCCTCCTCAGACAAAACAGCTAGCATGCAAATACTCCAGGTTTCATTATATTGACTAACAGCTGAGAGGAAACACATACCTCCACTAAATCTAACGGAACAGGACTTGAGATGTTATTTTATGCCTTGCCTGGCCTGAAATAACTAACTATTCTGATAATTGACAATGTTGATGCTAAGGAAAAGCAAACAGTGTAGTGTCTAAACATAAAAACTCTACATAAAACAGCGACATTTGCTTATTTCTGTAGTGGCCAGCTCTACGGCCAAGTTGCCATGTGTATCAAAATTATGGGACTGCAGTGAGTTATTGGAATCAATCAAAAGTCTCAAATACACAAATCTCCAACATGTGTATTTTACATATGATACAAGTTTTGTATCTTCCATTTTTAAATTGATTTTAACTTTATAGCCCAATGAAAAACCTACAACAAACCACATCCATCCATCCATCCATCCATCTATCCATCCATCCATCCATCCATCCATCCATCCATTCATTCATTCATTCATTCATTCATCCATCCATCCATCCATCCATCCTATTGTTTCTACTGTTCCCCCATAAATTTTAGATACCTGGATGGAATGCAAGGATTTATTTTAAACAAATCAAATGTTATACCACCATAGAGTTTGTGTCAACTGTGAGAGAATCATTGTGTTCACAAGTGTTTCTTTGTTTCTTTTGTTGAAGCCTTTAGAGAGGTTGTTAAGTTAGCACCAGCGTGCATTCTGCCTATACCAGTTGAGTTGCTCTGCAAACACTGCTTGGCTCTATCAAAGCCATTCTGTTAAAAATATAATAAGCTTGATCAAGCATCTGATTCACAGTCAGATGAGACGAGTAAGAGAAAGGTCTCAGCATTTTTAAAGGTCCAAGCATGCAGAAGGAAGAAGTGAAGAGAGGAAAAAGGGAAGACTGGTAAAGACAGCAAAAAAACTCACGTTAGCGTTACAGTTAATTATTTAATTTATAAATGTCATCCATCTAAACATCATATAAGAGAGATAGCTCATGATATTAATCTGACAGTAATGGTTTAGGGATGTTAAAGAAGTAGAAGATTGGAACCGAGGCTGGAATAAGAACTAAGAACCTTACTGCTACCAACTTATGATCCTTGGGCGACATTGTTATAACGACGCCACGGAACATCAAGCTGGAAAAATATGATGGGGGAGAACAAGCAATCGCCACGCAGAGACAGCAGAGGTTATGTTTTAGACCCAGAATTTTCTAGCTGCAAGGCAACATTGCTACCAACCATGAACTTCCTCATTTTCATTTATTTTAAAAAAGTGCATATTAAAAGCTATAGAGCTAAAACCACAGACAGGCTACAACATGAACCACAAACCAGAAGGCTCTATATCTGCTACATGTTTCAAGCAAAAAAACAACCCAATAATGTTTCAGCCAAAACACATTTAATACAACAAACTTATCAGTATTCATTAAACGACAGAATGTGTTTAAAACTATTACAGTATCTGGTCTACCAGTTTTAGCCTTCACAGACACTGGCTCGCTAATTTCTGCGCTGTTTTTCTGACCTTTAAATGGGAAATGTGGAAAAGTCAACAAAGGCTGATTTCCTCCAAACTATCCATGCGGAACATTTGTACTTAGCTAGAATTTGTTTTTTCTCCAATAAAGCAAGTTTGCATCTGAAAGCTGATTGACTCTAAATGGATCAAGATAATTTGCATAATCTAAAGTATATGAGGAAATAAATCTAATCTTCTGGGAGTAAAACAAGAACATTTAAGCCCACATCTTTGTTTCTATAGGGTGTAATAATTAATGTCACACCAGGGCTTTTTGTTTTACTTCTAATAATAATATTGTAAGGTGAAAAATTCCCTTACATAGAGGATAGCAATCAGCATAAAGCCTCACCAGATATGTTTGTAGTGATCTCTGTGAGAGCCGTCTGGCCAAAGCCTTTGGCAGTGCGAGCACGAACAGAGACCAGGTAGGTGGTTCCGGGATGCAGGCCCGAGAACATGTGGTAGGTTTCATTCCTCAGTTTGGAAACTGTACGACGAGGGCCTGGTACATTAATGCCCGGATCAGAGGATTCAATGCTCTGGTAACTGATCTGAAAACAGTAAAAACAGAGAATAAACAACACGGCGAAAGAGAATAGAAACATTAAAATCATGCATGTCACATTTTCAATAGACAAAACATGAACATAACACATCCAATTTTCTTCTAGACTATTTCTGTGTGTATGTAGTAAAATATTCATTAAAAAAAAGCTCAGTCTGCTTGGTTAGATATAAAAAATATATATAAAAATGTTAGATGTCAATATAAAAACCTCTATAGAAATAAAAAAAAGATGTTGAAAGGAACTGGATGGCTGTTTAAAGCAAAATGTGAGAAAATGTTTTTTAAAAACCGCAAAAATCAACTATAGTTGACCCGGCAGCTCCTTCAAAGACAGCCAAGCCTGTAAAGATCTACTTCTTTAGTTTAAAGGCTTTCATCGCTGATTCTATTCAACAGTACAACAGGCACCAATTACCTTCCAGCCACGTTTTATGAAAACAGGGACGGTATAAATGGTTTATTAGTCAGCATAATATTATGCTTAAAGGGGCAGCAACAAATGCGTGTAAAGAGCTCTAGAAGAAAATTGGTTTCAGTGGGGGATGTAATTCTCATACTGGAGAAAATACAATGTCAACTCACTCAGCGAAGTAAAGTATTAAATGTAACACAGACAATTATTATGACTGTTCCCTTTGGTGTTCTATAATGTTTTCTAATTTTGATCTTGGTAACACAACATACAAAATTTAAAAAAGCACTTTGTGCACAGCCATTTAAAATCTACTGTTACAGAATGTAAGGTAAATGAGTTCTTTAAATGTTTACAGCCGGGCACAAGTGTAAAGAAAATCCCTAATGAAACCCGAAGTTAACAAATTGTATGTAAAGAAAAATTTGTTTTCCAGAGAAGGAAATCTATAAAAATCTATTTGAGACTTTTTGAGAACATTTCGGTTTGGGATGACACAAGCAATGAAATTAGGACTAGTTTTATATCAAATGACTACTCAGCATTCAAAAATATACCTCATTTTGACAGACACAATAAAAACAAATGATAATGATGAATAAAATCAGAAAATTGTATGGAAGTAATTCATGCCTGTCCAAAAGGATTTAGAAAGGAAGAATAAGAGCCTACAACTATGATGGGATGTTTTCTTAAAGGGTCTGCATAAAAAAACATGTTAAAACTCTGCAGGACATGTTGTTAGTGTTACTGGAGTTTTGACTACTTGTAGTTTAACTCTCTATGCTTACTTTTCAGTCATTTTACTTCATTTGTTTTCTTGTTTAATCTGATTTAGTATGTGTTGTGTTCGTGAGCTCAAATACACTCAAAAATTCTGGTCAAGTTCAGTGGCGGGCTGGGGGAAGATCGACCACCCCAAAGCATTTGTGCTTCGGGCACCAAAATTGCTAGCACTGGCTCTGAAAAGATGGAAAAACAAAGCTGTTCTTGTGACGTGAGGTTCTGGTCCTGCTGGACCACAGCCTCCTGCCAGAGGGGAGGGCCTTAAAGAGTTTGTGACCGCGGTGGGAGGGATCAGCCAGAATGTCACTAAAGCTTGTCTTTATACCAATACATTTAACTATATTTGAAGTGTTGATTGTCTTGATATTAAAAACACCCAACTGCACTTTCAGCTTTTGAGCTCTGAAAAGACTGACTTTTTTATCTTTGGACCAGAACCTCTAAAAAAGAAACAGCTTAGTCAACCCCTTAAACTGGATGGCATCAAATTGGCCTTTGGTAACAATGTAAAGATGGTGTTATTTTTGATCATGAAATGTCTTTTAAGTCCCATATAAAACAGGTCTCTAAGATTTCCTTCTTTCACCTTAGGAATATAGCAAAAATTAGAAATATTCTCTTTAGGACTGATGCTGAAAAAACAGTTCATGCGTTTGTTACTTCAAGGCTGGACTATTGTAACTCTTTATTAGCAGAAAGTTCCCGAATTGCAAAAAAAGCGGCAGCAAGACTTCTGATGAAAGAGAGATCATATATCCCTAATTTCCCTTCATTGGCTCCCTCTCAAACTTAGAATAGATTTTAAGATTCTTCTTTTGACATATAAAGAATAATAAAGCTCCATCCTATATCAGAGATCTGATTACTCCTTATGTCCCTAACAGAGCACTTCTCTCTCAGACTGCAGGTTTACTGGTGGTTCCTAACCTCTCTAAAAGCACAATGGGACACAGATCTTTTAGTTATCAGGCTCCTCTCCTGTGGAACCAGCTTCCAGCTTTAGTCCGTGAGGCGGACACCCTGTCTAGTTTCAAATCTAGGATTAAATTAGCTGAGACAGCTTCTTAGATGAGAACATGGGCTGAGCTGCTGCCAGCGATGCTCAAAAACTGCTGCTTTAAACTCTTTTTTTTTCAGTATCCTCTGCATCTATTTTAGTTTTCTGTCTCTTAAAACCCCCAGCCTGTCGTGGCAGACGGCTGCTTGTACTGAGCCAGGTTCTGCTGAAGTCAACAACAACACAAACTATTGTTTCGGTCTGCTGATTTCAGTGCAGTGAATTGGAAACTTTTTTAAACTGATTTGTAATGATCTATCTATGATTATAAACGATTTTCTTGTAAAGTGCCTTGAGACGACATCTATTGTAAATTGGCGCTATATAAATCAACTGATTGTCTTAATTCTTCTTCTTGCACCTAAATTCATTCTGAAGATTTATTGCTCTTACAGAACATGATCAGAACCGGAGTATTTCTATGTAAACCATGTTTTTCTATGCACCTACAATCTTTTTGTCGATGTCATTCAAAAGAATACATGTCAATATACCGCAAAGAGGAACATTTATTTCAGAACTCTGTTGGCCTAGTCAGCTTTTAAAGTTTCACTTCAATACGTTTCACTGATATTTTTTCCCCTTTTGTTGATACCCATGCGTGATCTTTGTTGAATCTAAACCTTGGAAGCAGCCCATCGGCTTGTTTTTCTGGAGTTAATTTTTCTATTTGTGGCGTGAGACAGTTTCATCAATAACATCTAATAGCAAGACCATAAAACGTATTTGCCAGATTAGATTTACATATATATATATATGAGGTCTGCAATGCTGACCTTTTCAACTACTGGATTCTAATTGTTTTTGTAGATGCAATTTATCACTGCATCAATAATTAATAATAAAAATTAAAGACTGCCCCGTAGTGGAAGCATCTGTTGAGCATATAGGAAATAAAATGAGAGAATGGGAAAACTCCTATATATTTACAGGAAGGGACTCTGCTCTAAATGGATATGAAAATGTACAATAAATTTAATTAAGTATGAAAAGTTGGCCCTGCCCACTCAAACGGCTCAGGCTCATAATTTAAAATAGCAAACCTTGAACGAATCATACAGAGTAGACGAGTGCTGAAAGCACTCAATTAGAGTTCTGGGTAAACACCGATATGTGAAAATCCCACACTGTAAAAATAATTGTTAATCTTTGTTTTGTTTACGTTATGCAGATATGGCAACTATCTTACCTCATACTGTGCGATAAGACCATTAGGCTCTACAGGCTCCTCCCACTTCAGGAAGATCAAGTCATCAAGCGGAGTGAAGGTTAAAGACTCTGGAGCGATGCCTCCAGGAACTAAAGCAGGACAAAAAAAACAACAACATTGGCAGCAAAAAAACATTCAATTAACGCTTCCCAGAAGTGAAAGCTCTGTTGAGCCATGGACTCCTCCAGCTCTCAGCAGTAATGACTTTGTCGGATTCTTTATAGATAAAATTGAATCTAGATTGAAGCTTTCTGAGCAATCAAAATATTGCATTTATTTAAACCTTCAACTTATATGTTGGACCCAGTCCAAACCAAAGTGTTTAAAAGGAGTATTCCCTTTGATTAATGAACTAATTTTTAATATGATTAATTTGACATTCGTGAATGGATAAGCACCACAGGCTTTTAAGGTAGCTGTAATTAAACCCTTACTTAAACCTTCTCTTGACCAAGAAGACTAAATTAAAGACACATTAATAAGAAAATCCATGAAAAAATGATTGCTAATCAACTAAGCAAGCATCTAAGCAATAATCACCTGATTAAAGACTGTCATGGTTAACATGGTTAATGATTGACAGTGCATACAAACTGAAAAGATTTTAATTTACTGGTATGCAACAATGGACAACACCCACCAAATACACCTTCAAACAATTACATGGTGAGTGGAAAACAACCAGAAAACCAAGCAAAATAGCTGCCAATTGTGTGTCCACTACCTTTGCAATTAGGTGTTTCAGCTTCCCAAGCTGATTTTGTTGTTCTGAATATTTTATGCCTGCTTCATAAAAAATAAAAATAAAAATCTGTGACTAAGTACAGTTGGTGAAAGTACAGAAAAGTTGTGAATATGTGAATCTGTGATTGTAGGATTCATTTACCTTGGTAATCTCTACTTAACACCTTAGCTGACTTAATAATTATTCAGATGAAAGGATTGCATTAGCAACGCTTCTACTTAATTGTAATTCAAATTTTGTGGAAACTTTTCAAATTTCACAATAAAAGAAAAAACTAGGAGATGTGATTTAGGGTCTGAGGTTCCCCAGCTCATGGCTGCATGTGTCCCCGCCCATCTGGACGATCCAGAGCATTGTAGTGGATAGATCATGAGGTCAGATCAAACCGAAATAGAATCATCATAAGGTGAAACAAAATCCTTTTTTCATACGAGTTGTTAAGTAAAGGCAGAATTTACAGAATATTAAGGGATATCCAAAGTTTGAAGTGAAAAATTAATTTTGTTCACCTGTTGCGTGAACCGGGAGCGGCGTTTTACATCAAATAGACTGGATGTGTAGTACAGTTATATGGTTATCTATGAGGACACTGTTTGTAGTTATTGGTATACTTGCTAAGACTTTATAGGAATTAAACAATTGTACTGGTATAGAATGACTATTACTAACCAGAAAGACAAAAAACTAGACAATACATTTAAATATTCTACACTGAAATAGATAGGGTATCTACCATGAGTAAAATGCAAAATCTTACCAAGCATTGGCTACTTTTTGAACTTAACATTATGCTTCATTCTTAATTTTATTTTAATAAAGAGTTCCTTCGTACATTAAATTCAAACAATGAAATAAGACACCGACAGTCTTCAAATTTTACAAAGTATCTCGGGTTATTATTCTGAGCTAAAGTGTGAATGGTAGCAATGCTTTTCTAACTAGAATATTGATTGCAATTGCTACAATAGACTACACTTGCAATAGTAGAGTCTATGTAAAAAGAAAAGAGCTAAACTCTTTGCAAGAGCTTAGTCAGGATATTTAAAAAGAGAATGATTCTGTCCCTGCAAAAGACAGAAGTGGTCTACGCTCTATGGGCAGAGGCTCAGTCTCCACATCAAAATGAGAATTTAAGTATCTTGGTGTGTTGTCTAGAAACGAGATGAACGAGCAGATTTGGGTTTGGTCTGTTGTAATACAAGTACTGCTGCGGTCTACTGTGAGGTAGAAAGCACTTAGCCAAAAAGCAAATCTATGGATTTACTGGTCCATCTGTGTCTGGACCTTAACCTATGCTCATGAGAACATAACCGAAAGAATGAGATTCAAAAGTGGCCAGAAATTATTTTTTTTACCAATGGGTTGCAGGATTAACAGATATACTGAGGAGCTGATAAACCCAGGCGGAAAGTTCTGTGCTGGACCTGCTGCCCCCATCGCCCTATCTTTGATAAGTCAGACAACGACAACGCGACGATACTGTCTGACTTTTGAATCTGACATACCTTGCTTAGCAGTAGAATTGACACCCACCAAATATCATTACCATCGTGTTTCATGGTTAGGCCATATTAATTACAGGCTAGATAATTTGTTTGTATGTTATTAAGTTTCAAAAAAGTAACTTGTTTTTAATTTTATAACATACAGTGTGTAGGAGTGGATAGTTAAAGCCTATTTCATTTTAAGCCCCCCTGCAAATATCTAAACTGCTTGGTGTTTAAATGTGTTGCTTTATTGGTTTACGGTACATCAGTTCTACATGCTTAGCAGATGTTCAAATGCATGTAAATGATGAAATGCTGCCAACTGCATATTCTGAGGGTCGATTACTCCAAATCTCTCAACCCCATTAATAAACACTCCTGATTGGTGTTCAGTTACATTGGAATGTCTCACCTATTTTACATAACAATATGGGTTTGACCTTTCGGGCCTTCGTCCATGAGAATATTTGCATTTAGACTGCACATAATCTGCTGATATACACAGAAAAATATTATTACAAAGATAAGCAAAATCATTATAGCATTTCGCTGTTGGCCATAGGCTGAGCTTATTAATGCTTCACTAGTCTCTATTTAAAGGGCTGATCGTCCATTTAGTTATGCTGATCCAGCTTCTCTCTCAGTCAATATTAGTTTTTTTTTGCTTGTGTTATACAACCATAGGCCTGGATCTTTGTAAGCAATGAGTAACGATTATTCGAGAATAAAGGCACAACTAAAAATGTAAGAACTTCTAAAGTTGAGTATCCATGACACTACCAAGCCTAACTCCACACATGAATTCACACAAATGCCTTCCATACAACTGCATATAATTTGTTAGCGTTCAACTGGAAAGATTAAGCTTCCACTTACTGTCCTCCTCCGTCTGAAAGGTGACCTCCCTGCTTTCCTTCTTGCCCTCCGGGTTGGCCAGTGCTAGTCTCACATGGACGGCGCGGAACGGCGGCAGATCCCTTAGGGTGAAGTGTGAGGTGTTACGGTCCACCGACAGGCACTCCCTTACGGTGGCGTTGTTGCCCCCGCTGCTCCCCGTTGGCATGGAGTAGCGGTAGCAGAGGTACAGCGTGTATGTGTGGCAGCGCGTGAGGTTGTAGCCAAGCGGCTCCCACTGAAGGGCCAAGAGACGGGGCTGGATCTCTGTGGCGGTGAGGCCACGCAGGGCACGCATGGGTTCTGACAGGAACACGAAGCAGAAATACCACTTATCATGCATGAAATACATACATGTAAATGCATTAAGCTTCAGCCATACTAGTGAGATACAGACTAGGCAGGTCTTGAAAAATTAGTAATAGGAACGTTTCAGATTTCATCATGCAACAACAGGAAACAAAAAGGACTTTACTTGGTTTTGTTTGGATAGTCCTATAGCGCATGTGAGGTGAAAGAAAAATATATATGGCTTTTTTATTATAAGCACATTTGGAAGAATAGACAGAGTTCTGAATAGTCTGGAATGCTTATATACTACATAAAGAAGTTACTCTAACTAACAAATAGTCTAGATGATTGCCTTCTGGAATCACATAATTATTTAAGGCTTTAAACTTGTGTGTAATCTAGCCACAGTATGAACCTAGTTATTCTATGAAGCAATCCAGGCTTATGTTTAAAAGAGTAAATTCCTTTTGTCTTTTTTTTTGTTTGTTTTTTGTGTCTATGTTACTAAACCAGGAGAACAGAAAGTACTATAGTACAGATAGTACTGTGTACCTATGTAAATCTCACTTGTTTCCCCATATTCAATAGGAAGAAAATTGGACTTGGATGTTTTATTATTTCCTGTTCTGGCTTTATAGGTTAAAAGACGACAACATGTGTCAATTTATTTTTTGTTACATTTTCAATTCACAAGAAAATTAATTCAACGTTCCTATTCAGCAATAGGCAAACAACTCTATTTAGATTGGACAACCAAAAGCAAAACTAAAACTTATCAGCCTGGCTGGAGAAATAAATATGTTACAATGCTATCAGTAGGCTTAGTTCAACATGGTAAGAGAAACATAAACAAAATACAAAACCCCTCTTGGTTGTTCCAATGCTTGGCACTGATGTCACATCATAGCTGGAACGGTAATGGTTGCGATTTTTTACAGTGGATTATGCACCCTCTCCTACTGTATGCGTAGGTTTTTTTCTGTGTTTCTCTAAAGGGTGGGAATGTTTTTGGTCTCAAGTCAATCTTTGTTAGGTCTGATGCTTTAAGAAACGGCAACCTGTCAAAGGGAATGCCTGACCTGCTGCCCGCTGAGTGCTGTGATATTCTCAAGTCCCGCTTGCAACCTTGACAAAGATTATGTCAGGAAATAAAATGGCAGGAATGTTACCTGTTTGTAATGTGAAAACTCCTGCAAATGGAGTGTTACAATAGCTATTCCTTGTTTGTCCGTTTTTATCTGGGGGTCATAACCTCACACAGTAGACCAACTCCTTTAGTATTGGCATGTTCACCTAATTGATTTTTCCCTAGAACATCAGCATTTTCTCACATTACTTGTAGAGCATCACCTACAATAAATACCCATATGATGCTACTATTTACTATTTACACAGTATTTCCTGGCATTTGCAAAGCAGCCAATCCAGGAGAGACATTAATGCTGATTGGCTGAACCTCTAAGATAAAAGTGCTTTTAAAAGATGTTTCAAGTAGTTTTTGAATTTTGGATAGCAGAGGGAGCTGGATATCCCCGACCTCTGTAACCTGTAATAATTAGCATTAAAATTAAATTCTACATACAACTCAGAATTTGTTGGACTATTTTTGACATAAGTCACTAAGGTTAGGAAAACAAAAGGTGACTTTTCTGGCCGGAGAATATTTTTAACAGCAAGGAAAAATATAAAGTATACTTTTACGTTCCTCTGTGTTTAATAAAAATGGGGAAATAACAGGCAGCAACGTGATGGAGACTTTACAAACTCCGACTTTTGGGTTACAGACTGGATGAAAGTGTGTCTACATTTACACTGAACTCCAGACTGTTAAATGAATATGGTTTGACAGGGGAATGTTGTTTGTCACACATACGCGGACAAAGCCTAATTACAGGAGTCAAGTGTGAACCTTACAATTACACGTCTTCTACTGGATGTCTAACTAAATGTCCACTTTCAAACATTAATAAGGGTATTTCTGTCCAGTGGCCTAGCCTAAATTTCCAAGTGTACTACAGTGATATCAAACGGAGGAATGTGAGCGAAATGTCCTTGGAATGGATGGCTCTTAGGCAGCACTGGAGAGGCAACAGCTACAGCCTTGCTGCGTCCCCACACATGGATCACAAGCTAATAACATACATGAACGAGGCAATGTCAAAAAGGAGAAATCACTTCTGAGAGGACAGACACATCCCTCAAGTGTTTGCTGACTTTAAGGAGGTTTGCTCTTTGCAAAAGTACAAAACAGCCCAAAGAGTTTGAGGCTCTGACAGCGGAAACGGGCGCCAGCCGTCTGCTTCGAAATAAAACCCATTGAGGATAATGGCAACATTTTGATGCAGAAAAATGAGCAATGTCAACAATCCAGTTAAAATAATATCGGTCACAGGCAGCAGAGTTCACGTTTGGTTTTAGACACCATTAGTCTTTATTACAGCAGCAACCCAGCAGACTCTGTCCTGTCCTCTCCGCATTCACGTCCCCAACCGGTCTGGCACTGAACCAACATTCTGCATGATTAGCCTAATCAGAGGGATTACCCAGAGGCAGGGGGAAGCAGGCATCCAGAAAAGAGAGAAGGAACATACAAGTGCTGGACAGGGTGGGGAGGGTCCCTCTGGATTGTCGCATTTTATCTCATCCTTTTTATCTCTAACAGCTGCTCAGAGACCTCAGAGGCCTGTCCCTCTTGCCAGTAGTTCTTTTAAAACACGAAAGACGACCAGTACACACACTCATACTTACCAAAGACAGCATATGTGGTTTGAGGTGAACACAATTTTTTGGACATGTTTTGACAAATTGAGATTTGTGATATAAATTTAAAAAATCGACACCAACTCTGTAGGTGTTCTGTATTGTTATGGGACCATATTTAGGTTAAATATTAAAGGATTTCTGCAGAATAAAAGAAGGGAAAATAAATACTCTAACCCAAATTTTGCAGAGTTTCTTTAAAGATTTGTTATAGATACTGATGGCTGTGGGCAGGAAGGATCTCCAGTAGCAGTCTGGATTACTGAACACACTTTGTTGTTATAAAGAACTCATAAAGAGGCAAACATTTTTTTGATAGTATTTTTAGGAATCTATCTTCGCACTATTACCTCCAGTGGTTCCACCACAATCACAAGAACAGAACTTCTATCAAGTCATTTTTGAGTCTCTGGTTTTATTGCCGCTATCCAAACAGATCACAAACACAGAAGTCATACTTCCCAAAACAGACCTATAGAGAATACGTTAAGATAAATATTGAAAACCTAACTATAATGCCCCATTTTCTACTCAGAAATTCTGAAAAAATTTCATGGTCCAATACTTACCTATAGTAAGCTATGGTAGATCAACAAAATGCAGAATCTTTTTGTCCTTATTCCCCATTAGACATACTTTGCAAAAAAAAAAAAAAAAAAG
>JAVLVB010000185.1:231943-243808 GCA_032876305.1 Orestias chungarensis
TGATCTCTCTTAGATGTTTGTTTTCATTAGTTTTCCGACAGAACAAACGAAACACGGCTGTCCTTGATGTTGTCATATTGAAATCCTGACAGTTCCTACTTTTTAAACTGCAATGGGTGTAATGTCATTCCTAGATATGAATCCTGACATCCGAGGTAAATACAATGTCATTTTGTTCTGTGCTAGTTCAAATTTGGACCTGCAAAACAATAAAGTCATATCCAGTTTGGTTGTTGTTGTTTTTTGTGTGCTCGATAGTTAAGAACATTTTGAAGATAAATTGCTATAAAAGGCTTAAAACTATGGCATTACATCATTTTGTTACTGATTGCTCTTTTGATCCAAGAAGACAAAAATAAAACACATTACGATCCTGATCATTAATTAAGTGTAATTGAACTGTATCATAATTCTTTGCAGAAGACTAACTAGACTGCAGAAAAGTACTTTAAATTTTAAGTTGTGAAAGTAGTCTCTCCTTTTGGGTCAGAAGTGATGAACGGTTGGAACAAAATGTCCCAAAGCAAACGATTTTATTTCATGTCTAACCTGAAAGAATGGAGAAATTACCCGCACTATCTTCTTATACAAACCTATCTGAGGGGTTTTAAAAAACACTACTAAGTCAGTTGGAAATGTCTTTCTTGGTCTAGTTTCTATTGCCCTGTTTCTTACAGAAACATCTGCAGGATAATATTTGAATTTAAGTGGGCTGAGTAAAGCAAATTCATTTTTTATATGATTCATCTGCCTGCCACTAGGAATGGGCAACATAAATAAAGCATTTCATCACAATATTTTGTGGTAGTATTCTGATAATGATTAAAGGGTAATTACACCAACACTGCTCCTAAAACGCCTTCCATTTAAAAAAAAGGCTTCTTTAGAACAGCTCTTAGATGAAGACATGTGATGTCTATCACTAAACTGCAGACAGTCACTGCAATCTAATTGGTGGGGAAAAAACAAAATATTACAATTCTCTGGAGTTTTGGAGTTTCCAAACATCATTAATCATCATTTGTCATTGAGACGATTAATCATAATTCTTATGATGAAAAGAAATGTATCATGAGAACAGTAAATGATATGATAGCACACACACTTATTTGCCACTAAGTAAGGCCGCGAATAGAAATCAATCTTTGGATACGAAAAAATGAAGGGAGTAGTTCCTCATAGATCCCCTAATTGGAAACCTCAGATGACTGAACATTTGCCAAGGACATTAAAGTTATGACAGCGAAAGAAACAACTTCCATAGTAGAGAGTAAATCGTTGGTCATGGCCAGATTAATCATGTTTAGACACACAAAAGGTGAAAGGAAGAAAGAAAATACATTTTTATCTTTTAAAAGTGTCATCAGTATTAACAAAAGGTGCACGGGAATTAGGAAGATTTGAGATGTCAAGCTGAACAAACGTCCAAGAAGATGACAAACCGATCTACAGTCAGTGCCACAAAGCATCTGCTGTCTTCTGCTTTTTCTATGGGCAACAAGTATCGGATAAAATGAGTGACAGATGATGGCTTAGTTTAAAGAGCATCTGGTTTCCTTTTTCTTCTTCTTTTTAAAATTAGACCTACTGTGTATGAAAGACAGGTTGTAGTTCGAAGGTTATGCTAGCATGATCACTGTCTCATCTAAATCCAGAACACATTTAACCACATGTTTGCAAACAGAAATGTCTTCCTGATTTTCTACGACAAGATTCTCCCATTTAAGTCCTTTAAAGACAAACTACGCACACGTGGGACAATCAATTATCAGACAACTTCTGATGACAATCAATAGCAGTGGAATTTATTGGGTGTGTTAGAGTCAAGAGGCCTTTAGACAAACCAAAACCATTTTTCCGATTTCTATTTGTTAACAAGCATCTATTAGGATGAAAACCCACCTGCACACTTTGTCCTGCTGACTAGCGGTGGCCCAGGTGCTCCAGTGCCCCCCTCCCCAGGCCGGGTAAGCAAGACGCTAATGTAGTACTCCGTGTCCGGCTCCAGGTGCCAAACCTTGTAGGTCAGTGAGCCCACCACATGGGTCTCCCTCCAGGCGGACTGGGTGGCCCGATATTGGATTTCCCTCCGAATGACGGGCCCATCTCCAACAATGGAGTTGGTGTTTAGCTGGATGATCAGGTAGGTGGGACCTGCTCGCAGCAGCTGGGGTGGAGCGATCGGCGTCGGGGGTACTGTAACAGGGAATGACATGTAATTTGTCGTGAGCTCATTAAATTAAATTTCCGTTAACTCGGTTGCCATTTAGCAGTGCGTGGTGAAGATGTAGAGCAGCCTCCAGCATCTTTATAGAGGCTATCTGTCTTTGATGCAGCCGTCTAGCGTTGACTGTTGACCATCACTGCATGTCTTTTTACCCATTTCCTGTCTAATCTACGGCAAATAAAGGTCACCGGTGCCAGAAATGAAAAAACAAAACAAAAAAACATGCCAACATCGCATTATTCTGGACTATTTTTTATGTTTAATTACATACATTTCTAAATTGCAAGACGTACATTTCTTGGATTTTGGAGCATTTAATGTTATTTGACTATTTTCAACAAACCCATATATAAATTTGCAGGATATTCAGCCAGACATGGAAAACTTCAATGCTTCAATTCCATTTTTGTAGAACTTACCAGACTAGAAAGGACACCTGTAAGAAACTGTTCACATTGTCCCTTCTGCACACAGACCGTCAGTACCGATGGATAGGTCCATCTTTAAAGGAAAAACTCAAATGAATCAATCACATGATGCTGCGCTCAAAAAGCTGCGCAGACTTGTGTGGATGATTATTGATTGATAGACGGCATGGTGATAGCGGCTGTTTCTGACGTGATTTATTGGGGCGTGAGGTAATAAACGGCGTGCTGCAACTAAGTTATTCTTTAAGGTTGATATTTTTGTTGCATTTTAATGGCTTCGCAGTCCAAACCTGTTTAAAGTAGACAGAAACAATCTTTATGCCTAAAGGGTTTCATTTATCTGCTCTAAGATGTACTAAAACACCCAGTCAGCTATAATGGTTCCTCGGGTAATAACCATTGTGGCCTTCTAAATTGTAACTGCAGCCTTTTAAGGACTTTTAATAGTTAAATCAACACATTTTTATCCTTTTTGATCCATTCTACTACCCTTAACCAGAAACAATTAAAAAGTAGCCGGTAAGTGGATTACTTTAAAGCGGTGGTGAAGAATGAGTCATGCTTTTCTGCTTGTCTGTACACCAAGTAATACAAAAAGACAAGAAAAGCAGGCCACCACCACAAAGAAGGAAACTCCCACAATGAAACATAACTATCTTTTGCGAAAATCCTTTCAGCATTATTGAAGAGGGCAACGCACTTTGTTCAGATACGTCTGCAATTACAGCAACACAGTGAAGAAAAGCTTTTTGTTTGTTCCTAAGACGGAACAAACTACTTCAGAGAAAAGAAAGTTTAAAAAAAAGAACTGGGTGTGAAAGTGTGAATCATTAATGCCTTGTAGTAATGAGTGTAGCTTTACGTTGTAGCAATTTATCATGTTAAATAGTCCATTCAATGTTTTACCAAGTGTAAATGAACCAAGTTTAGCAGAATAAATGTGTATAACCACTAACATGTACTAGTAGAGCAGCTTTTGTTCTTGTTTTAACAAGTCTGTCTTTACTAGCTTTTTAAGTTTTTGGTGAAAAACATTTATTTATGGCAACATTTATCACTCATCTTCCTTTGTTTCTTTTTCTGTTTGTTTCATAGTCCTGATGTCAATTTCTTTGTAGCTGCTTTGGTTTCTTGTTTCTTGTTTCTCTTGTTACTTGCTTTCTTTAGTTTATCTAACGTATTTATCAAAAATGCAGTTTGGGTTAGCTGAAATGCCCAGAACGTTTCTGACATTCTGCAGGCTGCTGTCTGCCAACCTGTGAGATGCTAACCAAAGATAGATTTCATTGAAAAAAAATAAAAAATGTGGTAATAAATTTTCAAAACTTGCCACAGATAAACTTCTAGAGTAGGATGTGGATATTTGCTTTATCTTCTAAGACGTAAAGATTTTCAGATCTAGATCAACCCATTTTAGCCCCTCCTGCAACCTTAGGGTCTTTGTCCACCAGGAATGCGAACCAGCAGCCCCAGACTCAGGTCTTTAGGAGGGCTTACTTACAGTAGTTTCTCCAGTACTGCATGGTGTTTTTCTCATGATTCATCGTCCTCCCAGCTCCAAAGAGTCGGATTATCTCCATTTTGCTACTAAAACCAATTGTCACCCTAAGGATCTTTTGACAAGGATGAAATGTCTTCATATTTAGCATGTAAGCCAAAATAATTTGGTTTGATCAGAACAAAAAATCCAACATGTTTGCTATGTAACCTTCGTGACTTGTTACAAACTGCAAAGGGGACAATAACTTCCTTCTTTCCACTCCCCCATGAAGGCCAGATTTGTGGAATACATAACTAATATTGGTCGACAGCCTATTCCACCAGAGCTTTGGGTCTCTGCAGATTCGCCAGTGTCCCCTGCCGGATTTAGTATTTTAAATCATAAAAGACATGTTCTTAAAAAAACAACTTTGTCCTTCAAAAAAACAGTGAGTGGTGATGTTATTGAAAAAGACACAACTATAGATATCAATGATAAATGTAATGATTTTAAGCAGCGTCAGATTATACTACCTTAGGTGTGACTTTAATGAATCTGTAGGCTCTTTTCTAAATTTTTACAAACGGGTTACAAAAATGAAAAACATCTACTTTGTAACATAGATAAATAACTGCAGGTTTTGCTTACCTCTGACAATGAGCTCTCCAAAGTTGGAGACAGCGGCGCCTCTCTGGGACAGAGTGATGCAGCGGTAGAGGTCCTGCTGTCCACGCTGCGCCTCCACCTGAAAAGTTGCCATCAGCCGCTTGTGACTCAGCCGCGAAAGCCAGGAAGTGTCGAGCACGACACTGTTTCTCCGCTGACGGCGAGACAAAGAACACACACAGAGAAATCAACTTGTTTACTTGAGGTCCATCAGTGTGATTAAAATTAGGAATGCAAAAGGCGCGAGAAGCAGACACAAAGACAAAAGACGGTTGGAATTTGTGGCGAGGCAAGATAATGAATATCTGATAAATGACAGCGCTAACAATGTTGCTTTCTCCGGCCTCCTGGGTTGTTGTTTCCCGTCACTGGTACTGAAGCTGACATCTACTCTCGCCGTGCTGATGTGTCAGCGCTGCAGGCAGACTGGCAACTGCTTCAACCCAGTGAGCGAGGAATCAGAGGCTGGTGCTTGGAACGCGTTGTTCCAGGTGCAAATATATGCCAATTATCATGTAAATATATTGTCTGCTCTTGCATTTCACAAGGAACCAAAAGTGACATCAACAAATTTGAACTGATGAGGTGAATTGTAAAAATCTGTAAATAATCGGTAAATAAGTCAACATTTTAGAAGCTCTGGTGTTGAAAAAAGGTGACGTCTTATGGTGTATTTCGTACTATGTGCAGTTTTTATAACGGTATTAAGTGATGTAAGTTTTTTAAAACAACTGCAGAAAATATCTACAACAGAACTTTAATTTGCAAAGAGTAGGAAATGGGTCCTGCTGGACAAGAATTGGACCAGCAACTCCATGAAAAAACTTCAAGCGGGAACATTAAAGAAAAAAGTATATAATACAGTGCATATAAAAACTATTCACTCCCATGGATGTTTTGTTTTATAGCTTCAACAAAACCACTATGATAAACTAAAATAAGCTTTAAAAAAAACACTAAATGTAAAAGCAAAAATGGGTTTCTGCAAAATCACAGCATTTACATAGACATTTACACCCTTTAAAGTGGCTGACCAGTCAGTGGGTGCTCGCAGTCTAAAGGTTAGTTGAATGTAGTGAAGAGAACGTGTCTAAAGTGATTGTAGTATAATGATAGCTGTGTCTAGAGATGTGATAGAGATGGCTATCATTAAAGCACAAGAATAAAACACTACAAGCTAATTAAAGAAAAGGTTGTGGAGACAGTCTCTGAGGACCTAAACATGCCCTGGAGTTCAGATAAATCCATCATTAAGAAATGGAAGAAACATGGCTGATGTGTAGATCTGCCTAGATTAGACCGTCCTCACAAACCTAGTGAGTAAGAACCACCAGGAGTTCGACTGTATGACTACGCTGACGGAGATACAAGCTCCAGCAAGAGAAATGGGAGAGACTCTCCAGACAACAACTGTAGCTCGGGGTGTTTACAAGTCAGAGCTTTAAAGTAAAGAGGTAATTAAAAACCAACAATTGAAGAAAACCCATATCATGAACTACAAAGCAACATGTTCAGAACGTTTACTTTCCACCGGCCCAGTCAAAGCCCAGCCCTCGGTCCCACAGAGAGTTTGGGTAGGACTTGGAAACGGCTGACACCCACCAAACCTGACGAATACGGAACAGTTTCACCAAACCATGAAGAATAACTGCAGTTTTTAGATGTTCAAACCTGATTGAGACCTTTCCACACAGACCGTGGTCGAGGTGAGAGGAACATCGACAAAACATTGCATTCAGCACCTCCTTTTATTGCTGTCATAGGTCAGTTATGATTGACACATTTACAAAAAAACAAAAGGGTGATGTCAAGGTAAAAACTGAATTTTACAAATTTATGTAAGAAAGAAATATTTCCCATTAATAAGCAGGTTTTTCCATATATATAAACTCCCGTTCCAGTCTTGTGTTTGTAATATACAAAATTGGTAATTTTGTAGCTATAAAGGACTCAATTGTTTGCACTTCTAACCGTAAACCGTTTTTTCACAATTTCTCATGTGCCAATGACACTTGAGGTGAGGAGAGTTTTGAAGAAAAACTGTCCAGAAACACAAAAGATGGAATATGGAGGATGCTGAGATCTAATTTGCGAGGCCCCTTCTCCCCGCAGCCATCATTTCAAAAGCACTTAGATGTTGAGGCTTCAAAGGCCAGGGGAGGATTGAGGCATTCAGAGAAATATTTTTGAAGACTAATATTAGCTCATATTCAGACGAGGGAAATTGAAACAATTTTCTGTCCGTGCACGAGAGAAATGGCTTTCGGGGGTTTGGTAAATCAAAACAAAAAAAAAAACACAAAGTAAAAGAGCTAATTTAATGACCTTTTATATCAGCAACAGGATCTTCTCCCAGCGGTACTGAAATGATCAAGACACAATATGATGCGCACCGACTCAGCAATACGTCGGTCTTATTACTGATATTTTACTTAACTGTAAAAGAATGGATCCAGAATTTTAAACAGGCTGATTAATAAACCTAGTCGGGGAAAATTGAGCTTATTTGTAACATAATTTATGTTCTATAGTATGTACAAGGAATACGTTTGTGTAGTTTGGGTTTGTTTCATTCTCCACAGTTGTCTGAGAACAGTGAAAACACAACAATCCACAAAGAAGGGTGAAGACATGGATGAGAAAGTTCGTAGGGCAAGAACTGGACTAGCCAGTAGTGTTGCTTTAAATTGGAATAGAGTCTATCCCACATCTGACCTCAGTGACACAATGCTTTATCTTCCAGGTATAAAATGCTCCGCACTCATAATAATTTAAAGAATTCAGAAAAAAATGATCTTAAACATTGTTGCAGCATTGTGTGAAGAATTAGAAGTGAAATAACCTTGATAGAAATAGTTCTGATTATCTTGACTGACATAAAAAGTTAAAAGCGTTCATAAAGTGAGTAAGGTTCAAATTATCAAACGTCCAAGTTTAATGCATTCCAGCCAGAGTTGTTAAATAATTTGTATTATTATTCAAACTGACATGTTTTTCCTGCTCAGAATTCTCAAAGCTGCCTCTAAAGTAGTTTATCCGATCACCAAATACATGATCAGTCCAACCTCTTCACTGGTTCTGTCCCATCATGTTTCAGACATGCAGCCATCGAGGCGTTCTTTAACAGTGCAAAACTTTAGAGTAAGGTACCAGAAAAACACCAACCCATCCAAAATAGGATTTTTCCTTCAAAATAAGTTATAATGCGATAAATTGTTAATTTTTTCTACTCTGCAGTGTATTGTAATGTTTTCAGAATACTTACTATACTAAGAAGTGTTACCAAACCATGATGACTGGAGAAGGATCACCATTATACTGTTGATCCCACAAGCTTACATAAACTTAAATAAAACAATGTCAATTAGTATGAAAAATATTCCTAACTGCTGAATACATTAGCAGAATTTATGCGTTTATCTAAACATTTATAAAATAAAATCCAGACGATTACACATATTTTGCCAGCATCGCATTTAAACTGGGTTTGGCGTTCCCTACCACAAGCTTCTCACAATGGTTTACTTCTACATCAACAGTTTATGCTGGCACTCTAAAACATCACCAGAAAGTTAGACTTCACTTTATTAAACTTTACTTCCCTTACCCTCTCCAACTTTTCTGCAAGGTAATAAAATCATGTATGGAAAAGGACGGTCATGTTCGGTTCATATCACCCCTCACATATGAACTTAAGTTACTCTGCATGGAGTAACCGCATGTGAAAAATGTATTCTGGATTCTAATACCAATTTAGATTTGTGGGTAAAACATAGATATAATCAGTATTATAAACATATTCAAAGCACAATAGTTGAGGCTTAAAATTGGAAGGGAAGCTGGAAATCTGTTGTTTTCTCAAATCAGACTCAAAATTACTTCTTTCTTGTTTGAAATGTAAAAATGTAATAATTCCACTATTCATTTTCCCTTCATTTTGTTTTCAAATCCTCATAAGATCTCCATCACCATTAAACAAATCAAGTGTTAAGATCAACCAGTTTGAAGGTAGAAGACAATTGAGAGGGGGAAAAAAAACAGAACATCTCGGATGCCTCTAGCTGTTACCTCAAGCATGAACGGCTCAGTCTCCGAGACTCTGCCGGTGGCGACGCATTGAAACGAGGCGTTCTGCCCGGCGTTCACCTCCACATCACCCAGCCGAGAGAAATGAGGCACCTTGTCTGTTGGAGTGGGGACAGAAAGGAAAGGTGCTGATTAGAGCGCTGAGTTCGTTTTTATGTCTCCATTCATCTGCAAGGTAATTCAAACTTCAGATAATCCAACAAAGTTAAAAAATCAGCTAACAGTCCAAACATGTCAGACGAGTGGAATGTTCATAAAGACTGCTGCTTCCATGTTCCCTTGTTCTCCCTTTATATGAGTGGGATATTTTCATTTATGTGTGGGACAGTAATGAATGAATAAAAATCACAACTGCTGATGAAACTTCACCTTTATTGGACAACTGCAGTACACAGTTATGCCTTCAGTCACGATCCAAAAGATCCATCAGTTGCTGTACATCTCAGGTGTTCAGGAAGTTGTTTTGGATTTGGCTTGATTACTTCTGGTTGTAGGTGCAAAGAGGGACCCAAGCGCTCAATATGGTTCATGCCTGACGGATTATTTTGGTTTAATGGCCGTTTAGTGTTTTAATTGACAAAGAACAAGACTTAAAGACCTCTCCTTTTTACAAACAGGCGCACAGCCAATGCAGTGATGTGAGGAATGAGGTTATATTATCCATCTTCCTGCTGTTGGTCAGGGTTGTAGAAGCAGAGTTTAGGATGTTCTACAAAAAAAATAGTATCAGATAAATTACATCTCACATTTTATCTCTCTCTGGAGTTTTCTGTATGCTCTGTTTATCCACCAACAGTAGTGGATGAAACCAATTTTCTCATGTCCGTATCTCTCACTAAAATAAACTAATTCCAGAACTGTCTGCATCATATGGATGCAAGACTCTCAAAGGAAAGTTAAAGTCAGAGTTGTAGTAAGAATACTTTGCTAGGGGAAGGCAATAATGTTTTGTTAAACCATCTCTATAGGTCTAACCACTACAGAAATCATTTGAGAATGAGGAAACTTCATTAAAAATTCATTTCAAACCGAAAAACACTGCAGTAAGGTCATATGACCTGAAATTAGATTTCAATAAAGGTGAGTTAAAGAGTTGTAAAGAAAATACATTCTCTGGAATTTACTTTCTGAGCAGGAGATTAAAGTCTTAAATGAAACTAATGCTGTAGGGTAATTAGTTCATTTACTGTATCATGTGTACACAAACATTCTTTAAAGTCCAATCATTTCCTCACAACCTATTTGAAACCTACAAACTTCAGCGCGTACAGATCCCAGGATGAACACAAACCGCTGTATGTAGTTGATAAGGTGGAAGTAACATGATTCATAGTTCACATGTTTGTGCAATTTGATTTATCTCCCCTCAGTCAACACTTTTCAAAACCGCTTTTAGCTGCGTTAAAATTAGCTGAGAACTTTGAATGAGGAATTCTAACATTAAAATGCTTTAATCTTTTATCATTTCCCTCCTAAAAACAGCAATCCTCCCTTCCAATGCGAAGCCCTATTCAGAATTCTGACAGCATTGTTCCCAGATGTTTTCCCAGTATTTATCTCCATCTATCTTGCTGTCAACTCTATCCTGCTTTCCTGTCCACTGCTGGAAAAGAAATTCCAACACTGCATGATTCCCTAACCTAGTTTAACCTAATCGGTGACTTCAGATAGCGATCAGAAAGTTCTGGATTGTTACCATCTGACTAGATCACAGTCTGGTAGCAGCTTCACCTCCAATATAACAATTAGCACTAACTTATGTTTTTTCTATCACAATAATTAATTGCTGTTTGGTGGTTTTGGTGTGGTGGCATATAATACATGTTTAGCAAAGCAAATTTGATTTCTCTGACAAACTATCAGTGGCAGAATCTTGTGAGCTTGTCTTTCACTAACAGAATTAAACCGATGTACAGTCGCTACATACAAACTTTATATATTTGAGTCATTTTGAACATCTCTTAAAATGATCAAACTTTTTAAAAATGTATTTTCCTATTTTCTGGACAGCGTGGTTCCAACTTTATCTATCAGGAAGCAGTATTGTTCAGCCTAGGAAACAGTCCCTGCCACAAAATTCAACCATAAAAATTCCTCCTGCTCCAACGTGAGAAAGTGCAGCAGAAAATGAGTTTAGGTTTCGAGCTAAAAATAAGCCGTGTGCTGATTTTGAAGTTTTTAGGTCCCTCCGTTTTTGCTATTTTTTATTTATTTTTGGCAAGGATTCAGTGATTTATAGTTCACAGTGAGTCTTTTTCATCAGAAATCCTGGTGGCAGATATCTGAATTTCATGAGGTCATAAATACTCCACATTATCATTCATTAACATTTGACTGCATTCCTAAAGCAAAAAAAAAAAAAAGTAAGAAAGCGCTCGCTCTCCCAAAAAAGAGCAAGAGCAGCTTTCACAACAAGCAACAGTACAAAATTGTGGTAACATTTAATGTTGTATTAATGCAGCAGAACATTGATTATCCAACATTAAAAAATTTGCCACATTTCAAAATAAAACAACACAAAAAAATGTCAAATTTGAAATAAATACCTGTTATAATTGTTGTTACACTGTTTAATATAAATAAAGGCTTATCTATCTATCTCTCTCTCTCTCTATCTATCTATCTATCTATCTATCTATCTATCTATCTATCTATCTATCTATCTCTCTATCTATCTATATATATATATATATATATATATATATATATATATATATATATATATATATATATATATATATATATATATATATCTATCTATCTATCTATCTATCTATCTATCTATCTATACTGGGTTCTAAACTTTGAATCATTTCCCTGCTGTATAACCCAAGTGTGTTTTATCTTAAGGCCACAGTCTGATGTCCACACATTCTGTGTTTTTCCAATCTTTTCAGGGACTATCAACATGTCTTTGGAAATGTGTCCCTAGTTTTTGTGAATACTTTCCCATTGCATATGGAAATGTACAAATATGA
>JAVLVB010000185.1:253813-301082 GCA_032876305.1 Orestias chungarensis
TATATATATATATATATATATATATATATATATATATATATATATATATATATATATATATATATATATATATATATATATATATATATATATATATATATATATATATATATATATATATATATAATGTATTCTTTATATTTGTATTATGTAATTTATATTACTTTTTAAATCTAATCACTGAAATAAATGAACTTTTTGAAATGTATTGAGTTATACCTGAAGCAGTGAAATACTCTTCCGCAAAACTAATTCCTTTGAGAAACTAATACATCATTAGGTGTTGGCCATTCCTTGGCCAGAAATGCTTTATTAAAGTGTTAGTCAGATGCTTAGAGAACAATCCAGAAAACCTTTAAGGTAACAAGAGAATAACAATATCCTCTTGGAAAGACTGAAGCAAATTGTAGGTATCAAAGCAATAGCCCAGGCTTGTTTAAATTTTATTTGCCTGCCATATTCCAGTTTTCTCCTGTGAATCTTCTTCACACTCTAGGGTTCCTAGTGGATTCTAGAGTTTGTAAAAGTAGAATATAAACTAGATATTTTGATTCTCAGAAACCTTTCCTGTGAAACAAGCTCCCAGTTTAAGTTGTGAGGCAGACACACAGTCCACTTTTGAGACTAGGCTAGTTATGCTGCTTATGGAGGACAAACTGAACACTTTACCTCTGTTAAATTAGTATTAACGTTTAGTTTTCTCTTCAGTTTTTGTCTCTCTTTAGGTGCTACACCCGATCTGGCGTTCTGTTAAGCTGTGATATATTCCTGAAGGGGGGACATAACCTAAAATAATGCTGCCATCATCTAAACATTGTCCCTCTCCCATTTTATGTTGATAAATTAAGATTTGAACATGAGCAGAATTGGGTGTTCCAACAGGAGACTGTTCCAAATCTTGAATTAAATGTATACGGGGATTAAGGATCTCAGATTCCAGTACGCTAGATACCATCGTGTAATATTTAGATAGATTCCTGATCAAACTGAGTGTAATCACAAAATTTAGCATACTATTAAATTTGGTAGAGAACTGGTAACAAGTCATTCATTGATTCATCTGGATCAAATTGGTAACAACAGGCTACAGTTAGTCCCAGTCTCAATTATATGTAAAATTCCTTACTCATTTAAGGTACCAATTTAAACAGACAGTTTAATGTTTTTCACTCATCAAAAAAAAAAAAATAATGTGTTGATTTGATGCATTCTTGAGTAATCCTTAAATCTCCTGGGGCAACTAATTAAGGATGCCTGAATACTTGCTCCAAAATAGCAATGCCTACTTAACAGCAAACACCCGGTGGAACTGTGCATTTGCTGAGTTATCATACCAACATATTCTATATCCAATCCTGTTTGGATTATAAACAGTCTTTATGAAACAAATGTTTTTTGGGACTTAAAGGAGACTACCTTCTTTTTGTGCTTCCAGGGGATGATACTGTTCTTCAAAATTTGCTCTACATCATTTTAGTAAAATACCCTGCACCAAAAAACATGTATGTTTTGTGCTAGCCACTATGCTCAGACAATCTTTGCAAATAAAAATCTATTTAATCGTGGAATAACACAAACATCTTTACTAAAGAATAGTGCAATCCCAGCACTCAAAAGAATGTTTAACCCAATAATGGTATGCATGAGTAAGTAAAAGTGTAGCTCTCATTGTTTTGTTGGAATCATTGTCATACGCTCTATGTGGGCTCTTTGGTAAGCATGCGTTACATGGACTAACATGTGTACTGTGTAGAATTTGGTTAGTTTGGAAATCTACCATGTTTCTGGTGAACTACAACATTTCCACCAACACGTATTTCATGTAGCTCCTTTTTGGAACAAAAATCAGCTAAAAATGTCAAGAGCAGTGCTGTGATGACGTGCTGAAGAGGAATTGTTTTCCAACTCAAGGTAAAAGTAGCCTGATTGTGCAATTGAAAAGTACTATTTGCCTTGCAAACATAATACTCAGCTTTTAAGTCAAAAATATAATTTCTTATGTAAAACGGTCAAGTATGAACAAAAGCTGGAATTCTGGTTAAATAAATGAATTCATCACACATATATAAAACTGTTCAATCTAGTTTGTCCTATGTTGGCATCACAAAGTTTTAATAAATTTAATGGTTGGTTTGGGGTTAGAACAAACAGGCATTGATCCAAGTAAAAGTTTGTTGTCCATCTTAAAGCTTTTTCACCAATCTGTTTGGATGTACCTGCTGTAAACTATTCAGGTGCACAGGAAAACCACAGAACATATAACAAATGCCAAACACTACAGCATAATCTCAATCTTATACATCTCAATTTCAAATCTCAAACCGGACTGTACTCATTACTCAATGGACACTCCCTCTCCCTCCAGCTTTCCTAAACCTTTGATCATCCAGATAAAATAGAAGATAAATCATTACTTTAAAATCAGTTTGGCTGTTGGTGCCAGTGATGAGGACAGGAGAGGTGGTGGTAGATGGTGAGATGCATGCTGTCCTCATTGATCTTTTCAGGCCTCTAATCCATTAACTAGCTCTTGATTTATTGAGGTGGGCCTCGGTGTGTACCAAGGTTATGGAAGAAAATACCCACCACCACTCATTCCCCACCTCCAACACACAGGATCAAATGGAATTGAGGTCAATTGACTCTTGGGCGAACGCACGCTCCCACAGCCACTGCCTCCTAATTACCAGCAGATTCTGGGGGAGGAGGCCAGCATTGAAAAATAAATTATTAGCTGTAATGAGGTGAGAAAAGGCAGAGTGCAACCATGAGAATCTTACAAGCTTCACAATAATGCTAATTATGTAGCAACATCGATAGAGGCATCAAGCTGAGCTATTGATTACAGTGGAGCACACACAGGTAAATGGACCAATAAATCGTGGTACAAGCCAAACATACAACCCAGAAATTATCTAGTGATTGAAACAGCCAGTTGTACAAAACAGCACCAATTTGCCTTACTTTAACTTGTGCATTACACTGCTTACGTATCATTTCTGTCCGGTCATGAATCCAGTTTAGTCAATGAACGCATTTACACCACCTCGCAAGATGGCGCAGGGCAGTCATTTCTGCATTGCCGGTGAAAGTTTGGAATGAAGCTACAAATACACATTCACTCTGACAGGGAAGTAAACCAGCACATCTTCCATATTTTCATAAATCTCTCTAAAGTAAAGACTAGCTTTTCTTGGCAGGCAAATCATCATTAATAGATATAATCTTATATACAGTAACTATATGCAGTCTAAATTAATAATTTATGGTTAGGCATATTATACACAGATAATATAAATAAACAATGTGCGATTTTGCGATCTTGCATTTGCCATGCAACGGTCTCCCAGCACCTCTGACAGTGGCGTGAGGGGAGCGAAGTGAAGAGGCATTTAGTATAAATTAAAAGTGAGCCACAAAGTTAATCAGTCCAAAGAAATGTATATTTGGACAAGAAATTCTCTCAACTATATCTAACAGTGAGACAAAAGAAAAAGTATTTAGAAAGTTTGAAGCATGATACAATAGAGCTGAAGAAACCGACCTCTGAAAAGCATTTGTGGGGATTAGTCTAAATGCAGACTTAAATTGTATTAAGATGTTGTGGCATGACATGAAATGTCCTTTTTATTTTTTAAATCCTGAAGAATGTTGTGGAATAATTATGAACTTTAAAGCAGGCCAAAATTCCTCCACACCAATGTAAAACATTGCTACAAAGAACTACCCAACATTATTTGGCCTATATAATGTCCAGGCTGAATTGATTTTTTCCCCTTACTAATTAAATCATTGTTTGGAACTAAATTTTTAATCAAAAATATTTAAATGTGACATTTGGAAAATACTTTTTTTTTTTTTTTTAAGATTGCTCTATCTTTGTAGGTTTTTCCAAATGTAATTATATAATTTCAGTTTTATACTAAAAGCACTTTTTTATCTGTGGACTAAATATGGTCCATATCTGCTGGCAACAGTGCTGTTTGCTTTGATTTGAGAGAGAAATCTATCATTACCAGCAGGTTTTTCTGGCAGAGTTACATAAATGCATTGGCAGAAACTAGGCGACTATTGGGTGTTGTGTGAAAGAAAATGTCAATGTGGCCTGAGTACCCACACAATTTTTAGATTTGCATCAAAGCACATGTGAGTTAGAAAGCATGAAAACATGAAAGCATGACAGGTGTGTTTTAGTCAAATTTGTTGGTAGATGGTTGTTTAGTTTTATAGAGCTGTTGATTTGGACAGTGACTGAGCAGAGCTTGAACCTCTTTAATTTAAACATTCATGTTTGTCCAAAGTGTAGTTGCTGCCCTTTGCAATAGAAGACGTTACATGCCTTCCTAACCTATATTTCATACTCCTAATGGAGTTACCTAAGCTCAGGGTCTGCCATATGAGAAACCTCGAAAAACAGGATTCCTCAAAACATCTCGTTCTACCTCCATTCTTTGGCAGACTTCTTTGCACAAGGAAGACCCCAACCACATTTCAGGTGGAGTTTATTTTTCTGCTGCTACTATCTGACTATTCATAGTCATAACATGTACCATTACCAGAAGCAGACGGTAGCAATACTTTGGTGATGCTGTCCTGTTAAAACAATGACATCCAAAAAAAATTCTCTATAGGCCACATCAACATCATAAATGTATTTAAAGGGCTGGTGCTGCAGAATGTACCGCTAAAATGAACAATTAACAAAATTATTTGCACAAGCTTTTGTCAAAATATTCTGCAAGGATTGAAGACTCTTTTATTGAACAGGCTAATTTTTATTTTCTCAAAGTTTAAAGTAGCATACTTGCTGCTGTTTACTTTGTCATACATTTGTCTTTTAATACAAAAATGTGTCCGACTGTACTTCCATTTCTTAGAAAACCTTTTCCTGGTAACAAGACGTTTATGCTTTTATTCATTAAAAATGCTTGGGCCTGAAAACAAGATTTTTTCTTTGGTTTCAGTGTGTTGTAGAGTATTTCATTGTATAATAATGGCATTTGGTGTATCCAAAATTATAAATCCCTTCATTAAACCCTAGAGGGTTTCTGTTCAAAGGTTTTAGATATTACCCTCAACATCTAGCAACCTTTCAAAACAAGCAGTTCACAATTTGGAAAACAAAATACTGACCTAATACAGGGGTTGGACAATGAAATGGAAACACCTATCATTTTAGTGTGGGAGCTTTCATGGGTAAATTGGATCAGCCTGGTGGCCAAGCTTTATTAATTACACATTGCACCAGTAGGAGCAGAGTGTGAAGGACCGATTTGCAGCGTAAGAGCACAGTTTTGCTGAACATTTTGCGATGCACACGAGTTCAAAAGAGCACAAATTTTTGGTGCAGGTCTTGCTGCCGCGTCGGTGACCAAGACAGCAAATTTTTGTGAAGTATCAAGAGCCACCGTATCCAGGGTAATGTCAGCATACCACCAAGATGGACGAACCGTATCCAACAGGATTAACTGTGGACGCAAGAGGAAGCTGTCTGAAATGGATGTTTGGGTTCTAACACCTGTTCTAACCTGGATTGTATCCAAAAAACATAAAGCAAGGGCTGCCCAAATCAAGGCAGAATTAAATATGTACCTCAACTCTCCTGTTTTCTGCCCAACTGTTCGTTGGGAGCAGGGTCAATATACACGGCTGGGACGCTATAGCCAAACCTTTGGTCACTCGTGCCAATGCCAAATGTTAGTTTGAATGGTGCAATGTGGACAATGTGAAACATGTATTCTTCCCTGATGACTCCACCTTTACTGTTTTCCAACATCCGGGGGGGAGTTACGGTGTGGAGAAGCCCAAAGAAGCGTACCACCGAGACTGTTGCATGCCCAGAGTGAAGCGTAGATCAGTGATGGTTTGGGCTGCCCTATCATGGCATTCCCTTGGCCCAATACGTGCTAGATAAGTTTGTCAGTGCCGAGGACTACCGAACCGTTCTGGAGGACCATGTGCATCCAATGGCTCAAACATTGTATCCTGAAGGCGGTGCCATGTATCAGGATGACAATGTACCACTACACACAGCAAGACTGGTGAGAGATTTCTTTGATGAACATGAAAGTGAAGTCGAACATCTCCCATGGCCTGCACAGTCAACAGATCTAAATATTATTGAGCCACTTTGGAGTGTTTTGGAGGAGCAAATCAGGAAACGTTTTCCTCCACCATCATTACGTCGTGAACTGGCCACTATCCTGCAAAAATAACCCCTAAAATCCCTCCAACCACTGTGCAGGACTTTTATATGTCAAACCCGAGATGCATCGACATTATAATAACCGCAAAAGGAGGCCATACACCATACTAATACATTTTTGTGGTCTAAAACCAGGTGTTTCAGTTTCATTGTCCAACCCTTGTATATTGCAGTTTTGGCCTGGTTTAGGGTAAAAAAAAAAAAAAACATGGTCCAAATGTCACTAACCTGGTAATCACTGGGCCAGAATGTGCTTACAGCCAGCTCCACTTGATGCCACTGGCGTCCCTGGGAGCCTGAGATATTCCACACCGCACTGCCCTTGGGACCACCGTTGACCCGGATGTATAACTGCAGGGCCCCAGGGCTGTGGCCGTCACGGCTGTACAGGAAGTAGCTGAACTGTATGCAGTGGGTGTCATTCTCACTCAGGGGCAGCAGGTACAGCTGTGCTCGCTGGCCCCCCAAATGCTGCGACGAATTGACCATCATGAAGGACCCTGGTGGGGAAAACAGAAAATGATACATTTCTTTAGGTAAAATATCTTACAGACCCCAGCTTCATGCAGAAATAGAAGCCTTTATATTAGATTTGAAAGTTTAGAACATTCTTTTTTTTTTTCCATTTAACTGTTTATTGGTATTTTTCACATTTGTTTACATACACAGTGTACGTGAAAATTTCTCATTCAACATAACATAAAAATAAACCTTTACGCTTGGAAGCTATTCTTCTATATGACCTTTGTCCCATAAAGTTTGTCCAGTTCTTTCTCTATTTTTTGTCGCTTTTCTCTGGAATGTTGTCCATTTCATCCACTTTTCTTCCATTTGTGAATGCTGAAGTCTTAAATGATGTGTCCGTTTTTCCATGGTGCAAATTTCCTCTACTATTTCAGTCCATTGATCCTGGCTGGGGGGGTCAGCCTTTCCCCATTCCCGTTGATAGCTTTCTTGCTAGCTATTAACATTATCTTAATCAGATATCTGTCTTTTACCCTTGCTTTGGTATTGTTAAAATTGCAAAGATATAGTACCATGCTACTCAACAAAAATATCATATCCCAAAATATTCTTCACAGTTTCATGCACTTTTTTCCAAAATTGAACAATTTTAGGACAGTTTCAAAATATGTGAGAATGATCAGCATTCATTGATCCACAATTCCACCAACATCCTGTGTTTGTGTCCTTATATTTATTTTTTATTTTAGGCGTGGTGAAAAATCGTATTAGGTTCTTCCATGTGAACTCCCTCCATATCCGTGAATTGGTGGATGTCTGATGTGTTTTCCACATATCTAACCAATCTTCATTTGAAATTGTCAAATTAAGCTCTGATTACCACTTTTCTTTTATATACTTAGTTGAATGCTAATTTATCATCAGTTTTTGATATATTGTAGAGATTATTTTATGTTTTGTTCTGCTGAATGAATTTAGCACAACTCCAATCACAACATTCACTTCCACAGAGGGATCCCACCTGATTTCTGTCCTATAATAGTCTCTCAGTTGTAGGTACCTGTAAAATTCATCTTTATCTAAATTATACTTGTCCTTCATTTCTTGAAAACTCGCTCCCCGTTTTTCTGAAGCCTATACCATCCTGTGACCCCCTTGCTTATCCATTGTTTGAACCTTTTATCATACATTGCTGGTTTAAAATCGCCATCATATGTTACCCAACTGAACACTTTCATTTATTTCTTTATCATGTATTTTTTCAATGTTTTGAACCATAATTCCAGTGTAAACGTTGTAATTGGATCCATGTATTTCTTTATCTTCTCATATCTATCTTCATCCCCAATAACACTTTGAATTGGGTATCCAACTCTTTCTCCATGTCTGTCCACTAAGCTATGTAGTCTGGTGCGCACCAGCGTATAACATGTCTGAGCTGAGCTGCACAGAAGTACTCCCTTCATTGTGGGAGACCCATACCCCCTTTGTCTTTCGGTAGCTGAAGAGTTTCATATTTAACTCTAGGTTTTTTGCCACCCCAAATGAATCTTGATATTATCTTGTCCCAGATATCAAATTGAGTTTGAGGAACCTCTATCGGTAATGACTGGAACAGATATAAAAGTTTTGCTTGTACATTCATTTTAACAGTTTCGATTCTTCAATTCAGATCCAAGGGCAAAGTAATCCATCTATCTATATCTTTTTGTATCTCATGGCTTATTTTATCATAATTTGCTTTGAATAGTGTAGATAGGTCTTTAGTTATGTTAATCCCTAGGTATTTAATTTCCTACATATTCCATTTGATGGGAAATGATTCCTGAAATTCCTTCGAAGGATTATAATTGAGTGTTAGAATTTGTGTTTTGCTTACATTAATTTTATATCCCGAAACATTTCATCCCAATTCATCAACACTGGCACTCAAGGAAAGTTATTACATCGTCTTCAAAAAGTGCTATTTTGTGTTCTTCGCCATTTACTAACTCCCTTAATTTTATCGTCTTGTCGTACAACCTGCGCCAAAGGCTCTACAAAGAGGGCGAACAGTGTAGGTGATAGACAGCACCCCTGTCTGGTTGATCTTTGTATGTTGAATTTGTCAGTCAGGCTCCGTTTCTTTTGATTCTCGCATATAATGCTTTAATACACTGTATTGATTTATTACTGAATCCAAATCGTTCCAATGCCTTATATAGAAACACCCAATTTACCAAATCAAATGCTTTTTCTGCGTCGACATTTACTAATATGGTACTTTGTTTTTTTGCAGTGCTTGATCTATTATTTGCAATACTCTTCTAATATTATCATGTGTTTGACGTCGTCTCATAAATCCAGCTTGATCTTCCTCTATCAATTCTATTACAAAGGCATTTAATGTATAAGAGATAATGGTTGTGTAAATCTTATAATCTACTTTTAATAATGAGATTGGTCTATAAATGCTACAGTGTTCCTTATGTTTTCTTTTGGGGTGACCGTAATGATGGCTTCACTCCACTTTCACTTCCTCTATTGTAATTGCTGCGGTCAGTGTCTCATTTTGTAGTTTGCCAATTTTTGGTAGATCTAATGCATTTAAAAAGGTTCTCATTTCCTCCTCATGTGCAAATTCAGGTTGTGTATACAGTTTCTGATAATATTCTCGAAAAATACCCTCTACTTCCTCTGGATTATTTGCTAGTTCACCTGTGTGTGGGTTTCTAATTGTATTTATTGCATTAAGTGTTTGCTGTTTGCGTATACGTTTAGCTAACAGTTTAGCTGCCCTTGAACCTACTTCATAGTTATTCTGTTTCAGAAATGTGTTTATTTTTTCAGTCTCTCCTAGTAATATGTCATTTATTTTGATTCTAACTATCTTGTATTCTTGGTATACCTTTGGGTCTTTTGTTTTCTGTGTCTCAGTATTTGCCCTGTATGTCTTCAATTTAATTATTTTATCATGCGCAGTTTCAGCTATTAACTTTCCCCTGATGACTTCCTTCATGGCATCCCACAGTATTGTTGGGTCTACTGTTCCGTAATTATTTTCTTCAATTTATTGTTTTATTTCTGCTTTTATCTTTTCTCTCTGTTGTTCACTATTCAACATTCCCACATTCAGTCTCCATACAGTATTTTGTTTCCTGCTACTTAGACATATCTTTAAATAAATTGGATTATAGTCAGAAACATCTTCCGCCCCTATCTTGCATTCCTTCACTCTGTGTTTGCCATCTACTTTGGTTATAAAATAATCTATTCTTGAATGTACTCCATGTGCAGCCGAGTAATGCGTACAATCTTTTCCTAGTGTGTGTATGCTTCTCCATACATCTATCATTCCCATCTCTTCTAATGAGACATTTATACATTTTTTTAGATGCATTTTAGTTTTTCTGTGACTCGTGTCCAAATTATGTTTCAGAACTACATTTAAATCCCCTCCACAAATTAGAATTCCTTCTGTTTCTATCGCTATTAAATCAAATAGACTCTTGAAAAAATTGTTGTTACACTCCGGGGGTGCATATACATTTACCAATGTTATTAATTCATTTTGTATCCTTCCTTTTAATATTATGTATCTTCCTTCCTTATGTTTTACTTCCTTTTTGTAATCAAATTGTATTTTTTCGGAATTAATATTGCAACTCCTCTTCTATGCCCCTCTTTATATGAACTGTGGTAAAGATTCTCTTGAGTCTCTTGTAAGAATATAACTTGTACTTTTTCCTTTTTCAGTTTTGTCATCACCCTTTTATTTTTTGCTCAATGCATACAAACCATTCACACACAGCGACATTATCTCGATATCGGTCATAACTATGATTTACCAATCCCTGAAAATATGCTCCCAAGCAACTCAAAACAGAACCAGCATGAACTTTTGCTAACCAAACGTAAACTTACAATCCCACGGACTTTAAAACATGGGGTATCCCTCTTCCCCAAGTCCCTGTTGGTGGGTGGAGAAGAGATCCTCATATCTACTGAGGGCCCCTCCCTAGATCTAGTAGCGCTCCCCTCCTGTGGGGTACCACTCCATCTAGACATGTCCAATATAAATAACTCGCCCTCTCCCAGTCGATTTTAATTAAATCCTGTAAAATAAAAAGCCTGAATGATTCCAGGTACTTTCTCTGGTAGTTTCTTTGTTTTGTCAGTCATTTTATTCTATTCCTAACATGGGCATGGTGACACACCATGTTTAATAACTTAGTCTGTTTTTTGTTTCTTTTTTCCCCGTATCCATACCTCTTTTCCCGCAGAGTCGACTTCTTCTGCAAGCAAGACATAATCGATTAAAAGATCTACAGGCAGATGTTGTTTTACTGCAGGAAACTCATTTACCAAACACAACAGCTGATGTGTTGTCCACAGCCCTGTTTCCTCATGTAATTGCAGCTGGATACAACTCTAGAAAAAGAGGCGTAGCCATTTTGATTAATAGAAATGTAATTTTTAATACCAGCAGTAGCACTGCAGACCCAGAAGGAAGATTTATGATAATTAATATATTTATTCATTATATGAAAATATGTATTGCAAATTTATATGGTCCCAATGTTGATGACCCCTCAATCTTCCATTCTTTTTTCACATCACTATCTGATCACTCAGATAACCCACTCCTCATAGGAGGGGACATCAACATGGTTTTTGATGCAGGTGTGGACAGGCTCAATAACACAGGGAGTCAGCGTAACTGGCAGTGCACTAAAATTATTAAACAATACATGAACGATTTTGGTCTTTGCGATGCATGGCGCTCCCAGCACCCCTCCCTTAAGGATTACACTTTTTTTTCACCTGTACAAATTGGAAATGAATGAAATATTAGATAAGAAAACACAGTTTGTGGTTCAAATACTTCTTTTGGAGAATTTTGAACATGGTAACAAATCTGGAAAATTTCTAGCAAACCAATTAAAAACGAATAAAGAGAAAGCAACTATCACGTCTATCAGATACTCAAAAGGATCTGTTACCCATGATCCTGATGCAATTAACTATATTTTTATGAATTTTTACAAAGGCTTATACTCATCAAGCAATGATCCATCAGATATAAAATCTTGAAGAATTTCTTCTCAACATTAATCTTCCAAAATTACCAAAAGAACAGGTCAAGATGTTAGACTCTCCTCTTTCAGTTGGTGGGCTCCATTAAGCCTTACTACAGTTTTCTGATAATACAGCTTGAGGACCAGATGGTTTCCCAGCTGAGTTCTACAAGGACTTTTGGACTATACTAGCACCAACATTCTATAGGATGATATCTGAAATCAAAGAAAAAAACATGAATTCTGCTAATATTATTTTGCTCCAGAAACCAGAGAAAGGCCCTATACTCCCATCCAGTTACCGTCCAATATCCTTGATAAATGTAGATCTCAAAATAATCTGATAAGCTCTTGCTAAAAGACTGGAAAAAGTAACACCTCTTTTTATACATCCAGATCAAACAGGCTTCATAAAGGGAAGACAGTCTTCCACTAATATGCGCAGACTAATTGATATTATAGACTATTCTACTATCAATAACCTGGAAGCCATAATTGTTTCATTGGATGCAGAAAAAGCATTTGATTGTGTAAAATGGAAATTCCTTTTTGCAGTATTAGACAAATTTGGGCTTGGTTCATTGTTTATAAACTGGATGAGAATTCTGTATAGCTCTCCAAATGCTTGTGTACGAACCAATGATCAAAATTCTCCAACATTTTGTCTGCAGAGAGGCACCAGACAAGTGTGTCCACTGTCCCCTTCACTCTTTGCACTATTTATCGAACCCCTAGCAGCTGCCATCAGAGAAAGCAGAGATATAAAAGGCATTCAGTCCCAAAATATTAAGTCTATATGTGAATGATGTATTACTTTTACTCCAGAATCCACTAACACTATTGCACTAATGAACAAATTCTCTGCACTTTCTGATTACTCAATTAACTGGTCAAAATCTATAGTTCTGCCAGTTAATTGCAGTCCTCAGTATATATTAACTAATATGCTGAAGTCAGGAAACATTAAATACCTGGGAATAAACATTTCACCCAGGCTGTCAGCACTGACAAAGCTAAATCACATTCAACATTTAAAACTAATAGAAGAGGATCTTACAAGGTGGAATCCCCTGCCTATATCACTCATGAGCAGAGTAGCCACAATAAAGATGATGGTCCTTCCTAAAATAAATTACCTATTTTCAATTATTCCCACAAGGCCATCCTCTGCTTGGTTTAAGTCACTAGACTCCTGTATCTCCAAATTTTTATGGAAAAACAAACCACCAAGAACCGCCTTAAAACCCTACAAAAAGGTAAAGATTGTGGTGGTTTAGAATTACCAAACTTTCAGCACTATTTTCTAGCTAATAGTTTGCAATACATCTCACATTGGTTTAAAAGTAACCCACGAGATGAAGAATGGATGGATATAGAACAAACATTCTGTGATAAATAGTAAATCTGTGATAGTAAATCTGTGATTTACTATTTATTAGCCCGAGCATTAAACATCATAAATGCTTTAAAAACATCAACATTAGCTCCTCTCTGACAGCCTGCTGGGAATTTCTTAAAATAACAAAATCCTCACTCTTTCCATGTAAATTAACACCCATTTGGAACAACCCAAACTGCAAAACAAAAAAAATGCTAAACTTTACAGTATGGAAAAACAAAGGAATAAAGACTCTGGAGCACATAGCTCAACATGGTAAATTTATTTCATTTGATACACTTATAAGACTATATGGAATAAATAGCAACAGATTCTTAGAATACCAACAAATAAAGGCAGTAATTAATGAAAAATATATTGTTAAGCAACTAGATCTACAACTATCTTGCAGGGTAGCAGAATTCTTAAATATTTGCTTCCCAAAATACCTCTCAAAAACATACAAACAATTATCCAAGACAGACAATTCCATTTCTTTACCATCTTTAACCATGGGAGACGGACTTATCGTTAGAATCAGATCACAATTTTTGGTCGCTAATATGCTCTAACACCTTTAGAACCCTAAGAAACCCAAATCTACAACTTATACAATATAAGACTCTGTCTTTTGCTGGTTGCTGAGTTCCCCGGGTGGGGATTGGGGGCGGGGGTCTCCTGCGCCTGGTTGTGCCGCATGGTGGTGGGTCGATGCCGGCCTCTGCCTAGGCAGTGTACTCTAGGGTCTCTGTTAGGTCTGCAGGACTCCACAAAAGAGTGTGGAGGTGGGGGTGGGTGTGACTGGGGTGTATGTGCCCCTCTTCCTTGCGGGATGGTATAGGTGGGGCTGGAGGTGTGTGGTCCTGGGCCCATGTTCCCAACCAGAGTGAATGCAGTGAGTACCCCGACCCCCCCTATATTCTCTTCTCCCCAGCCACTTCTTGGTCGACCGGTTGGTGGTCTCCTGGGCTGGCCGTGGCTCTCGGGGCGCGGTCGCAGCTGCCCTGGGTCAGGCGGACTTTTGCCTCTACTGTCCCCTGGTGGCGGCTGGGAGATGGGGGTGCCTTACAGACCATCTGGTCCCATCATCCGGGGGCAGCGCCACTACTCCTGGTCCTACACACCTTACTCCCCTCTCCTCTCTGGCTCAAGTCCACAACACTCACCCACACACTTAGGGTCTTTGGGGGAGAGGTGTGGTTTCTGGAGTGGGGTGAAGTGGCCCTTTGTGGCACTCCATGAACCACTCTCCCTCATACTTAAATGCACATTAGTCACTATTGCATACCACAAATCACACACCACACACGGGGCGGTTGCGGGCGGGGGCTGTGCTGCAGCTCCCGGCTCCTTGCATGTCCTGACACTGAGGGCCTGTGGTTGGGGTGGGGCCGGGGGGGGAGCTCTACTGTCTGCAAACGGTGGCATGCTTCCCTCCACATCCCCTTCCCTACCATTTTAATTACATCCTAGTCATCAACATTTTGTGCAAGAGGGGGGAGGGGAAGGGTCTTTCTGCGCTCCTATTTCCTGGGTGTTATCTGGGGGGGGGGGGGTTGATCTGCGGGCTCGGGTCGGTGGAGACTGTGTCGGTGGGGAAGCTTCTTGTCCCAGGGTCCACCCACTGGGCTGCACCAGAGGATGGTCCCCCCAACCACCAACCCCATCCATACCTTGAATGACTGTGTGAGTGAGTGAGTGAGTGAGTGAGTGAGTGAGTGAGTGAGTGAGTGAGTGAGTGAGTGAGTGAGTGAGTGAGTGAGTGAGTGAGTGAGTGAGTGAGTGAGTGAGTGAGTGAGTGAGTGAGTGAGTGAGTGTGATTATGTATGAATGTGGGTGGGGCTGGGTCTGTGACTTTGTGTCCTCTGCCTCCCCATGCTATTCCCGTGTGGGGGGTCGTGCCCTGCCCCCTCCTCACCCTTCCTCACTGCTTGCTGCTGCACTCACCTGCGACTGGGCCCTGGGTTGCAGTGCTGGGGGCACAGGGGCTTGTATCGATCCGCCCTGGCTGGCTGTCTGGGGTCGCCTATCTCTCTCGGGTGTCGGGCGGGCTCTCTGCTGGGGGCTGGGGGCGCTCGGGCGTTCTTGCCCTGGCCCGTGCCTGGGCGGCCGGGGGACAGGTAGGGTGCTGCTCCTGGTACCCTGGGGGCTCTACTCCGTGGCCGCTGGGGGCTCCACCCTGGGCCCCCTCTGCGGTCCTCTGGGCGGGTGCGTGGTGTCCCTGCGGTGAGCTGTTTGATCTCTGTGCTCTTGCATGGCCCCAGTGTCCTGGACCATGTGCTTCCTCTCCTCGCTCTTGGCTCTGGGAGGGGGGTGGCAGTGCCCCTCTGTACCCATGGCTGAGCATAATTCATGTAATACCTGCATGCAATTTCTGCATGCTCACGCGCAATCACACACTATAGAGATCACAACACTTTAACTGTGCCGATCTGTTTATTAATAACACCAAGTTTGCCTCATATTTATTTTTGTGTTATGTGCCACATCTATTGCTGTCTTTGCTCTGCTTTCTGCTAATTATATCTCCACAGGTATGATTCATTGCCATTTCTTAGTTTCCCAAGGATGCTTCAGGAGCGATCAAGTAGCAGCTAGTTTTTTGGTTCCTTTGTTTTTGTTTTTGTTTTTGGTATTGTTTGTTTGTTTACTTGTTTCTATTTGAATATTTTTATGTGTATATGTTCCCTTTCACTCTGTGCATGCCCCCCCCCATCCCCCCCTCCACCCTTCAGTCCTGTTTGGCTTTACAATGTATATAACACCTCATAAGTGATCAAGGTATGGGAATTAAGGGAGGCTCTATAAAGCCTCACTTGGAAAAGAAAATCTGTTACGCACAATTATGGCAGCCAGAAACTCATTCTACTAGCCAGTATGCTGAACAGGACAAAGGGAAACAAAAACAAAAAAAAAAAAAGGTTTCCATTGGAAGTTTTGTAGTTTTTCTCTCACTCGGTGTGCCGCGTCTCGTTCCCGTTCTTTCCCCTTCACTCGCTGCCATCCCGCGGGTCCTCGCTGTCTCTCCTCCGCTGCCGCAGCGTCTCCTCCTGGCTCAGCAACAGTGTAGCCCCTTTCCTTCATGCGCCGCTCTCCTGGCAATATCGTACGTCTTCGTTCCGTTCTCCTAGTGTATCCGTATTTTAGCGAGTGGCGTCTGGAAGCGTATTCCTTTCTCCTTCAATATTTTTTTAATGCCCGCATATGCCTTTCGTTTCTGGACAATCTCGGTCAGGTAGTCGTGGTCAAAGTATATTTGTTTACCCGTTACATTGATCTTTTTCTCCCAGGCTTTCTTCAAGATCATTTCTTTGATCTCAAATTGTAGAAAGTTAACCACGACTGACCTCGGTGCTGCATTTGGGCTCGGTTGTGGAGTGAGGGCTCGGTGGGGTCGTTGTATCTGGAGGCTGATCCCCTCCGGTAATTTGAGTTCCTTCTTAAAAAGTTGGTCCAGAAATGTAGCTGTGGATCTCCCTTCTACATCTTCTGGTAAGCCAAAGATTCGTATATTGTTTATCCATGATCTTCCTTCGAGATCGGTTAGTTTTTCCTGCATTCGTTGTTCTTGTTCCACCGTCTTCGTTAGCACCTCATTAGCATCCATCTTCCACTCCTCCACCTCCGCTATGCGTGTGGTGTGCCTCGCTGATGTTCGCTCGCGGTGCCTGAAGCTCCTTGTCATTCTCGGACAGTCTATTTCTTGTCGAAGATTCATTATTACTTCCATCATTTCTTTCTTCAGCTCGTCTTTAATTATGGTCAGCTCCCGGCACAGCTCTTGTTTAAGAGCTTTAATATCGCCGCTAATGGCTGCGAGCCCATTTTGGACCGTCTCTGTGCTATCTTGCTCTTCCATTTACTCTGCTGGGTCTTCTTCCTGCTCGCTAGCTTCATGTTCGGAGATTTCTTCATTTACGGGCAGCTCTTCGATTCTGTCTTGCTTTTTATTGATTTTCTGGCTTCTTCTCTTGCTTATCCCACTCATTCCTTATTTTTATCTATCGAGTTACAATTTTATTGTGGGCATTTCTTAACCGACTCTGGAGAGCTAGCTGACTATGCTCCTATTCCCTCCGCCATCTTGGAAAAAGGAAAGTTTAGAACATGATCATGCCAAGCAGCTTCAGTGCTTATTTCACAAATAACAGATTTGTGAGCATTTTCACTTGTCACATAGAGCCAAAACTAAACAGCTAATGTACTCAAAGTATATAAACCTAACTGGTGGGGTTAATCTGTAACACTCCTAGTAAAAAAATTTAATGTTATTTTTTAGCTACTGAAGATTGCCCTCCATCTTCCTATTTTTAAACCAGCGGAATAGTTCATGTCTTTTTAACCTGATTGATACATGGGCAGAGTATATAAAGTTACTTTCAGTCATACTCACCTCACACATTCATACACTGATATTAAGATCAATAGGCAACTTTCAGTAAGCAAGTGCCTTTATACAATAAAGTAATTCTGGATTCTGACCTTAACGTCAAAAGCCACATTTAATCAGTAACATCAGCAGCCTTTTACCATCTTAAAAACATTGCCAGAATCAGAGAAATATTCTCTAAACCAGACATAGGAAAACATATCCATGCTTTTATCACTAGCAGGTTAGACTACTGTAACGACCTGCTCACTGGGCTTTCTAAACGGGCCTTAAGACAGCTCCAGAAGATCCAGAATGCTGCTGCTCGGGTTCTGACCAAAATATGACCACATTAGTCCAGTGCTCAAGTCTCTGCACTGGCTTCCCGTCACCTAAAGAATAGATTTTAAAACAGATTTGCTTGTGTACAAGTCTCTTCATGGTTTAGCCCCAAAGTACATATCTGGGAGGTTAGAGCCAAATGAACCAGCCCGGACCCTGAGAACCTAAGTTAGTGGCCTCCTGATGATGCCCAGAGTCAGGACCAAATGGGAGGGGTTCATTCCAGTTTTATGCTCCTAAAATCTGGAACAGTCTTCCTGAAGAGGTGAGACTGGTTTCAACTCTGGCGATGTTTAAATCCAGGCTGAAAACAGCCTTGGAACTGAGAATATTATGACTATTATTATCATTATTATCATTGTTATTATATTATTATTACACGAAAATGTGCTATACAAATAGCCATGCCTTGCCTTGCCTTGCCTTGCCTTTATATGTCACAGGAGGAAAGTTGGAATCAAATCAACGACCTTCTTATAGCAAGACATGTATCACTAAGCCATGTTCATAACACTGTAGAGTGTAACAGGTATCGCAGCTTCCAAAACTCCACTATCTTTGAGTAATATAATAGAAAAGTGTTGTTTTTAAACAGTTAAAAAGGATACACTGTAAAATGAATTTTCATCAGGTAAACTTCAACATTTTCCCTTTGCGGCCTGTACAATATGCATGCATAAATTTTAGCAGAATAATGATGCTGGTGCATGACTTTCCTAAAAATAGTGATGAAAAAATAGAAACTTTGCCTTAATAGTATCCTTTCATTAGAACATTACTGTCACAAACTCAGGGCATCCTTAACTGTTTTTGGTGACTGTTACAATTAAGCCTCTGCTTACGTCTAGTGCTTTCATGCTTTTATACATACATTTGAGCACAACTGAAGCTCTTTTCACTCAATAAACAGCACTGTAAATACAATCTGTCTGTATTCATAATTAGTATTAGAGGAATTTTTCTCCTAACACAAACTAAAATTTGGTCAAATGTAACTTTTTAACCAGTTCAAATGTCTATTAAAGATTTAGCAATAATTATTACTTCAGCATTTATCCTGAAATGTGCATATGCTTGTAAAAATAAACAGGCTTAAAAACATAATATAGCGTACAGTGTCCTCTTCTAATTTAGATATTTTTCATAATTTATCATAACAAATAAATCAAGGATGAATGCAGTTTTGACCTGTATTTGATTTATTTTTCAGGACAAATTCATATTCATTATTGATGTGTTATGATTTATTTTGAAATGACTAAATATTTTATGCATCACATTGACGTATATCCCATGCTATGGAAAGGTTCTACTTAACATTTCACCAATGACCAATTAACAGCACTATTTCATCTCGTGCTACTCTATGCTGACACTCAATCCACCCTGCTAAAGTGTTACTCATTGGCATTTTTAAGCAGCTCTAAAAAAAAAAATGTCCAATCTACTTTCAAATAATTCACACTAATTTGATCTATTCCTGATTCTTGAAGGCCCTCCCAGGTTGTATATAAGACAATCAATATGAACTTGTGTTGGGCTGCTGGGAGACACAGCTAGGGCAGACAACAGGTATCGTGGGTAGTTTACTTGCCTGGGGACCAGAGCTGAGGGAGAGTGGGATCAGTCTGGTCTCCTGCCACTAATCATACTGACACAGTTATTAGGTCCTAATGGAAGCCCAGGGAACGTTTAAACCAGAGAGATGACGATTACACTTCCATCCTGACATGCAGAACGAATATCAGCACCCATCACCTGCCTCATAAACACACAAACACTAAGATCAAAGTCTACCCAACCTTCCTCAGACAACCGTTAAAGGTACACTCCTCCTTTACTTCATCTTGTTCCTCCTAGTGCTTACCGCAGAATTTTCTCTCTTTTTTGAATTCAGCATCTTCTTTCTGGCAGATTCATTTGCATAAAGTTATGCTGTTAACAGGTGATGTGTTGTTTCTATTAAGGATATTCTTTCCTTAACAATATATATGGATATTTTGGTTTTGGTTTGAATTTGGCAATATTTTGTATTGTTTTTGTACAAAAAGTGTTGGCAGATGAGTTTTTGCGTTTATGTTTGGCATCTGAGTTTTATTTTTCTGTTCTGCTTTTTATGTATTTGTATGTAAATATACATAGCACCTTCTATTTCAGTTTAACAGTAATGATCGATGCAGCTAACTGGTTCCTCCTATTTCTTTTTTACTGTTTTATTCTTCATTTATTTCTATATTTATTCATATCATTCTATTTCTATTCATTCTACCTCTTCATTTTGTCTATGCTCCATGTCTCATTTAAGTCTCTTCTGAATCCTTTTGATCTATCCCAGCAGGTCCCTTCTGCTTCACTTCATCAAAGTGAAGCAGTGTAGAGAAGCATTCTATACACTTCAACAATATTTGACTTGAAACAAATCCTTGCAGGATTTAGCTGAAAACGAAATGCTTTCAGTTGTTCCGAGGACTAAGCTTTTGACTAAAGGAGACTTTTTCAGCTATAGGTCCCAAGCTGTGGAACATTCACCAACTCTCCATATTTTAAATCTCTTCAGAAAACTAATTTCACTTTCTTTGACATTTAGTTCGGGGAAGCTGGAGCATAAAGCCAGTTGCTTCTATCGTTTTACAATGTACCAGTGAAAGACAATCGCAACAGCGATCTTAGCATTTATGGTATGATATGGAAATCTTATATTTCATCCACTTGACAATTACGGGCTGGACTATCACCCAAATCTCTAAAAATAAACATTTTAGGTTTGAGCTTCTTCATGAAAAAAAATTGAATCTGAATAAAGTGAAATGCATGGGCCTTTATTATATGAAGAGATTTAAAATAAATTTTACCTACCCTGCCTGACCACTATTCGCTCTCTCCCTCAGCTGAGCCATGCCTGGTCCCAAAGCTTGGATGTGATGTCAACCTGCCTGAAATATACTGTGATAACAAGCTGCTAGTGTCCTTTGAGATCTTTCTGTACTTTTGGACAACACTGGCATTTTTCTTTGCCTCTCATGCTTTGCGGGAGTAAAAGCTGAGCAGTCTATTGGCTTAAAGCCATCTGTAGCTGCTTTGATGTGCCACAGCTCCTGGGGGGCTTAGTGCTTAAATTACTTTTTCTTCAGCTGAGAAAGTAGAAGCGACTTAGTCTTGGAGGGCATGTCGCTGACTGTCCTGATGAAAAACACTGCATGGAGATCATTTCCGACTGCAAAGGCATTTATAATGTTCAGCTCCATCAACGTTGCTGGTATTCTTTGTATATGTAAACATCTTTTTTGAACTTTTTGGTAAATCCAGTGCAGACTGGTAAAAGTGATGCTTTCCATTAGGTTCTACTTAAGCCATCAGATGGTAAACTTAGCAAAGAACGCCACCCATCTTCATGACTCAATCACCACAATCATGAGAAGAACCAGATAAATAGTATGTTTACCAGTAACCAATTTTACTAAAAGCAGTGATGCATTATCTGAGTAATAAAGATCTTCAGTAAAAATATTTTGTTTTGTGGTTTTCGGTCTCGGAGCTGCTCGCTAAGGTAGTGTTTCATTAGGAAAAGTTTATATTTGGTCTCTGGGGAACATCGGCTAAAGTTAGGATATTCTTCATTCCTGCATGAAATACTTTCAAATAATAAATACAGACAGAAAATAACATACATTTAACAAGGCATATTCTGCTTTGCTGCCAGTAGACTGACTGTTTTCTATCTTACCATCTGTCTTTGCTATAAAAAGACCCTTATGTGAATAATGCGTATTACCATATATGTATGTGTGTATATCACAGATATGTGAAAAGCATCTGTAAAGAGAAAACCCTTCATTTACAGTTTATATGTATGATTATGAAAGGGTGGTTTACAAAAAAAGAAAAATAAATCATATTTAAGATTGATATTATTTGTCCACAAACTGGGGCAGCTACAGAGCATGGCTACGCTTCTACTACTCAAAAACAGTTAAGGTTTTCTTGTTTTCAGGATGAACCTTAGATACAAAGACACCTCTGCAGATGCACCTAATGCCACCTTGTGGTCAGTGTTGTCAATTTATTTATTTAAAAATCAAGGAACCAAATTCCTGGTTCGATCAGAATGAGTACTTTATTTATTGCAGTTCGCATTTTTTGGACTTCATAAGACCAAGACGACACAAATCATGACAGTACCTCCATATTGGGAGGCGACAAACAAGATGTTTTCAGATGAAAGTTTCATCAGAATTTCATCAGTAAAACTTATAGAAGTGGATGTCCTATACCCAGAATTCAAATTAATGCCTTTTTATTTTTAAATCTAACTTTTGGGCCTGGAAGATTAATGCCACTGAACCTCCAGTACATTTATGATGAAGAGAGAGACACATCACATTAGACCATTTGCAGTTGTTAACATTAGCGTGGTCTGACCCAGACATCTTACTGAATTTTGTGTAGAAAAAAAAGAATGTGCTTTACTTACAGGTGAAAACATGAAAAACACTGATGTTCAGTTGCAAGCATATCTTGTCTGAAAGGTAAGCTTGCTCACTGCTCTGAGTCTTATGTGCTTACACACATAAACACTTGCATGGAAGGTGTTATACAGATAAGCATGCCTTGGTTATTATTTAACAGGGAAATGAAAAATAATATGCTAAATTAAATTTTGCTGATAGTTTGGAATTTAGCTCTTATTAAACATAACAGATGTAACATTTATGGAGCATGTCCTGTCACATGTTCAGACTTGTTTTTTGTTTTTTTTGGGGGGGCGGGGGGGGGGTTGGGACATAAAATACAGTTTAAACAATAGAACATATTAAATTTAGAATATGATACAAATGTGACAAAATTGGCATTGTTGAGATGGTATCTGGAGAAAAACATAGATAACGTGGATAACAACGATGGAATCTCTATTGTAATGTTATTCCCTCTTCAGCATTCGAGAATTCAACTATTCACAAATGTTTTCTGTGGAATGAAAAATTTAATGAAAATTCTGTGTATTTCTTTCAAGTTTGACAAATCTAAAGTATGGATATTTCATATTATGAATAAATAATCATACATTACATTCAAATGTGACATACTCCTCTGATTCCTCCGCTATATTTAGATATATGTATACATATATATGGCTCTAGAGAATACAAGTAAACCATTGCAAAGAGCCAATGGAATCATAAACACCCTAGAGCATTGGTTAATATCTCCGTATTAACCAATGCTCTAGTGTTTTGACTCCTAGGATTTCTCTGATTCATGAGTCAGTTTTGAAAATGATTAATTTTCTTTGTAACAGTAATTAGCATTAAAAAGAAGGACTATATGTTACTTGACTTAAGCAGTATCTGTTTATTCGTTGTTGTAGTTGTTTTTTTATGTACATTATTCATACAGCTACTTCTAAAAAATACCAACATGGTGCTTAAATCTGATTAGGCTCCATGATGGAGAACATTCCTTCTGTTGCCCTTCTGTTGCCCATTAAACATGAAGATTATGCAGCACAAAGGTAAAATGGAGCCCAACGCTGAAATATACAGCAACTAAAATGGAACAGCGCAGAAAACAAAACTCCTCAAGGTTAAAGGGAGCCTTAACAAAATTAAAAAAAACAGTTCCTAGCTTTAGGTCAGTATGATTGATATAGTAATTAGAGAATAATATCAACCCATAAAGATATCCTTATATCTGATAACCTTACTCAACACCCTTGAGGATAAAAAACATGGTGTAAAAACAGTACATGTCCAATGCAGAGAAATTCTCCATGAATCTGTAAAAGCTGATAAGGCTAAATCTATTTCTCCCACGACCCTGCCAAGGTTGAGGGAACATGTATTAAGAGATTAGGGGATGGCCTAGGTACCCTGATTTTATATTAGAGTGTAGGATGGAAGCCTGAGTTACAGGTCTGGCTGCTTTTATCACACTTACACTGGAGGTGTGTGGTGTGGTGTGGGGGTGGAGGGCGTTGAAGAGGAGCTCAAAGAGGGTAAAAAAAGGGAAAGCAGAGCGAGGAAGAAAGTGGGAGAGATAGCGGGTGGCTTTTATGTTTGAGGTTAGTGTCTGTCATTTTTCCTTAGAATCCCCATGCTGCCATCAATAATGCTTTGTAGGCCCCTGGCACCGTATCCCACATCATGACAAAACCATTTTCCATTTGAAATGTCCGAAAAAGAAACACCTGTTGCATTTTAATGACTGTTTTATCTAAAATCTTCCGCGTCCCTTGGTCTCCATTTGTCACGAAAAGTGTTGGTTGTGGCTCTGATGGAGACGTGTGACGAGAGCGACCTCCGCTCCCTCTACTTGAAGGCATCTGTAGCATTTGTTCCACATTTCCAGTTTGAGCTTTGAATTCTGTAGTTGCTAACAGCAATTTATTTCTTTTTTTTCATTTGATACTGCTACATGGACCAAGAACAACTTTACACAACATTGCACAAGTGCAAGATGCAAAGCAGTGGAGGTGATTTGGGAGCGGAGGGTTTTCATGTAATCTTTCGGTTCGTTCATTTCTTTATCTAGCTGCAGGGAGGGATTGGGTCAGCCTGACACAGAGGTTGTTCAACTTGTCCAAGATGCAATTCAGATTTTGCCATTTACAACGTAGAATAGGTGTCTCACAACATCCAAATGGGAAATCTGAAGAGGAAAAGCAGCTGGTTGGCAATGAGACGCCGACAGACACTAAACGTCCCATGGAGAATAGAAGCTGGAGAGCAACAGACAGTTGGAGCTAATGAATTCCCCAGATGAGGTTTCTAAAATCTGGCAACTAATGAGAACAATAGAATCAATCAGTGTGTTTCTACACCATCACCCCCAGGATGTGGCAACATACTGGGTAAAATATGTTAACCATATGTGCCTCATATATAGTAAATGAAATGATTCTGTTCTGATCATTTAAATCCTTAAACTACTCAAAAGTGATTGGATTTCTCATTTAGTTATCTGCGCCATAGGAAGCTTTCTGCCAGAAAGTGGTCATAGGCTTTTAATGTTAAAATAAAATAGGTAATAAAACAATCATAGACGGCAGCAACTGATACTGAACCTAAAATCTAAATAATCATCAGTCTCATAAATCTTGCAGAAAAGAAGTAAATTGTCTTGGACCCTAAATCTTATTCATACAAAGAAATGAGAGAAAATTATTATAAAATATAAACTTATGCATACATAAATAAGTCTGTGAATGTAGAAGTTTAGGTTTCTTGTATCCATCATAATGGGTGAGAAGTTTACTTTACTTGTCTCCTTAATCTCTAACTAACTCCCTAGTCATGGTTTTATCATCAGATTCATTACCTGAAAAAGAAATACAGATTCTATTCTTTACATGATTTATTGAGACTTTTAACTTAAATTGAATCCATTGTTGTTTATTCGTGGTGAGGGTCCCAAAACACAACTGCATACATTTTCTAAAATACTGCAATAGGAAAATTACTGTAATTAGTATTGTTTTTTGTTTTTTATCTGTATATGTAAATTAATGCTACAGGTCACAACAATAAACCTAAACACCCAGTAGAAGAAAACTACAATAAAAAAATCAGCAAACCATGTGTTTTAGTTGGCCAATAACCACCAGATCATTTTAATCTTTTACAGTGGACGCTCTGTTACGTAGGGGTGTGCTCAAAATAAGACAAAACTAAATAAGGAGTGTGTTTTTCTCAAGATATAGGAGCTTGTTTTAAGTTTATAATTCTTGAATAATGATTAAAATGTGAAATTCAGATTTCTTTCACCTAAAACGAGTTGAATGATATAAAGAATCGATATTCAGGAAGTAGTAACTTGAACAGGCTCCTATATCTTCTCCTATGTCATCTGAAAACAAACTCAGTTCCTGAACTGGTTGCTTGCAAATGCCAGCAAACAGGCGAATAAGCAGGGAATAGATACTGCACTAAAGTACAACTGACTGGCTTTTTAGCTTCCATCATTCAAATGAAGAAGAAAAACATGATGTTTTTCATTAGCCAATTTATTTTTGCTTCGTACTAGAGTAATGTTTAGCTGACGTCTTTCATGGCACAGTATAATTCTAAAACTTTGAATCATTTTTCAATTTGGTTCGCTTCTTGTGTATGTAGTTTTATTTCATATTTTTACCTTTTGCTTTAACTGCTTGGTCTGTCATTCATATTCCACATGAGACAAGCAAAGCATTAATTTGTGGAAACATTTTAAAGGTTAGATAGATAGAAGGAAAACATAAGCGGACGACTGCAAACCTGGCCGTCCACCTAAACTCCTGTTTCCTCTTGGGACGTTTTTTGTTTTTTTCTTGAGCAGAATATCAGGTTGTCAAAAGCTAACAGGCTAATTACACAGTGTTTCTGTCTGTCAGCTATTAGGAGCGCAACTGGTGGCACACAGCGAGATTGCAAAGGTTTTCCATATGCAAAACCCTCCACTTCAACCATTTTATTTATTTGAACTAATAAAATGCACTAAAGGACTGACACATTTATGTATTCATAACAGATTCTGGTTGTTTTTTTCTCTTGCTCTTCCAATTAACAAGAGTTGAGAGGACCTGTTTGCAGTCAAAAAAATTAAAGATAAATAAGGTCACCTGTTTTAGTAATAAAAGAAAATACATTTAAAAAATATAGATTTTCTAGCTGAGGATAAGTTTGGACCCTCCGCCCTCTAACAGCTACTGTTACACCCATCTATCTATCAATCGCTGATGTTGGTCTGAGGAAGGTTTGGTGGATCTGAAAGTTGATGACACTGAGAGGTCACTTGTGTCCAATTTTAAAAAACTATTTTCTTCCACTCAAATGGCGGATGTACCACTGCCTTGATAAATGAATCTAATCTAAAGAGTTTGATCCCGCTCTAAGATTATATACTGCTTAAACTGAGAATCTTGCTTGCAGAATAATGTTTGCTCTTTCTGCATTGTTTCTGGTATACCGACCTTTTTAGAAGCTAATTTACTTTAAGGGGTTTGAACCAAAATTAGGTATCTGTGTTAGTTTCAGTTAGCGTATAGGTAAGAGTGGAGACTCCTCTGGCCCACTGTAAATCTTTATGCATCCGAATTCTAAAGATTGGTCCCCCAAAGGAACTTCTGAAGGAATCCCTTTTTTTTTAACTATTCATTCTATCCACTCATTTCTCTTGGAGACAGTGGATAAATGAAAAGAGATCATAGTTTTTTTTAAGCCCAGGGATTCAATTATTATAACAATGTGGCTCTTTGATCACTGAATCCACAATATTGGTCTTAGACTTGGGTTGCAATTGTTTGCGTTGGTAAAAAATTTAACTATAGTAGTTTGGAATGATTGTGGTGAGAAGGTTTAACAAAAGGGAAGCTCAATAAGCTTTGACAAGGCAACTGTCAGCAATTTTGTCAATGAGGGAAGAACAAATAAGCGTTTTTTCAGATGTCTTCCAAAGCCGTTATTCATGCAGCCTGCAGAACCGAAAGGAAACAGTGTTCTTAAGTTAAAAAATGTATTATTACTGATGCAAGACATGTGATTCTTGTCAACATCATCAAAAGTTTAGGTTGAACCATTTCTTCAAGCACACAGAAAAAGCCACTTGACATGCACCATTCAAAGTTAGTTTTGGCAAGGATGAGAGTTTTCAGCCCCACAAACATTCTGACATTCTTGCCTCCCAACTTTGGTAGAGCTGACATGTAAGGATGAAAGCAGACTCAGTATGACGGCTAATCTTCTCAGTGTCAGAAATCAATAGTGAATTAGCCGCCACCCAAGGACAATATGTGTGCTGAGCATACTTGCTTTGTACACCACTGCCGTTCTGGGCCATCGTGATGCATCCTAGCTGCCCTCAGTCGCTCTACCCAATTCCTCTGATCTACTGTTTGTTTCATCTCAGCCTCCCGGAGGTCTTTTGGGGAGTTGCTGGTTATCTACACTTCAAGTATTCTTCTCTGTGCCTTGTTTCCTCTATGGTGATTTAATAAACAGAGCGTACCATTGTCCTTTGCCCCACTCTAATGTTTTATTCTCTGCTATAGTAGAAAATAAGAGCTCACAGCAAGGGACATAATGAACATCCAAACAAAGCAAGTGGATGCTCTGAAATTGGGACAGACCCACTAACAGTAGTCATGTTCCTACAATACATTCGTTTACATTCTAATATTCACTCTTAAAAAAATAAAACAAAAATCTTACTTACTTGGATTTACCTACGAGCCTCCTATTGGACAATTACTGGCAACGCATTCTTTAACTTCAAAAGATGCGATAAGTATTTTCTTAGTTCTCAAACAGCTATTTAAAATCCTGGTTTTAGAAAAGATTTTAAGGAGAACACAGGAACTTTGATGCTTCCAGTTTTTAGCCAGAACCGGAAAGACTGTTGAAACCCACCGTCTCTGAGGAGGAAATTTAGTCGGGAAAATAATCCTGAATGATTGTGATTGTCTGAACCATTTCTCCAAACCGCAGGATAGAAACATCCAGCAAAACTAAAGGATATGTTTAATACTGAATGTAAAAGCATTTTCACACAAACAATTGGAAGGGAACTCCAGGGCTTTGGACTAAATATCTGTGTAACCTCCAAGAAGAACACTAATCAGTGAACTCTGGAGCAGGATCGTCTGACGAGTCCAGCTTTACGCTGTCCCAAAGTGATGGGTGTATTAGGGTAAGAAGAGAGGCAGATAAAGTGATGCACACATAATATCTAGTCTCTACTGTCTGTCTACGGCTGTAGGAGCAGTCCTATGATCTGGGGTTGTGTTTCATTCAGAAATGTTTCTCAGCCTAAAGAACGAGCTCAGCTGACACAGGCACATTCCAAAATTACTCCAAATCCATTACAGTCTCATCAACTCGGTCACAAGATACCCCACAGCAACCTCTACAACTAATACATTTGTTGACCTCCAGCAGTTTAGATTAATGTTAAACAATGCTAATAAACGGTCTGCTCACTGGTCACTCTGCAACCAAGCTGTAAAACATCCAGGATGCTGCTGCTCAAGTTCTCACTAGAACCAAGAATGAACCACCTATTAGTGGGGGCTCAGGCCTCTGCAATGAGAACAGACTTTAAAACAGAGCTGATCGTATACAAGTGTCTTAATTTTCTGGTGCCAAAGTACATCACTGACATGTTAGAGCCGTATCGACCTGCTCAGACTCTGGGAAGCTCAGATTCTGGACCAAGCATGCATTTCAGTATTATACAGTCACCCTAAAGAAGTGTGAAAGGCCTCCACACAGGAGAGTTTTAAATCCAGTCTGAAAACGTTTCTTACTAACAGAGCATATGAAAGCTGAGAGGATTTTATCTGATCTTTACTTTTAATTTAACTAGTTAGTAAAATAAATCATTTGCATTTAAAACAATTCAATGTTTTAATAGCGGAATAAGAAGGTGTACAAAAGAATAGAGGCTACTGCAAGGATTAAAAGCTTAAAAGGAACAGCAAACTTACTCAGGAAAAAAATATGCTTTTAAACTGTCATGTTTTGTCTTAGATTCACTTTCTGATGTCTTTTTCCTAATTCTTTATTTTATCCTTTTGAGTTGCTACTTTTTAATGTCCCTTTTTCACTTTTGCATATAGCACAGAATTACCTTGTACATGGAGTGTGCCATGAAAAATACATTTGCCTTGCTGGGCAAATGCGCCACAATAAATGACAGACTTCATGATTCAACAACAGCGTGGTGGGGGGGGGGGGCTATGTGTTGTAACCATGGAAAAAACAATTAAAAGGTCTGTTTCATATTTCCAGAATAATGGATAGACATTCTGTTGAATGATGGGAGCTGGAAACCTTTTAAAATTTCACTTTCTCTTATATATCAGGCAGAATACGAGCGTCTAGCATGGTGGTGAAACTGTGATCATTCTGGGCTGCTTTGTTGCATCAGGACGTAGACAGCCTAATGTAATTTCTGGAATTATAACGTCTGCAGTCTACCAGCAATCCAGAAATTAATTGCATCCAGCAATTATTCCTGGTCGTTACGCTCAAGGGCACTTGCATTAGACACAAGACCTTCAAGTATTCACGTGAGCCTTACCAGCAGCTTCGAGTTCAAATGCCTAAAAAAAAGGTGTATTTTTAAATTTAACTTGCTGACAGGAAGCATTAGTGTGTGTAAATACAGTTAAACCAGGAATTTGCAGGGGTTAGGGACCAAAACACTAGTTAAAAGCTGAATGCAGTGAATGCTTCAGTACCTTCTAAAGTGATAACTACCTATTTTGATAGTTCAAAACCACATAAACATAAACGTCCATAAATACACACGTGATGAAAACCCTAACACAGAATCCAACATATAAGCGTTCTGATTTCTGCCCTTGAGAGCTTTAGCCAAGAGGCAGCAAAAAAAGTCACAGCGGACTGGATTGGCAATACTAAGCCAATAATGTCTGATTGTCTCAGATTGTGCCTGTACTTTACTTTCCAAAACTGCATTTCCTTCTAAATTTTGAATAGGCTGGCAATCCATGTTTTTTCCATTACTGTAGTTATATCTAAGTATGACAAACACTGATATACAAACTGCAAGTTATTCAAATGTATAATATGCACTCCTTGCTTTAGATATTATTGGTATTCATTGATCTGTGTTTATAAGTTAACTACTAAATAGCAATGTACAGTACAATTACAAATGTTTTTTGAGTCTAATAAATCTGTGAGTAGATAATATTTTGCATTTCTTGCATGTATTTGCCTCAAAAAGCTGCTTGATCATTGCTACAGCCAATGGCTCTTAACAGAAAATAAAAAACTACATCTAACCCATTGCAACATTATTTACTCTCTCAATGAGTTTTACATGGTGTTTTTGTAGGTATGTGAATTTAGGCATCTGCTTTTAGTAAGAGACGTCATAAATATGCCATATTGGAACAAGTGCTCAAGATGAAAAACTTAGAAATAGAGGCCCATCTACGAAAAACAGGTCATGGTTTGCCCTGAGTTACTGTGCCACTTTGCAAAAAAAAATAAAGCCCTCCAATTCCTGAAGCGATCCCCACCAAGGATAAGTCAAAAACAGATTTTCATCAGCTGGTACTCTGCACTGATACAACATCTGCGTGGAAGAGGAGGAAACAGTAAGAGGATGCTGATCTGTCTGGCTGGATCAAAGTCCACAGCAGGTGCTCTAACCCACCGTCGGTGCACAGAGCAGGTGTGATAAGTTCCGGTTTTGGATGGTGTGCCAGCAGTAGAGAGGGAAAGGTGAAGTGCATCTGGAGGACAGGGGATCCCATCTGGTCCAGATCACCTCAAGCTGCAGAAACCAATTCTTGTCACTTCACTCAGCTTGTCCTTTTGCTAACCCAGCCTCAAAGCTGTGACTGTAGGAACGTTTTGTCAGCTACAGTTAGTCTAAACTCAGCGAAAATGAAGGACATTGTCTGTTGTGAAAGTTGAATTATATGTATATTTCACTAATAGTAAATTTACAGTAGCTCACACAATCTATGCTGCATTTATATTGAATGGAATAAGTTAAATTCAATTAACTAAACAATTTCAGAAGTGGCCTAATTATTGAAATCAATCCCTCTGTGGGTAATTGAATGTTTGTAAAAGCAGCTCGTGAAAATTAGAAAACAACAACTATCAAAAAAGACCAAGGAACAGCACACAGGTTGGAAAGAAGAGAATCTCGAGCAAGTGTAAGTTATGCAACAATGTTTAATTATTGGCAAATTTTTACTTCTATGATTATTCTGTGTTATAGTGGAAGGAGAATGTCACAACAGCAAACGTACCATGGCAAGGTAAATATGACAAAAAAATATGGTCCCAAGGTAAAACTTACAGACTAAGTCTGGTTCATCCTTGTGTAAAAGTTTTAGATCCCTGAATTTCCAGGTTTCCTACTGTTCAGAAGGGAGATGGGTTCTAAAAAACATTTGTTCGAAATGCACAATGAAATAATATAAGAAATACTTTTTATATTGCCTGAGGGGAAATTACAGAGATTACAGCAATGAGTCCTGTATCTAAATGGGCTGAAATGCGATTCATCAAGGAAAAAGCCGGTATACCAATAAAATATACAAAGACAGATTATATTTTGCAAATGCACACAGATCTGACCTTCTGGGAAATTTTGTAATTAAACAAATCTGAAGAGCATTGTCAAAATGACTAATTAGATGTAAAAAATGACAATGAGAAAAAGGACTAAAGTAACCGTGTATGTGTGTAAATATGTTGCGTTTTGGGGCTTTATAGTTTTGCAGCAGGGAATACTCAAGGCACAGCAGCCTGTTGTAATAATTAAATGAAGATCGCTTTAAATTTAAAATGTGTCAATGAAATGCAGGCCGTTGACGGTGAAGAGGTCTTTCGATACCCTGTGGGAACTCAACCAACGGACAAACAGCTAAGCGTACCACACATTGTGCTATTCAACATCAGTCAAGCCTTAAGCCAATTGGCTGCTGGCAAACACAGAAGCAGCCAATGGGCCCCGCTGCTGAATTCAAATGGGCCAAACAAAAATCAATCAGCGCTTGCCGCTTATCTGCTTTCACAGAGGCGCTCACTCTAAATCCCCCGCGCTGCCAGACACAAATGAAAAGCGTTAGTAATCCCAGGATCTTAATTCACATCATCCTACGTTGCTGCAGTTTATATGGTGCCTCTTCCAGCATAAAAACTCTTGGAAATTGAAATCAATACTAATGAATCAGCATAATAACTTAGGAAAAATAGCTTAAGAAGAAAAAAATACACATTGTTTGACATTTTTGAGGCATAACTTTTAATCCTCAGATCTGCAACAAAATTGTAGTTCGACTGACTACAAATCAAGGCTTTCGAGGTCCTAAAAAAACATGTCCTGGCTTCTAAATACAGTTCCTTATAAAAAACCATAACAGGACAAATCCTCGAAAAATAGGAATCACATTCATTATCTTTTCATCCGTAAAATAGAGCGGAGTATTTTGATAACAAGGTTATGAACTCTGGAGCAGAACAAAAACTTGTTTTTACAGAAACATCCAATAGGGCAAAAGCAGACACAAAACAGTATTTTGACACAAGAGTCTCATTATTGTTAAAGTGTGTGGGGGGGGGGGGTTATTTGCAGTGACAGAGCAGAAACCTCATACCAAAGTTAGGACATACATGCAGTTAGGTTAATGCCACATCTCCTCTCCTTCACTGGCTTTAAATGCGGCACACTACCTAATGCAAACAGCCCCCTAGCGTGGTCCCAAACTGCCGAGACAACAAATGGCAGTCCCAGCTGCAGCACTTTTGAGGGGAAGCAAGCGATTGGAACTGAGAAGGCAGGCAACAAAGGACGAGTGTGTGTGTGTAAACGCAAGTTTGTGTAAGGGGGAGGAAAGACTGGCAGTTCAGCGTCTGCTGCCCTGTCATGGAGAGACTGACACGATGGGGGTGGCAGAAGGACAAAAGGTTCCCAACAGACAAAAAATGAGGTAACACATTAAATCCTTTACACCCCCCACCCCCTTATACATACACACCCTGGTCAACAAACACAACACATCATTTGTCATTGCTCAAGGGGAGCACAAAGACAGGGAGGGGAGCAAACTGGAACTGGGTCAAAAATCCAATTAATCTGAGACAAGAAACACTTCAAGAGATGGAAAAAAAGAAATCCGTTACTGAACTTTAACCTGAATCTGTGTGCGTGTCAGTAATGTGAGGGGAAAATTTATTCATTTTTAAATTAATTACAGGCTGTGTTTGGTATGCCACACTATATCGAAAAGTAAAATGGGAGTCCAGTTATTCTAGAGCCTTATAAAAAGTTTGTGTGCTCCATACTTTGGATATTCTGGGTTAAAAGTCCAGAGCAACTAAATAGCTTGTGAAGTTTCCTAATTAGTAATGTGTAATGTATAACTTCTAAGCATATATTGAGCAACATTCAGACAAGCAGCCTCACTAACTCTGGGGGAACTGGAGAGCCCCACAGCTCAGGTAGCAGAGAATTCTATACAAAGAACAACTAAGAGTAATGCTAGCATGCTTTTGTAAGAGTGAAAAGATTAAAAAGCCATAACTGGCAGGTCCTGAGATGTCTTATTGCGCCAAGCCATGTGGAGGACACCGTAAACATCTAGAGGAATTATCTTCAGTCATATTGTGACTAACATGTGCTATGTGTGGGAGAAAACCTATAATGCACCTCAACTGCAACACCATCTCCTCGCTGTTTAAAGATGATGGTAGTAACATAATGCTGCATGGCTGTTTCTCTTGCCTTAGCATTGAGACTGAGGAAAATGTTTATGTTTGTTCAGTCAGACTATCAAGCTAAACGTCAGAGAGCTCTACAACAAAATGTTTCAGATCGGAAGAAGCAGCAAATTACAATTTGGAGTAGAAAATAATGCTAACAAAATTTTATATTAAAAGTATGAGTAGAAATTTGGGCCTCACGTTGGACAAAGCTGGTAGACACATATCTCGAGTGACAGATTTTTCTTAATAACTCATGGTTTAGTTTTCTTTTGTAAATATTAGCCTATATGGGTATAAAAGACCTGCTGATGATACAACTCAGCTGTGTCAGAGAAGGGCTTTATCAAACAGCTATACAGCAGCTCTCCAGGACTGCGACTGGGTGATCCTGCCTACAGTGTGTTGGTCTACCACATAAAATCCAAACAAACGCTCTGGTTTGTCCCATATATGCTTGAAGTTACGCATGTTCTCTCAAAGCCACTTTCGTTTTCATTCTACAGCTAAACGGGAGAGTGGAAACTAAGGTTCAGGGGAGTCATTATTCCCATCCTGTTCACCCTTTCTAACTGCCATTTCAAATCCATTCAAAGACATACCCCCACCCCCCACCCCTTTTTAGGCGGGAGGGGAAGAGACTGTTGGCAGGGAAGTTTGAAGGCTTCGCCAAATGACTGAAAGTAAAGAAAGTGTCCATTTGCCCCTTGTAGCCCCAGGGATCCTTATGTGATAATGAGGGGTGAATAAGCTTAAGCAGTGCACTGACAGAAGATACGTCAACAGAGCTGCCGAGCAGTCACTACGGGTGATAGGCGTCAGCTGGGGACATAAATAATGTAACATCCATAGAATGCATCAGCAGCTTCATGATTGGAGCTTGTGGCCCTCCCAGGGAAGCTGCATTGTAATTCAAGACACATTCTCTGTCGTCAGCTGCTGTATTGAGAGTCATAGGGAAGGACAAGGGGGAAAAATGGAAAGAAAATCAAAGACACATAATAACATTTAGTGGATTATTGTGTAAAGACAGTTCAGCCTCTAAAGCGTAAACTGTCACCAGATTGCAGGGGCTACGTTGTGCTGTGCACAAAGCCTGGAAATGGTTTGGCATGTTGGATATCTGATCACTCCGCAATCAGTGCTGCCACAGCAGGTGTTGTCCATCAGCTGTCTAGTTCTAAATGACCCACAGCCTTTCGGGATTCACTATGGATTGGTGCAAAAAACCTATGACCTGCCCAGTTTAAAACCTGATGACTTCAGCAAACCACTTCTGGCAGTATTTTGATAGCTGTCATAAAGGAATTTTCTTCTACTACCCAACAGCAGCCATTGTGTGAAACTTGAAGTTATGGACCGGCATTGTGCAGTGATTCTGCTATTTTAGAAATAGTACCACTGTGTTTTACTGAGATAACTCTACACATCCAAGTCAAGTAATAAATGAGGTAGAGAGATGTCATAAAACGTAGAGATTTATTAATTAATTTAAGTAAAGATAAACACATGAATGAGATTCTCTAGATCTTATTGGGACTTGTTTTTCAGGTTGGACATCATGTGGCTCAGTTGTAGAGTAAGTGTGCCATATAAAGGTAATAGTGCTCACTGAATTGGTACCAAGTTTGATTCCCGAACCATGTACTGCATGTGTTCCTCTTTTCTCTGCCCACTTCCTGTTTAACTACAGTTAAATACATTTTATAAGTTCCAGAAAATATGTAAATAAAAATAAAGCTTACAGAATAGAAGGTTGACTTTCTAACTAATGACGTGCAAGCACATACAGGAACAAGTACTTACAACTGAATATATATACATATATATAAACATATCACCATCAATTGATGCCTTTTTTGTTCCAAATAAACTGACAGAGAATCCTTTAACTCCAGCTCTTTCGGAGCAGATACTTTAGTTGTATTTTAGAATCCACTCTTTCCTGCTGCATAAAGTCCTTTGAAACACAGAAGGAATATCTGACCTGTAGTTACTCCATAGCCTTGTGTTTGTCTTTTATCTTTGTTTTTGCAGCTATATTTAACGAAGCAGCTTTGATTGCAGCAGTATAGCTAGATATCTACCTTGTCATTCCCTAAGAAGTTCCCGTTTACCTTTGCTCAGATGTTTATTGTTGACAATAAACATCCTCAATGTTTCTTGTTTTAATGGTATGTTGAAGAAGTGCACGGGAAATGTCGCATATTACGAGGACCACATAAACAATATAGATATATAACAAGCAGTAAAGTAGCGTTTTATTGTGAGCATATGTTTTAAGCTTCTTCTTCTGAGACAAGGCGGAGAAAAAACCAGTGCATGACTTAAAAGCTGTTGGCTGGGTGTATTTTGCTAGTTTATGTGTACTCTAGTCTGATCTCAGACAGACAAAATCAATCAATAAAGCTTCTTTTGCATGTGTACTTCTCTTACTTGCAAAAAACATAACTTTCTGACACAATGTTAGTTGATTATTATTAGGGCACTCAGATTAAGAGTGGTAATTGTTTAATAGTAAAACATTTAATTGTGGATTAAGCCATATCTAACACATTTGAAAGAAAATGCCGGTTAAAAAGATAAGGCACCTTATTGCAATTCTCCTTGACACAATTTGCTGTGGCTTGTGAAGCAGCCTTTCAAGGAAAACATTTATTTTCAGTGCTGCTGACCAGCTATACCTCTAAGAAATGGAGTTAGGAAGGCTGTAGATGCCGGCTTCTGTACCAAGTACTAAGATAGTTTCCACTATCTCTTATAATGCATATTACGATACAGTTGTTGTTTGAACTTTTAGAGGCAGTTTTGACAATATTTCAAGGGAGTCTCAAGATTTCAAGAAAAGAAAAGAAAACTTAGGGGCAATAAAACTTTAAGAACCTGGAAACACTGCTGTTTTTTTTTTGTTTGTTTTTGTTCCTAATACCATTGAAATGCTTCAGTTTAATGAACCTGCTGGGTGGCAAGTCTGGTCGTATGGTGTTCCAACTAAAATGAGCACTGTAATGTATTTAGACTTGTGTTGTAGGGACTCATTAGTCCAGCTTGATCAAAAGATTGTCACCCTACCATGCCCTCAGAAGGCCATCATCCTTTACCGACAGCAGCGTTCCTTGACTGAACTGCTTGTAAAGCCACCGCCTTTAAAACGCCTATCTACATGCCTCACGACACTCACAGAAAAGTCACTGTAGCTCTTACCTTTCCTTTTATGTACTAATGTTTTTTCCAGCGGTCTCAAATAATAAGGGGGATTTATCATAACAAGCAATGGCAATGTCACAATTAGTGAGTGAGAGATAAGTCACAGCACGGTTGTAACACTGATTAAAAAAGACAAAATGATTGCACGGTTAATAGTTTAATTTGACTTTCGTATTTTCCATAAGCAATTACGGAAATAACATCTTGGAGTGTCTTTCCCAAACAGTGGAGATATGCACTTTATATCTGAGATTCTGAAAGTCTACAAACATAGAATCTAGCAAACTCCATGACACATCCACGTTGAAAACTCAAAAGCATTAATCAGAACAAATTGTGCTAGTATTTGCTGAAATTATTGTCTCTTCAATACCTGTAGCCAGAATGAGTTGTACTCTGGTGTTAACTTGTCATGAAATATACTGTTGATAGTTTTTTCGGGAATAACTTCTTAAATCGTTTCAATGAAATCCTCATTACACTCTGCTTATAGTGAGAATAACAAACTGAGTAGTTTTACCTCAGTAACGGCTTCCACACTGAAGGGTGAGACTGTCAGTGTGACCATGTAGCACTTAGTTTTGATACTTTTAAAAAGATTTCAGAGTTTATTACCAGCGGATTTACTGCAGCATGTCTAGACATTAAATTGATTGTTGTTGAAAGCTTTGGCTTTAGCAACTATTTGTCCTCTTCGTCATTGCTGGTTGTTATGTCTATACTGAAATTATATTAGCTGATCCTTTTGTATCAGAGCAAACATATTGTGAAAATAGATTTTCCATTATAAGCTAATCTTTTAATGCCAGTAGAGCAGGTTTCAATGAATTACTCTGCATCTGATCAATCCCTTGTTTCATCTAAATAGCTGTAGAAAAAAAGAATACTAAATCAAAAGAACACAACATTTCTTTCACTAAAAACTACCAAACAGAGCAACAATGCCTATGACTCCTGGTTTAACTAAATTCACACAAAAAATCCAAAAGCACATACTTTAGGAAAAGAATGCTTAAAAAACGTTACAAAAAACAAAGTTGCACCAACTAAGGAACTGCTGACCAGGCATAGAAGAATGATGTAGATCAGGAAAAAATTAAAAGAAGTCGACTAAGATAAGATGACAACCTGGCTGTAAAAAAAGAAATGAATGAGATGTGTGAGCTAAAGTAGACAGCACAGATTAATCTCTGGAAGGACAAAGGACTCCAGCGAGAATAATAGAAACAGCATGATGTCTAAAAAGGTGAACCCTGAAGCGACACTCATTTCTGGCACCTCTGTCCCTTAATCAAGGCTCTGCCACCTGTGGGTGCGGCTGGACGCCCCACAAATGTGCGCCTGTCATTTGAATAGGGGTGATCAATCAGCGCTGCGGGCCACCTCGCAGATGCCTGCACACACGGAATATGACAATGATTAATTAGAGAATGCTCAAACGGTTCTTGTCTCACCAACCTTCCTCTTGTGCATGATACACTGTCACATGACCTTCTCTTCCATAGATCTCCTCTCGTTTTTATTGAGGTTTAGTAAGCACAGAGTACAAATTACAGTTTTCTTTTTTTTTCAGTCACCCTGGGCCATAAACCCTTTAACTGACTGTAGCATCCTTTCCATAAATATTCTGTGGGTTTTTATACTGCTTTTAAGGAATTTTTGCCCAACTACAGTATTTGTTTAAAGTTGTTCTAAATTAGCCAAGATGGAAAGCTTTTCTAGTATGAAACACTGACAGGTTCTGCAGGTGGCACTCATTGTTAGGTCTACCTGATATTTAAAAATATCTGGTTGACCTTATTCTGCTGTTATCTCCTGCACCTTCCACAGAAAACCTGCTTGTCCACTCTCAGTTGAATTGAATTGCAAACTACTATAGTTTTCGCAAAGGGAAATCAAATCAAAACGACATGCTAACAGCTCAATATCCAGGAAACAGAGATGATATTTTAAATTAACAGGTCCAGGAAGACAAAAGTTGCTATTTAACACTGCTAATCTCCCCCATTTGCTTTTGTCGCTCTTCTACATGGTTAGAATATCAGGCAGACAGATGACGTAATCAGGGTTTTGATCTCTACTCATTATGAAAAATGGAACAGATCATTCTTATTTATATATAAATATATAGTTTGATGTAAGCAGACTCATCCAATCTGAAGAGGCCGCTGTGAGAAGACAGTTGCTGACTAAACTCAGGTTTCATAACTCAGTTGCTTCCACTCCAACCTGGATGAATTCTATCATTGGACAAACACTGCTGTCCAGGCAGACCAGATCCACATTCCGGTTGAAGAAGAAATGATAGATTTTTGCCTAATTAAGGAAAGGTTTGGTATTATAGATTATTGTTTTTTCTGATGTTTACAGCCCTATGCCTTTAACAGCACAAGTTGATACTGAGCCTAAATATCAAGATCAGCGTGAAAATAAATTTAACGACAAGAGACTATTTTTCAGCCAGCAGAAAACAGATGTAAAGAAAAATAACAATAAAACTAATGGAAATACAAAGATTCGGCTGTTATAGGTTCTTTTTGTAACATGTTTTGAATACCCAGATAATTCAAGTGAGTTGCTTGTTTGAATGTTTAGTTTGCATGTTTTCAACACTTGAGAGTATTTGCTCTTACTGTGGCTGATAGAAGCTCTAAATCTAATGAAACAGCTTTGAAGCCCTTTCTGGGATAATGCTAATGGTGTTTTTCACATTTTTTCTTGATTTTCTTAAAGAATCCTTTAAGTTCAGGTATTTAAGTAATGTAGCTATTTTCAAATATTTATCCAACACTAACTCCCTTCGTATGTCGCTATGTTAAAGAAGAAAAAAACTTTGCTGCTCTTTATATCACGGTGGAATTACAGCAGCTTGAAAAGATAAGATTGTTTTGGAGGGAAAACAGTTTCTCATAGAAGCATCCTTCTCAAGTCTGCTGACACTCGATGAGCTCTAAAAACAAGTACTTCAACTGCAGATAGAGTTGGGAGAAAAAAAGTTTAAAATGCAAAAATGACAGCAAATGTGGGACATGTGTAAGAAATAGCAGTTTCAAAAGGGTTGTCTGGAGTCTTCAGTAAGAAAACACATCCTAGGAGGATTTGTGTTAGTTCTTTTCATCGACATTGTTTTTACTAATGACTTATTATACAAATCCAATTATGCTGGTCTAGTAGAAGGAGAGATCCAAAGTTACCAAAGCTCCAAGGCTGATTCTGTGATAGTACAAGTTACAGAATACAACCCTACAGATGTCCAGCTTCTTATGTGAAGCTGCCACGTGGAGGTGAAATATTTGCCTTTGCCTTCAGTTAGAAATCTATTAATGGGCCAAATTATACCTCAAATATATCAAACTTACAGTATGTGTGTGTCTAAAGAGGACTGTTTGGAGTACTGTAATTATTGGCTAATACATTTCAAAGTGTTATGAACTCATATTTTACGTTAACATTATATTGATGTAGTTGGACAGGGTCAAAGCCACCCTGGTATACCGTGTCCACATACAGATCTGTAAAAACTCGAAAGTAGACGGAATATGTGACTCTAAAATCCACATGGAAGGCAGTACCCAACACTTTTTATCAGAACATTTAGCAAAGAATAATATTTCCTCTACTCTGTTTCATCCTTTCAGTAGGTTATCCTGGTACCTTCTGTTCTGTTGGTACGAGGGCACACACAACTGCCAATCCACATCACGTATAAGGAAATGTGATTGTTTTTAGATCAGGAAACGTTCCTCCATTATTCCTGCTCTAGTTTTGATGCTAGCATGAGCGTTGTTGTCTCTTTTATGGTTCACATGTGTCAGCCTAGGCACCTGTCTGTCAGAAATACTGTAGCATTACCCAGTTCTTCGGTTTGAGCTATAGAGGGTTATCTTTTTGATCTGACCACAGAGGACACCTTTCACTCCTCATGCGCTTCAGTCAATCACGGCTGCCCACCACCCAGTGGACATTTCACCACTGCTCCTTTCTTTGGCCGGATTGTTAGACTCTGACCAGTGTGGTCTGAGATGCAGGAACAGATCCCAGAATGAGTGAATGATAAAGCCTAAGTTTGGAGTCCTAACATTTTTGCCGGCACCAAAAATTAACAGTGTTAAAATTTTACCCATTAAAATAAGCATCGGGTCTCAGTTATCTTTTTGGAGACGTTATAATGGGTATTCTTAGTTGGAATTGTCTTTCCTCCTCTTCTTCTAGTCTTTTTGAGTGGTTCTCAGTGGTTTCTCCTTAATAAAAAATTAGGAAGAGGATTGTGCACAGATTTCAAAATAATTTGTTGAAAATACTTTATAGATATGGCAATTTACAAAGAAAAGGAAAATTATCAAAAAATAAAGAAAGGAAAAGGGAAATTACTTAAAAAGAGGAAAGTGCGCAAGTAAAAAGGCAGGCGAGGCAATGAGGAATAAAACGGTTGAAGTCATCAAATTGTTCAGATGTAGACCCTCCGTCTGTGTTGGGTCTTTAAAGATGGACTTTGAAGTGCCCAATTTAAAGAACAAGTGGGTTAACAACCGTGGAAAACGAGATTACTCAGTCCTCTCACATCCAATTAATTACTTGATTGTTGGGGGAAAAGGAAACTCTCTTTATCTCCTAACGCCATCACTGTAGAACCCTTCACCTCTTCACCAGATCCCACTCTGGAGAATATCGAAGAATTCAAATGAAAATACCCTTTACCAACTCCAGCGTCACCTCAATAAGTAACGATTGCAACACATCTAATTAAAACTGTACAGAATAAATTGGCCTTCTAAGATTAATCTAAATCTTCACTGAGAAATAAAAACAGAGTTAATTGGTTTTGTGAGAAATTCTCGAGAGGCTTCTTGGTTTTATCTTTTGAACCTAGAGTGCTATAAGTCTGTTTAAAATTAAGTCTCCCTTCTCTTTTGCCTTAACATTTCTTTGACAAACTAAACAAAATTAAAAAAAACTATGCTTATCCAAGCTGAAGGCAGTATTTAAGGTCATAACCTCATATTTGCTTTTTCACTGTTGTATGAAGTTAAAAACAGTCAACAACTATGATACAAATAACCCTGCAGCACAGCCCAAACCAACAATATATGTGCAGCAGTGTGGGCTACCCAAGCATGGACTGACATCCCACTCCGTGGGAGTTAAAGACTGTAGATCTAGATAGATGCCTGGAAAAATAAATCCTATAATGCGGATGGGGCCAGCCAAGTAAGATTTGCACATCATCTCTCTTTTCTTTTTACTGCGTACTGATAAATACTCCTGGAAAATGCGTTATTTCATTTCCATAAGGATTTACCAGCAGAATTCCTTCTGTGATCATCCCCTCCAATCATCGCCAGCAAACACAAGTTTCCCATCAGCACACCTCACAGCTGCATCCGTTTGCTTGCTGTGTTTTAAGACAAGGAGGCAAACAAGAGGATACAGCATATGTGCACAATTATAGCTTAGTAAAGATATTCAGCAAAAGTTGGGTAAAAACCTACATTTGTTGTTTTCCTATAAACTGAAATAAGACAAAAAATGGAAGAGCGGAATCTGGTCAGGCGGAAACAATCAAGGACATAAATGAATTTCTAGCTAGAATTGGTTGTTTCAATGTGGTTCAAGTGTGACAACAGTCTCCTGTAATTTTCATATCTGGACTATATAAAATGATTGAAAAATACAAAGCATTTCTTCCAATGACTGGAAAAATCTCTGAAAATCTTAACCGAGTCTGAAGAAGCCACATTGAACTTCTTGGCACGATTCCAAATGGTAACTTGGAGTAAATTGTTTTCAGATTGAATAAACTGGCTCATCTGTGGAGAGCTGACAAATAAGTGGTAGTTTAAAGTTGTTCTTACTTTTGCAACAAGTTTTATTCATTCTTTAAGTTTTACCAGCAATACATTTCCTGGACTTTTTGTAACTAAGTTGATCGCTTGCAGTTACATTTTTGTTGTTCGATTCTCAAGGTAAAGGTGGAAAAACTTCTGGATTTCTGGCCTTTTGTCAAAAACGAAGACATTTTACTTTGATATTACCCACTGTTCAATTCTGTCAACAAGACTTGGTTTTCCTCAGTAAGATGTAGCGCTTCAGTGCATTGACCTAAAATGAACTAAAGTAAATGCACATCAAAAACTGATTTTAAAGCTGGTATTAACTGAAAGAAAATGGCCCAGTCATGGTTTACAACGCCTAGCTTATTCTGGTGCAGTATAATGATGCACATCTATGTCAAACATGTAGATGTTGAACAAAATAGGACAGGACCATTCTGACTCCAGACGCCATGAGAGCTTTCATAAATATATTGAATTTGGTGCCAGATGCAGAAGGAGCACCAATTTGTTTCTTGCTATGTTAGGTTGTTCAGAATACCATGAAAAAGTCTCATATGGGTCAACAAAAGGAAAAATGTGTTATATGTGGATCCATTTGCATGTTTTGTGAACTTAGCCTTAGATTTGTGTCTGCCTTGCAAAAGGCATATTAGTTTTGCTTTTATTAAAAATTATTCCAAGGTTGATAAAAAACTAAATCTCACAATCAAAGAAAAGGTTAAAAATGATCAGTATCAGCTTCTTTTTTTAAAAGTACATAATGTGAACTTCTTCTAACAGAAGAATTTCATAGATTTCATGTATGAAAGCTCCCATGTAAAAATCACATGTGGAGTTATGTGAGTCCTATAAAAAATGTGTTTTACACCCTCATACATAGGCTTCACAGATTCCCATGAAATCCACATGTGGTTCCCGTTTCCCACATCTCAAATCTTCCATAAATATTTTGTTCATCTTTTCCATGGTACGTTCACATGTGAAATATGTGATTCATGTGCCTCATGTGTAAATAATCAATCCCACATGTTGGAAACATGGTTTTCTAAACATGTGCAGTTCAGGGGATTTTTCTACAAGTATATACTTTTTTCTTTTACTTCATCCTCATTACAAAAGAGAAAATTGCATATTACAGTCAACACTTTAGGTGTTTGCCGGAACATGCGGAACACCTTCAGTATCTCTGTTGTGGAGTGTGAAATTTCTTCCACAGCTAGGGTAGCAGTATCAGAGCCAGTGACCTGAAAAAGCTGAACAAACTGATAAATAAGGCTTGCTCTGGAGCGTCTGAAGAAGGACGCTTCACAAAATGAGGAAAATAATGGACATCTCCTCAGAGCCTTCTATACAAAACACTAACCTTAAAAAAGTTTTTTCTCTCCATCCCGTCATTTCAGACTTAACATGTAATATAGTTTTCTGTGCCCGGACGGTTTTTCTCTACTAAACACATATCTCATTTAGGAATCCTAATTTCGTGATCAACTAATTGGAACAAAACAAACAGCGCTGACTGATGTTACCTGTAATTGCATGACCTTCAACCATTTTCATTATTTTTGTATGGATGCTTTACACTCCCAACAGGTGAGATTTTACAAGGAGGATTTTCCCACCAGAGCCCGGATTTGTTCCTGCTGCCCACAGTTAAACCAACAAAAGCATGGACGTCATTGGCCGCCCAATGGGAACCCATCTGCACACAGTAAGAGGCTCTTTCCGCTGTTACAGAAAAAAAGAGCCGACAGTCTCTTTGGAAACATTACTGAAGTTTAAAGTATAACAGTATCTACTTTATCTTTGTGATTATTAACGTGTTTTTGAACTGACCTGAATTGTTAGGTAAGCTTGGCCTCTCTCTGGTACTTTCATGATCCAATGAGACTTTTTTTTAACCTGTTTATATTTTTATATGTTTTTTTGATTATTTGTCTAGTTGGCTGTATTATGTATTCTGTTTTAAGTCACACTAAATTAAATTCTAGTTCATGTTTAACATCTTGACAACAAATTATTGACTTGACTTAATCTAGCTGACTTAAAGAGGGGAAGCGGTTTCCTTTAAACATCAGACTCTTTGCCTAGGTTTAATCAACATTTACCCAACAGGCTATTTTTCAGTGGATTTTGTTCAGCGCTACCATTTTCACATTTAAACCCCCAAACTTTAAATTTCCATATGGTGGCAATAAGCAGATGTAGCTAGTGGAAAAAATTATATTGCACTAATCAGTGGATAGCAGCCAAGACAAAGAAGAGAAGAAGAAGCCAGTTACCCACGAAGGGAGGTTGACTCTGCTGAAAAGTGGCAGGCTGTTTTCTGTTCGATAACTACAGCTTGTCATCCCATTGTGTCAACCCGAATTTTATCAGCCACCCAGGGCTCGGAAGCAAAAGGCAGCCTCTGCATAAGCAAAAACAACAACCTGCAGTCAGACAGCGCCGCAGGCCCCAGATGGGAATGAGAATTAGGGGAGTCAGGCCACCGCAGGGGCAAATGATGTGCAGCACATGAGCTGAAAAGAAATGGAGGGTTGGGAGATACTTTTTCACACGGAGGGATTCATCGCACTCTGCGTGCCACCAGAAGGAAAGAGTCTGGAAAAGGAAAACGTTACAGGCATTAAAGAGGTAGGATAAGGATTATGTATTTTCTTTCCCTCCCCTTTGCAGTATTCTCTTCAAGTCTGTGAAGTTGCAAAGCTCCAAGTCCATAGCAAGAACTAGCTGTTTTTCCTGGAGAAGCAAAAACCACTAGAGGCTGTCGTCAACAGCTTTCTCACATTCAAAGGAAAACCCCTGATTGCTCAAGCAAGTATTGGGTTGAATCATTTTAATTATTGTGTCCACCTTAAATATTCCAGAATTATGCATAAAAACAGCAAGAAGGTGGTTTACAATTGTTTGTGGCTGATTGATGTCACAAAATCTCAAATGACAATGCAGTTATAAACCTCGGATGAGTTAAAAAGGAGGCAACATGGATCCAGAGCAGGAGCAAAAAGGACTGAGAAAAGAATCAAACAATCTCTTTCATCGATCAGAATGGGAACATTATTAGTAAACAACTTGGATCCTGTGGAACAATGGATTGTTTGAGTGTGCAAAGATGGATTCTTTGTAAAATTAAGAACATTACTGAAATTCCTGTTCATCTTATTCATCAGACGGTTTTACAAAAGCAGAGGGTTTAGCAAATTTGCAGTAACACAGACTACTAAAGGAGATCATCCCTATCCATGAGCATCAGCATATACAACAAACTTGTCAAGAAACTTCAATAATATGGTTCTACAACAACATTTAATTTCCCTTTGATCGAAGTCAATGATTTTGAATTTGAACTGAACTGAAACTTATTTTGTCACTAACTGTTTGGCTGTTGAATCAATTTTCTTTTAGAATTCACAATAAAGACTGAAAATGATTAGAATAATATTACATTTTGTTCTTGAGATAAGACAATACACACAACAGTGAACAACGATTTAGCAATATCTGTTAGGAAAAGAGACAATTCATAAATGTTTGGGATCCTTTTGAGAATTAGAGGTAAAGTTTTAGGGGAAAGAGGTAAAGAGGTAAAGAACCTGTACTCCGTGTAGAAAGATCATGTTTAATTATAGTTAGACTAGCATTTCATATTTTGGACTACTAGTAATCAAATAAAGTCCTTCATTTAAACCCCAACAGAAAGTTAAGTTAAATTTTTATACAAATGTTTATACTCCTTAAGTTTTTCGTAAAGCTAATAAAGCCCAAAAATGGTGTTTGAATGTTAAGTGCAAGGTTTTCGTTTTAAGATTTTATTCAGACAAAATATATAAATAGTCTTAGGAGACAATCAAATGACTTATTATTCAGTCCATTATTAAGAGTTATTTAGCTTTAACAGGAAACTGTCATTACCGTTGTGAATACTTTATGGTTAGCCAATTTCCGCGTACTCACACTTGTTACAAGTGATTTAGATCTTGTTTATGTCTAATAAATACTATCAATATATATTTTTAATACATTTACATATTATATCAATACAATTAAACAGGTTAACTTGAAAACCACTTCCTAACTTGAACTGTCGGCTATTTTTGCTTAGCACAGATGCTAACATTAACGTTTTAATTAATTAGCTTTTTGCCAAAGCCCCCAGCAAGCTAGCTTACAAATATGTCTCCAGAGAGAT